>CM061114.1:5030059-5352288 GCA_030770115.1 Daphnia galeata
CTGATCGGCTTTGGCGTGTAACTCCTGCAAAGCCTGGGCTGAATTGATGATTGACGTAGTATACAAAAATACTTCGATATAAATAAGTAATCTTCATTCGTGGTTTTATCTGTCTTAAAAATGCGTCTATCAAGAAAATTGATATTTGAATAATAATCCGCGTTTATATGCGTTCCTCATCCTCATTACCTATAGCCTAATAGCTAGGTTTTTGATCTTCTGATTAAATCGATCAAGTTTCAAGGCTGCTTTTTTATGTTGGTTATTCGCGATTTGGGAAGTTTATTTTTTTGTTATTTTCAAATCAAGTACTGCTGATAAAAAAGTTTGTAATTATTTAGTAATGTGATAGCCTGCAGGATCAAAGATACAAAGAAGACCTCGAGCCTCGAACGCCATTGTTGGTAGTCGTAGTCGTAGTTGCTCAAATGCCCAGTGGGTGGATATACGGGATAGGTGTTTTCAACACGCCAACTTCAACTCAGTCGCTTGGATTGGCTAGTTTCTCAGTTCATAACTACTCCAGTACTCCTGCGATGCCAATGCGCATGTGAAATAAGGCTTTCAAACATCAACATGATATCGGAATAAAAAGTTCAGTTGGGTTTGAATAGCCAAGACTGAGTGGTTTAAACTCTAACAATACGGATATTTTCGGATATTTTTTTTTATTGATGATCGTTTCTTATTTATTTGATTTGATGTTTTTGAAAGATTGATCGGTATTTTGCAGTTTTTTATTATCAAATTTACCTCAAGTTTTACTAAGTGGTTAACTGTTTGTGGTTTTGTGTTCATGGATGAAGTAAAGAACTTTTCGAGTGATTTTTCCGGTCGTGCAGCTGCTGCGGTCTGAATCGCGTTAACAGTTAACGTTAACAGATTGATTCATCTTCTTTTTTACACCTGGGAAAAAACGTGATTCATTGGTCTCGTCTTCCCCTTCAACTGTTGGTTTTCTCTTTTCATCTAAATTGTCAATTCAAGCGACATTGATTGAATTTGAAAGAAAGAACGAGAAAGAACAAAATACGATATTTTCTGTGTCGAATTTTTCTCTTAGTCAAAGAACTATGTAGTATTAAAACTACGGCAATTATGTAGGCCAGTTGCAGAAGAACGAATTTCGTTCGTTATTTCTTTTTTCTGTCTCTTCTTTTATTTAAGATTTTTTGGGGGGTTGGCTCATGGTTATTGTAGAAGAATTGAGATTTTAGGTAAACCATTCCAGTTTAACCCTTCGTTCTTGACACAACTGTGGTGAATTCCGTGATTCTCAATTAGATTTATACCAGAATTTCTTCACAGAATCGTTAGAAACTGTAAAAAGGTACTCGTAGCGATCGGAGAAATCTGTCTTACCGACTTGAAGGATCTTTTGCAAAATAACCAAGTTGTCGTTTCCGTTTTATTAACACAAGTGTTTTGTAGACTTTGTACATTGTGTGCAATATAATTAATCACGGACGTCCATTAATGCATTAATCCAATCTAATCAGACTGATTGCATTCAACAAGAAAAATGTTTTAAAAACATCTTTAATAAAATTTCATGCAAATTCAAAAATTGGCAATTTTATCCAGCAGGCCGCGACGAGGATTTTGTTGGTATGGAGAACGAAGCCTTGCCAGACTTTGCTCAGTTGGAACATTTCATTAACAACGAGAATGACGAACAGAATGAGTAAGATTTTTCTTCTATCATCTTATTCTTATACCTGTAAGAAAATGGAACTAAGCTCAAGAAAATATCTTGAAAAAATGTCGCTAAATCGCTCAAAAATATCTTTGAAAACTTCACTTTGTAAATCAATAGCTCCAGTTCTGTCATTAATAAAGAAAACGTATACCTATCTAATTCAGTTAGAAATATTTAAATATTAAGTTTGAACTTCTGTTTTACAAGAGGTAACAACTAACAAAACAGAAAATTTCTAGGGGAGACTAAAAGAAGTAAGTAAAAAGTAAGTAAGTAGAAAGTATAAGGTCTCCTCTAATAGGATAGGAAACCAAATGCAGGGCAATTTTGAAATGAAATATTAGCTTTTTCAATCAAATTTTTTTATAAACATTTATTTCTCCTATCTAGTAAAAATATGCTAAATAAGATAATACGTATCTATAACTGAAGCGTTTAAAGCGTCCGCGAGGAAATGTTGGGTTGTGCGGGGTTGTGTTTTTCGAAAGTTATTGGTGAAGAGAAGAGAGCATGTTTTAATTTAGCTATCAAATTACTAATAAAAAAAGTAATTTTGCTTTTATAAAAGAAGTCTGTGAAATCTACTTTATTGTTTCATAAATTATGGAAAAGTTACTTTGCGGATACGCTGGCAAACCAAGAAGCGTCTCGACACAACGAATCAATTGTTTCTCCTGGAGTCATTTCTTCTTGTGACCTGGTGGCCGATTCGTTAGACTTGATAGCAGCTCACCGGACAATTCCCAGTGCCGCAAGAATAAACACATTATCCAATTTTACAAACCAAAATCATCATCAGCCCTTGTCGGTCGCGTATTAGTGAAACACTAAGGACCAGGACACTAGGAAGACAATATAGCGCTGGAGTTGGTGCGTCTCTCCCCTGGCGGAACTTATATAACGTAAGTTTATTAAATTTTGAATACTGTTACAGACTATGGTGTTATTTCACATTTACTTTGTGCATCAACCGTAATAATCAATTTTACATTTTAATTACAAATATCAGACAAGGAATTTCTGGAATGCCCGATAGTCCACCAGACTCGGCTTCTGAACCACCATATTCACCCCCAGAGACGAACCGATCCTGCTCGAGCATCGGAAGTTCGCCTTGTAAGTATTTCTCAGTTATAGGTATAATTGAAGTTCTGTGTGCGGGTTTCACTTGTCAAGGTGTTATTTTCCTGGGTTAATTTTACATTTGACTAATAGAAAATAAGTATACCTATCTATCTCCTTGTAGTTATGTGTACGATATATAATTTAATCTCGAATTTAATAGTATAAAATAACGTAATAAACATAATAACTCAAATTTTGCTCAATTAATGTATTACATTATGTAATCTGTAACGCCCTCGTTCATTTGATGCTTGTCACTGTCAGTCATCCTGTAAATATCTTAGCATCGTGTTAATCGAAACAATTAGCAACTGAATGAATTAAATTTTAGCTCTAGTTTTCAGTTTAAAAATAATAAGAACAAATTGCATTATTTTTAAGCGTTGTGATGTTGTACCATGGACGTCAAGCTCTTATACTACCTTCCTTTGTTTAACATAAACCAATTCTCTCTTAACCTTCGTCTACTCCTTCTTCTTTCCCCCACCTGCGTACAAAATGGCTGCCTTATTGAGAAGCGTATTGACCAAACAGATGCACCTTGCCTACGTACGTCAGAAACATCACGACTCGATTAATTTTTAACGCGAGAAAGAATAAACTCGAGAATAAACGTGTAACTTTTTATTAAATCATTTAAATGGAGAAGTATATTTTAAAAAATAGATAATCTCGCATTATCTTCAATTTCGACAATCTTTTTACTATTGAACTAACTTTTCGATATAAATTTCATTTTTGAGACGATGCCTGAATTGAATTATAATTTCCAGTTCGTGATTTTATCATAAGTTAACCATCAATAATAGAAAGAAACGGCGAACCATTAATTTAATTTGATTGCAAAACACAGAAAGATTTGTTTGACCCCCCAAATGCTTGGTTCGAATGAAATTTTTGTTATTCTCTAAAGTATTTTAAAATATTGAACCGGAACTATTTTACATTTATAGTAGATGACCATGGTTCCAGTCAGCGGTATGCTTCATTTTCCACTGATGACTACGGGTCAATTTTCGGTGTTAGCCTCGATCTCAAGAGCGACTCGGTTAATTCACGGCAGCATCACCAGCCACATATCGACTACGGGATATCCAATCCAGGCATTCCTCCAAATGGCTTGCATGGCATTTTATCTGCTACTGTGCAGAGCAGCACTCTCCTTCGAGCACTATTGGGTCATCTTTACGGTTAGCTTAAACATGAGGTCTTGCATGAATTCAAATATTGCGCCAACAATCTACACAATTGAAGACCAATCTGGAGATAGTCCGCTCATCAACCTAACCCCGCCTAGTATCGTAACTGACGGTAATAGCGGAGGCGAAAATGACATTACTCCTTCTAGTAGGCCTGCTCAACAGAAAAAGCGGAAACTTTCGGTTACCGAGTGCTTTCCTATGGCAGGAAATGCAATAAGTGCGACCACAACATCTACAAGAGTCAAACAAGAACCACGTAATACAAACATTCTTTTATTTGCCTTTCTTTTAAGCTTTAGCTTTAAAACAAACGTTCATCATTTTTGTTATAGAGCCTACTATTAGTGGACAAGGCATTGCGTTGAGTCCTCGTCAAATATCAGCTACAGGATCTGATGAGGACTATAGTTACGAGTTCAGCGCCGACAGCAGTATGTTCAATGACAGTTACCAGTGCATCCGCTTCCAGGCTTTCCAACAGAGTAGCTGGCATTCGCTGTTCGATGCTAACTTTAAAGAGCTGTAATAATTATTTTCAAAGTAATATTTTTATTAGCCTTCAATTACATTTGTTTCAACTGTTTAGATCATTACCCAATTACCGTGTTGATGCAGATAAAGGCTTTAATTTCTCAAACACGGACGAAGCTTTCGTTTGTCAAAAGAAAAACCATTTTCAGGTAACACATTTAAGTATTTCGCTTGTATCATGAGACACGCATTTCTACCATGACATTATGTGAAATCATGTTATCTAAAATTCTGATTATGTATAATTGTACAGATTACGTGTCACGTGCAGCAAGCAGGAGAGCCATATTACGTTAAAACTACTGAAGGACTCAAGAAGGTCGACAGTTTTTACTTGCATTTTTTTGGAGCCAAGGCTGAAGCACCCACTCAGATTATTCGTGTTGAGCAGTCACAAAGTGACCGAAGCAAAAAGCCTTTTCATCCTGTTCTGTAACTTTTTCTGTAGCTACGTTATATACACCTACATATTTATATTTACGTATTAACTTTACTTTATGTAGTTTGGAGTTGCAGCAAGATCAAGTGTCTAAGATCACAGTGGGAAGATTGCACTTTAATGAAACAACAGCCAACAACATGCGAAAGAAAGGAAAGCCCAATCCTGATCAGCGTTTCTTTAATCTCGTTGTCAGCCTTCAGGCACACTGTGGTGACACTACCTACTGTGTTATAGCTCATTCGTCCGAGCGCATCATTGTTCGGGTAAGCGTTGTCCACTTATTAGACAATACTTTAGACATACAGTACGTATGTACGTTATGAGTAGCTCATCAATGTTCAACGTTTTAGTCGAAATATACCAAAGTCAATAATCACAGTTCATTTTTGTGGATCACGTAAAATTGTTCTTAGGCCTCGAATCCTGGAATGTTTGAAAATGAAGTTGAACAAAACTGGCAAAGAGGAACCTTTTCTGATTCAATTTTTCATGCTGGACGAGTTGGAATCAACACAGATAGACCTGATGAGGCTTTAGTGATTCACGGCAACCTTAAAATTACTGGCCACTTGGTTCAACCCTCCGACCGGAGAGCTAAAGAAGGCATTGAAGAAGTGCGTCACTCTTCTTTCAATTTCGAATTTCATTTTTCAATTTTATTGCTAACGATATTTATTTTAATATCTTATTTTCATCTGGTCTAGGCTGACACTAAGGAACAGTTACGCAATGTCCAAGCATTGCGCGTTGTCCACTACAAATACACAGAAGAATTCGCTGAAACTGCTGGACTGAAAGAAGACGAACGAGGTGACACCGGAGTTATTGCGCAGGAAGTCGAATCTATTATTCCCGATGCTGTTCGACCTGCTGGAAACATTGTTTTGCCAAATGGCAGGCAAATCGAAAACTTCTTAGTCGTTAACAAGGTAATTCAAATGGCCAGCAATAGAAATTTTTTCCATTTAGTTTAAAACAGCTGACAGCTAAATCGACCTAAACTGTTAGCTTTAGCCTTTAGGCCTTTAGCTTTAACGTTCAATTTAATCAAGAATCGATAATTTACCAAATTATTATTTTACAAATTAATTAACTCTCACGATCATTTTTTTTTTAGGAACGCATTTTTATGGAAAATGTTGGAGCAGTTAAAGAACTGTGCAAAGTTACAGATAACCTTGAAACTCGTATAGACGAGCTAGAGAGAATGAATCACAAATTAGCTAAACTAAAGCGCCTTGATAGTATTCGTTCATCTGCCAGCGATTCAACAGGTTTTCATTTTTTATGTACAACTATTTGATACAGAACTCTCTAACATGGTATTATCAATGTTTCATTCAACTTGAACAGCGAGCAATCTAACTTTAAGCGTTAGCCGTCACCGTAAACATTGCAAAATTACACCCTCTGAAGGAAATCCTATTTGCGCAAATCGAATCATCCAGGCAACTGTTATCATTTTGGTTATGATCATGGCGCTTTGGTAATTAATTATTTATTAATCTTTTCTATTTTCTGTGTTTACGTTTATGAATAACACTTTTCCCTTTTGTAACTGAAAAATAAAATGTCATACAGCTTAGTTGCAATGGCCACACTATACATTTTAGAGTGGCAAAAACGAAATACGGACATCCTGCTAGCTGCAAACAAGTAATGTATTTTTATTACTTAATATGTTGTAGAAAATGAATTGAAATATCACAAATTCATAACCTAATCCTATAGTGTACAACAAGCGAATTCGGAATTCCACACCGTACTGAATTATACGGATCCATCACTGGACTATGTTTACCTGCCAGATAGTGATCAGACTTCTCTTGTTGATAATAAGAATTTCAAACCTCCTGATGTGACCACAACTTTGTCAACTAGTAATTCAACCACTATCAGTGTGATTAGTTCTTCACGCAGCATTCTGTTGCCGACGAAACAAGACAGCCTGGCAAGTAATTTATCGAGCTCGTCGCGCTTCTACACATCTTTGACTAGTAGTAAACCTGATGCAGTTGGTCGACCTGACGCGTGTTTGACAACCACTTCCTGTCAGGTGAAACTATAAGTCATACTATAAGTCATTTAGGCTGTAAAAAAAAAATTAAAACATTACAAAAATTAGATCTACTGCTGTGCAAGTAACGAATTTGCGATTACCACCTCACACATTCAAACAAGTACATCTACTCCAAGAAATGATCTGCAAAATGGAAATTCTTCTTTTGAGCGTGCTCTTGGTAGGGTGTAATTTAAAAATTCATCGCATTGGCATTATTTAAAAGTTCTTTTTGTGCACATTAACACAGACACTAGTGGAATCAATGAAGAATCTAGCCGTTCACCAGTCGATGACGAAGTTGGGCAATAATGTCGAACACTATAGTAACAAGGAAGGAAAGAATCACCCTTTGGCGGGCCTAGTGTTCTTGCTAGTGGGTTAACCTTACGAGAAATCAACAGACAGGTGAAATAAATAGCAATATATACATTCTTAATTCTTATAGCCTACATTAAACCTTTACAATAAACACTCACTTCTTTTTTCTTTGTTGACTAAATATAGTTCAATCTACAAAAACAAAGGGATAAGAAAACAGGTCGTGTTTCGCGTCTAAAACGCCATTTATTAATTCAGAACAGAGAACTAGGATTCCGTGGGCCGACGGACGGGGAAACTTACATTTGGACGTACTCACATCCCAAGCTTCAAGCCCACATCCACTCAAGCTACAAGTAAGCGCGAATACATTTTTCATGAAAATTAATATCGCTAATACGTACGTACACATTAAATATGGGATCAGCCTGACTAATCAATAAAAAGCCGGTGAATATTAGCTCCTATGCTAATTTTTTTTTCCACTTTACACTATTCGTAAAAGTTTGGGACGGACGTGTCAGTTACATACGCTTGGTGGGTTCAAACTTCAATATTACACTTGGACCTAGCTACTGCATGCCCAATAGTGATGAATACATTCGATGCCCTGAATGGCGATGGCGTCAACTACACCTATGGCATCCCGCTTAGCAAGCACAATGCCCGATCGCAGTTTAACCCTACAATTTCAGTGAGTATTAGCCCTAAATCGGCCTGAATATAGAATATTACTAATAATTCTCTATTATATTATTTATTACCAACAAATATTTTAATTTAATAAAAAAATCATAGTTTTGTATTAACGCTGTATCGACATTTTTTTTTTTTTCATGTTTTTATCTAGTTTTCACCAACGCCATCCGTTTCCCAGCCGGATCAGTGTACTTCTCCAGTACGCTTAGGTGCTTGTCCTGATGGCCAAAGAGATCCGATGGAGCTAACAGCATTCAACGCGGCCCTACTCTTAATCATATGGATTCAGTTGCGCGCACGTTCTTCATTGATGTTGGTCGTTCCTCCAGTGTGGCTTATCGCTTTCGATCCCTGCACTTAGGGGTGACACAGTGGTAAAAACAATTTTGAATATTTGAAATATTTTTGATTACTTTCTAACTTTTTAATCTGGTGTTTTCTCATTCGTAGGACTTATGCAACAAACCCAATACTTCGTTGGGAGAAAAATACGTTGAATATAATTTGGTTTTTTACCGAGTCTGCGATGATTGAGTTGAACAGTTAAACGCTGTGTTCTGGCCATAAAAACAGATAGCACAACTAAATATATATAAAAATATATTACACCTTATAATGGACTGACTATACAATGGGGCTCGACAAAAGGTTTTTTAACATTTCCGCTTCTTTCAATCTGTACTCATTTCCCCTTGTCTACAGCTATTTGTATTTGATTACTTCAAACCAATTTCTATTTTCACTCTGTTTCCCCCTTCTTACACAGATGTTAATACTCCTACTCCGTTGTATGAGAATTGAATTATCCAGTTAAGAATGATTGAAGCGGTTACTAACGAATTACTGATTTTTATTAATCTGCTTTCTTCTCTACAAGTACTATACCAGTTGTGCCAATCGCCTATGTTTTTATTTGTATGTTTAAATGTACATCCTTAAAAAAAGCATTGGTTTCTTTAAACCCGAGCTTATTAAGGATGTTTTCTGGACCCAATTCATAGCATCCCATTTTTTAACGTCGGGTGTCGATGTTTGCATATGCTACCGTTTTCTACATTTCTTAAACCGTTTACTCGTATTTTGTCGAGAGGCGTAAACTTTTTAGTTGCGTCATAACAAAATTTACCCTTACAATATCCTCTTACCAGATATTTTCTTTAGAACACCTTGTTCATCTGATGAACTCTAGAAAAGCACCCGGGGGCCTATTTGCTGAAAATCGGCAAATTTCAAAAAACAATTATAACAATAATTGAGCGGTTGAGTAGTGTTTTTTTTTTTTTTTTGTTATGTTATTGCTACTTTTTCCCCATATGTATGATGGTCACTGCTAATTTCTTTTCTTGCGGTTTGAATTAGTTTGATATGCCGCCGAAATAAGTCTAAGCGTATTTTTTTGTCAACCCAGAATACATATATATCATAAAGTACATATAATAATTTCTTATGTTTTTGTAACTTTTCAACGATAGTAGCCCAACAATATCTTAGCTCTCTGTTCTCTACACTTAGCCTTTCTAACTTACCCGTCCATAAAAAGTATATTTAGTTATAGTAGTGTATCATTTTACCTGTTTAAACATGCACAACAAATATACGAGGTGATTTCCGAAAGATTATTACAGTACTTCGACTAAAAACTAAAAACAAAGCCCATTCAAACAGAGTTATTGAGTCTTCAAATTCATCAATCCGAAATTCATTTCAATATAATCATAAAAATGTACAGTTACACTTGGGTCCAACCTATTTACGTATAAGAGTAATTCAAGGATTTTATTGGTATAACAGTGAACGCACGACACGTAGACCTTGAAGATGAGCATTTGTTGAGTTTAAACTGGATTGGGAACGGAGGAAATACAATGGAAATTCAACCAGATCATTAATATAATACAACACGTAAGGGGTGGATAAATGAAATAAAGTTACGGGGCATCAATGGCATCATATCGGCGTGGGGGAGATAAAAATTAGGGATTGATTCGTGAGGGGTAACTATGATTGCAAATTATATGATAGCAAATATTTTTATGTATTTATGCTTTAACAATATAATATATGTAATTATTTTATATTGTCAAGTACAATATAATACAAATTATATTGCAACAACAATACAACATCCACATCTCCTATGAAACTATAAGGACTATAGATGAAGAACGATGAGTCAAACACAAGATCAACCGAAAAGAGAGGGTGCTGTCAAAATGTGCTCATAAATTCAATCTACTCGAAAATTTTCCTACTTAACATATTATACCACTTCGTCTTCGAATATTCGCTAACCATCATGGAAATGATATGTCAAGATTATTCTTGGACCAATCATTTTCTTTTGTCATTCATTCCGATGAATTCATTTCCAAAGGCTACTTATTAGTGTTGTTGTAGTATAATAATAACACTAGATCGAAAGGATCAAGAATAAGGAAATGATGTAAGTAAAATTTAAGAAAAGAAGGCTTCGTTATTACAATTAAACATAAGCATAATAATCAAAGTGAAAATGAAAAATTAACACAATTTTTAAGATAAATAAAGTGACCGTTATTAAAAGCCCAAGTAATAAGACAAAGATTAAAAACAAGTTTCCAACCGAAAATGTCAATCGCAACGACCGCAACGACGAAGGAGGGGGACGGGGAGAAAGAGAAAGAGCAGATGGGAGAAAATTGATTTGGTATCATCAATGCGACGTTTTTATGGATGAATAAGACCATAGATAGCATCGCGAACTAATAAGATCAGTATTAACTTTGAGAATTTATACTGATTGTAACACTGAAATCGCTTAAGGTACAGATAGATTTAGATTGATAGCTAAATATTGTTAGAGAAATTCAGAAAGAGGGAGAACGATGAAGAATTGGATAAAAAGAAGATATAGCGGTTAGACGTACGCTGTACATATTCCTAATACAGACGAAAGATGCATTAGTGAAATGAAGAATTTTAAAGTGTAAATAATAACTACGTAAAGTGTACTAATTTTTTTTTTATATTGCTGATGTACCAACATCTGAATTCATTAAAAAAAACTACTAACCTATACGCATTGCACCAAACAATTGAAATTGTTGCTGGGTTGAGATAAATAGATGCATTCTTACATCTGGTTGTAATAACCGGGACTCAAAATTCTCAAAAAATTATTACGTTTCATATCGTTACATTCCTCAATTAGGCAACTATCTTATTCACGATTCCAAATCGAAACCTTATAGAAAATTAATAATTAAAGATTAAACATGCAAATCGCATTCTAGTAAATGTGATAATTTGCAATAAGATTTCATTTAAATCCCATCATCTATCACTAATACAAACGTTTTTCTTCGATCGTCTTTTTTGCTGTCATTAGGACGAAGCATAAGACATAAGGCACCGGAAATACAGCATATACTTGAACTTTGTAATATTTACATCATGGGGACTGGAGAAGCCGTTTTTTTTTACAAGCAGTCTTCCTCTTTTTAGATATACCCTGCTCCGCAATCAAAAATGTTTCAGACAAATAACACAATCTTCCAACTTTCAAGTGTTAACTCGGCAGGACGCAAGCCTGATGATGCTCAGATCTTTCACTATTCACATCACTGCGGTCGGTGAAATATTCAAGATTTTGATAAGAAATCCTCGTTTTTCGTGATCAATTTATGGACGGCATTTGTACTGATTGCAAAATAACCGACAATGAAAAATTTGCTTCAATTTAATTGTGTACGGAAACTAGCGATTTTCCATAACTTTATTCCGATTGTTAAATTTGATTTTAATTCTAATATGCGCCATATGACAGCCTTTGACAGGCAGACGAAAACAAAATAAAATAAATCATCGATGACTTTCAGTTTTAGTTTAAGATTCCTTAAAGTCTAGCTCTCAACTAGGCCTAGTTTGACCAATTCTATAATAAGAATAATGTGGTCACACTCACTACCAAAAGACAAAGCTGCGGAACGAGAGTAGCTAGGCTTCCCTATTTTCTCCCCAGCAAGATCAAATTTCAGCAAGATTTAAAAATAGAGAATGCTAAAATAGCAATGGAACTTTCCAAGAGAACACAGAAACAAGTTTTTGAGGACTTGAATTTCATAAAAATGCCATTGCGTATTGCTTTAAATAACTTATAGCTTACGTGACGCCGAAACCCCTAGACACACCAAAAGTTTATCTTCATGGCGTTTCAACGCAGTACTATCCGTATTTGAATAACCGAATGTCACTTTGACTTGTGCTTTATTATCTATTTTCAAGCGCTATAAGTGATACTACCAAAGTATCTGCTTTAAAGATAATGTAATGACTAGAATTTGTTGGTTTGGCGCAGTAATGAAGGCGTGTACTTAACTAAAATGATGGGATTCGTATGCATTTCTTCCTATTTTTTTGTTTTGTTTTTTCTATAATGGTATTTGACATTGCATTTTAATCTTTTCTGGTTGTGTAGTTTCAACTTTTCAGGACCGGAAGACTAGAGATGCACAACTAAAGATATCTGGTTCCATTGAATGACGGTGGAGCAGCCAACTCGTTGTGAGAAAATTACACCAAAACATGAGATTGGTACATCACTAAGTTGCAATAATCAAACATCTGTTTTCAACAGTGAAAACATTGGTGTTACTAATGTTGTTATTATAGCGGGTACTGCAATTTGGTTCTTGGTCAGTGGCGTTTCTAGCAGCATGCCTTCCTCCAAGTCCATAATATCGGAACCCCCGGAATCGGATAACGAATCTCTCTTGTTACGCGAATGGCCTGCCATAATAGAAACATACAAAATAAGTCAAATGAACGACAATCATGCCATCCCTTAAATTTATGGCTATGAGATACGTATTAAAAATCAGTAATTTCATCTAATACCGCAACATATATTTTATGAAATATTATAAATACCCTAACGTTATATAAACTATAAACTACCAGTGGTTATACCATTGTTTCAACCACTGGAATCATGCCTCCTTTCGTAGACGCTTCATACACTAGCAGAGAAATCCGCTTGCTTTGGTTGTTTTCCCGTGTTATTCAATAAATTTTTGTGTGGAATCAATGACAGTGCAAAATCGTTGGAGTCAACGACAAGCGCTTCTTGCGGGCTTGCAGGGGAAGCAAAAACTCCACTCTAAAAATTCGATTTGGCAATATTTTCTACCCAGGCTATGCCATAAGGGAGAGATAAATTAAAATCCCTGACTCCCGGGGTTGGACACGTATGCCGGACCCTCTGTCTCCAGTTTAAATAATGTTCCTGCAATGACCTAATAAACAACGTCAGAGTTCTAGCCAAAATTAAGAGTTAAATTTCAGGAAAAAATATTACCGGTGGCTACTCATTTTATTCTCAAATGTTTTCTATGGGTTTTGTTACTTTTAATTATGATTCTTATTGATTCCTTTATTTTTTTTTTAATGAATGAATGAAACAGACAGAAAGAAGATTTAAAAGTGGGGAAAAAATGCGCTTTAGTTTGTTTTAAAATACTACCAATAAATCCAATACAACGTAAAAGTGTAAAAATGGGGTGGCTGATGTAAGCAAAGTTCGGCTTCGAACGCAACTATAACGCCACGGAAGCGGTCCTATGCGGCCTGCCGGCCAAAGAAACGGTTATAGAAACTTCCAGAAGTTGAAAAGTAAAAAAAAATCTCGTTCGCTTAAAGAAACTCACATTTAAAAAGTCGTGTTTTTTTAGTAAAAGTAAAATATTCATAAAAAATTCAATATAGAAGTGATTTTCTTTTTCGAGAATCCCAAATCATCAGTCCCTTTTTAAATATTATAATACTCAGATCAATAATAGTTGTTTGAATATATTTTTAAAAATACTCAAGAATTAAGAATCACGTGTGATTCTTGAGTCTCGTACACTTGGCCGCCAAGGAATGTTCCACCCCTCGAAAAACTTACAGTCGTGACTGTAGAATGCTGAAGGGAAAATATTCATTAGAAGAAACGATCAAACAACACTAAAGTGATTCGGGATTTGAGGATTTCCAATAATACTAGGCCTAGTAGTATACTACAAAAAAACCCAAATATTATTGATTTCACCTAACGACCTAATAAAAAAATCGTAACAATTTTCATTAAAAAAAGACAATACAGATTTTTTGAAGCCCCAGCCCCAGCATACAGACTGAAAAATAATAGGCTAACCCCAACCATTTTTCGATTAAGCTAAATTCTCAAATCGCACAGCTTAGCATCAAAAACCAATGTTCTTTATTATACAACATAATGAGAAAACATACCTAAAGTACCAGGAAGGTAAGGACAGCTGGTGACATGATTGAAGTTTTGCGATTTGCATTTCCTCTTGATCTGTCTCTCGGTGGTAAAAATAATTGAAGTTCGAGACAATTACAGGTACGGGAAGAGCTATAGTAAGCACACCAGCAATTGCGCACAGTGAGCCCACGATTTTCCCCCATACTCCCACTGGCCTGGAAAGTTTAACGAATCAAATCAAAGAATGCACGTTAATAGTCAAAGATTATCATTAGGAAATACTGAACACCAGACAAAGTTATAAAGTGAGGCTTAATTTGAATGGGAAGCAACTCAAAAATTTGTGAAACAAAAAACGTTTAAGTTTAAAAAATTGTCTATTTTCAGCTCGAGGTATCGTTTAAGAAATACCTTCCGTCATGAGTTTCACAGTTAAATTTGGTTTACTCTCCAAGCGAATGAAAACACATCATTATCGCCGTATTCTTCTTTCCTTTTTTGACGAGTATTTGGTAAGTAAAGCAAAAGGAAAATGCAGAGGAATAACAATGCAATACAAAAACCATGGAACATGCACACATTTGCACAGCAGCAACAAAGAAATTTATTCCGTCACCAAGGAAATCAAATTCTAATCAGCTATTAGGTACTAATCAAACTGCTGAGATAACTCGAAGAAAAATCTATTTCAATTATCTAAACTTGAATAAAGATTACCTTGGGTACGGTGACTAAATTGTCGATGTTACTATTACGTTAAGGGTATAGTAGCGTACTACATCAAAATAAGGAAATAGAGCGAAAATCCGTACTGGCAGACATTTTTAGCCGATAAATATTGAAAAAAGCTAGTGTAAATAGGAAAACTTAGAGCAATAAGTTCCTTTGATACACATTGTGTTAATCTGAGACAATTTTAATCGAAACGGATAAAGAGCAAAACTGCAAACAATAGCATTTATTTAGAAAAAGATGAAATCTCCAAGCTGGTCGATAAAGATAAATTGAAGGAAAGGAATGAAAAAGGAGAAAGAAATTGAAGGGCAGGCAAGTACATCGTACGTCATGTCACCATAGCCGACGGTGGTCATCGTGACTACGGCCCACCAGAAAGCATCCGGGATGGATTTGAAGTGGGATACCTCCGAGCCAGCCTCGGCAAAATAGACGGCACTTGAAAATAATATTACGCCTGCAAAGTGAGGCGGAGTTTCGGGTCAAAGTAATCTTTTGTAGTTCTTTTTGAATCTATGTCTAATGCTATATAGTATTATAAGATGCAAATTAACTTAACGATTTCTCACAATCAGTATGAGCGGCAATCAGCTATCAAAAGTGAATCAATCATTTCTATCTACTAACAGTCTTCTAGGTAATGAAAAGTTAAAAAATAATAAACTTTCAACAAGAAACATCAAAGCTTTAATAACCTTAAACTATAAAAACATTTAATTATTTGTTGTAACATGTTGAATTTATTTATAGCTTACAGGCGAATACCATTGGCATCAGCAAGATGGAGGATTTGTAGTATATTGTAGCAAATGATGCGATTTTGTGTAAAATTTTAAAAATGCAATTCTTCGATATATATTGAAAATATTGTCTCTTATATCACACTTGTATGAAATACGTAATTCATTAGTGAATAGAAAAGCGTATTCATCGACGCAGAATTAAAATGCAAAAACTAGCCTAATTAGCCAATATATTCATAAATCCCAACTTTAACATAACTGTAAACATAAGGAAGAATGAGACAACTTCTTTAAATATATATATTACTAATTTTTTAAACAGAAAATTTTCTTAAAACTAACTTTTAATTCAAAGCTTCTTATTAGTCAGTCTTTAAATCACGGCCCACTCAGAATATTTCAGAAAGACTATATTATTAGTTAGTAGGCCTACACTAAATGAGTACGTAGCAATATTGCCAAGAAACCGATCACACTGAAAGGCTTACTTGAACACTAAATTTTAAAAAATCAATAAAAAATACAGGAAAAATACATAATTGGTAGGCGGTAGGCCTAGAAAAAACGTGAAAGACGATGTGCCAGCTAACAAGACCAAAACAGCGGCAAAATTTCTTCAGAATGGGATCTAGCTAGATAAATTTCAACTTTGTTGGTGTTGACAATTCTTGACAATGTGTGTGTAATTTTTAAAATAGATCTAAAGATCTTAGAGTATAATTCCTCTCAATTGGGCCGGATATCCGGATCTTAATGATTCCACTACACCAGTCTTAATAAATAATGTTAAAAAACCTCCTCCAATACATTAATTATTGCATTGAATGGTCTCAATATCAGATTTGCCAACTCCTTGGTCGATTTATCTAGAACCTACGACATGAAATGAAGTAAAATAAAATCTACGCGATCTAGATTCTTGTTTGTTGCCTATTAGTTATATAGATTCGTTTGGTGAAGGAAAGGGACATGAAGAGTCGGAAGACGAGTAGAGAAAAAGAACACGAAAGATGACGAAGAGGCCTCAGTATGTGTGGACGACGAACAAAGCAAGAAACAATGAAAAGGTTGACACAGACGCACGAGCTGCTGCGGTGTGCTCAACTATCCAAAAACATCTACACAACGAACACTTTGACGATCGATAAATTGAACCAAAGAAAAGATAAATAAAGTATTACACTATGGACACATTGGGTTGACGAAAATAATTTTTTTGCAAAATAACTTTTTGCAAAAAAAAAACAAAACAAAACAAAAAAAAAAACAAAAAAAAAACGATTCAGTGAAAGAAATTACAAACTGAAAAATAAACGAACCAACAGAGAGCATGTTTGTTGATTCGTTGAAAAACAGTATAAAAGAACTTGTATTGGCTCGAGTCGATGAGAGTGTAAATATTACACTGCTGGAAATACCTCATATCCCCGTAACCGACGGTGGTCATGGTAACCACAGCCCACCAAAATGCGTCCGGGATGGATTTGAAGTAGGAATATTCCGAGCCCCGGCCTCAGCAAAGTAGACGGCACTCGAAAATAATATAACACCTGGCAATATACACCGTAAGCAACAACGAAAACAACCAAAATGAAATTGTAGGGTAGTCTGGCTTTGGGTAAAAGCAACTTCACGTTTTTTTTTTAAACGTGATCGCATCAAAGACCCACAAAAATGGCTCCGAAATTAAAGGGATCTCGAACTCTGGAAACTGCAATTAACCAAATTTATATACGATGCTAAAACGTATTTATGTTTGTGTGTGTAGAAAATCCTTGAAATGAAGCAGTTCCTTGTGGGATAAAATAATCCTTATCACGCATAGATACAAGTTATATATTGTCTTATACTCAACATTAACTAAATGAAAAAAAAAATTACTTAAATAATTGATTATTTATTTTTTTATTATTTGAAAAAAGCTATCATTAATTAATATAGTGTGAACTAGGAAGTGGGTAATACGGAAAATTTCCAGCAACGTTTACTGGAACTTATATTTGTGTAAATAATCGCTGAAATGAAGATTATTATAGAATAAATTTGCTTACCTATAAATAAGAAAAAAATCAAAAGTCCTAGTTCTCTCATTGAGGCCTTGAGCGTGCGACCTAGAATCTGGAGTCCCTTGGAGTGGCGAGAGAGTTTGAAAATTCGAAACACTCGAACAAGTCGAATGACTCGAAGAATTGCCAATGACATGGCCTGGTTGCTACTCCTCTCTTGAGGCGGTCCTCGTTGGATACCGTCATCAATATCCTCTTCTTCTGCTAGGACAGTGGCCAACGTTATGAAGTAAGGAATGATAGCCATTATGTCGATAACATTCATCATATCTTTAAAAAAGTTTCGTTGATTTGGACAACATATGATGCGCACGATGATTTCAAAAGTAAACCACACTATGCAGATTGTTTCGATGAGAAAAAAAGGATCTGTGAAGTCGGGCACTTCATCCTCTTCGATTCGCGTCCGATTGTTGGTGGCGTTGAAAAGTTTGTAATGCTTGAACTCCGGCAAAGTTTCAAGGCAAAATATAACAATCGAAAGGAGAATGACCACCACTGAGATAATGGCTACCACACGAGCAGCTTGTGAACTTTCCGGATATTCAAAAAGCAACCACACTTTTCTTTTCCACTCTTTTTCTGGTAGTGGTCTTTCCTCCTCTTTGATGAAGCCTTCGTCCTCCCTAAAATTAACAAATAAGGAATCGCTCATTAGTTTTCAAACTTGAAATATGAATGGGATGGAATTACATTTGATGGGGAATAAATTTGTGATAAGTGTGGATAACCTGCCAACTTGATTAGTCTAAAATTTACCTGAATTTGCTGATGGCTGTTTCACCAAGTTCATAGAATTTGATTTCTTCGGAGAAAACATCAAGTGGAACGTTGACAGGTCTCCGCAATCTGCCACCACTCTGATAATAGTACAGAATAGCATCGAAACAAGGCCGGTTGCGATCAAAAAAATATTCATTCCTTAGTGGGTCAAAATAGCGAATCCGTCGAGCAGGATCACCCAGAAGTGTTTCAGGAAACTGGTTAAGTGTACGAAGCTGGGTTTCAAATCTCAGTCCGCTCACCTATTTCAATATTGACAATTTCAACAAACATTGGAAGAATTTTACGAAATATGTTATTATTTGTTTCTTTTATACCAATCGAAACCATAAATTTTAGACTATTGTTACTGTTTGAGTGTTTATTAAATATTATGAACGAAGAACTTATTTGCTATTTGAATTTCGAACTTTATTTAGCCAATTTTAACTTACACTAATGTTAAATAGAATTCATATTTAGTAGAAGAGGATAGTTAATGTTGAAAATCTTAATTGCAGAAGTTTTAGCTTAGTACCACCCCAGGCAAAAATCCGAGGCAATTAATTGCATGTTTTTATGCAATTTATTGTGTGTTTTAAAACATGTTATATTGGCACACTTTTTGACGAGATAAATTATGGATTGTCATACTAAAGTCAGAAATTTTTTTTAGATAAAATGCATATTAAATTATGTCTTATTTGTAGTAAACTATAAACTATAATAACATAATTCTCTTCTTTTTCGGTTCTCTTCACCAAGTCTTTATTCAGTATCGAACCCAAGTCTTTCTTGTACCTACTGTCAGTTATCTGCAGTAGGTACGTAGCGCTACCAACTGAGCTTCTTACAATTGCATTGTTAACAATTTGTTTTTAAACGTAATACTTCATTACAAATTGGGACTTAGACATTTTTTCTTAACAACTTCCGCACTATTGTTCGCCATATGATTAAAATTCCCAAATAATTCTTCATATCTCAACAGTTGAGATACAGTCTTAGGGATTTTTTCTTGTATACTGAGCATGTATAATCGCTCTTATCTGAGATTAAACATTAAATTACGTGGAAGTAGGATTTCATAACAAATTAGACGCATTATTTTTAAGTATACTTTAATTGCATGATTTAGAATATGATAAATCGTGTTAAAATTAGATTAATTTCTTAGTACGTGATTTATTTTAAAATTGTTAGATATTATTTTTAAGTATACAATTAATTTATGATAAATCATGTAAACATATGATTAATTTCGAGTACGCGATTAATTTTAAAATTATTACGCATTATTTTTAACCTGCAATAAATTATACGTTAATATATTTACATTGTATACTTTAGTGCATGCTAGCATGATCGAGCATGATAAAATCGTATTAACATGTGATTAATCGTGAAAGTACGCAATTTATTGCGAACTTAGACAATTAATTGTCTCGGATTTTTGCCTGGGACCTCACTCAAGTTCATTGGTACTGTACCTAAAGTCGAGCTACAGTCTTACTTTGATACTAACATGTGCGTTACTATTGGTCCAATTACACTAAGAGGCTTTAGAAGTAAGTCTATCTAAATAACATATTTGTTAACGTATTAATGTAATTCAATCAGAGGAGGCACATTAAATTGGGGTTGACTCTTGAATCTTGACGAATTTATTTCAGAAATTGTAGAGGTTTGGCCTTTTTTAAAATATGGAATTAAACACGAGAAATTAACACGGATAAGTCATTTCAATTATGCGAGTTTCCAAAATAAGAAAATTATTTCTTTTTATTGAGAAACTTACAAAAGATTGATACTGGATGGATGGCAAGTTACTTACATTGATAACGACGCGCTCGCAAAAATCGTGGTCATGTGGAATGGGCTCAAAGGTTCCGACGCCGGGAAAATTGGCCCATTCGGGTTAAGCCCATCGTCGTCGTCGTGACTTGCCAATTTGGGCAGAGACCTTAATATAAAATGTATAGCTTATAATTTTTCAATCATCAGCTATACTGTTTATTATCGCTATTTTTTGTCTTCATTGAAATTATTATGATGTTTGTGGGTATATAGGTGTTTCTTCAAAAAACATCTATTACTTTATTTATTTGCACCTTTTTGAAGAGGGTAAACATTTTGTTTTGTCATGATTGAATATATAAGGTAAACAAAATAGACTAAATACGGGAATGGGCATGCTCAATATACGTCGCTTACATAACAAAATGCTTACAGGTAAGAAAAGAACTGTCTCTTGTCAGCTTGCTAATCTATATTTTGATTATTTTAATGTTTAATTGACAATAATAAGTGAATAGAAAGTTTTTGTATCTATAAAACAATCTGATCCGAATTAAAATAAAAAGGCGAAAAAGTAATCAATGTGGAATGGAATTAATAAACGACAGGCGACGGAAATTCTTTTTATTGGAAATTATTCACTAAAATGTACGGAGGGGGAGGAATATATAATATAATATACAGTACTATATATTAATCGGCAATAGCTCTGGCTTCTTCAGTACTTCAAGTCAAGAAGAGATTATTCTTTTTCTCTCGGGATTGGAAGAAACTTTTATGTTGTAAAGAATGTGCAGTATAGTTTGTTTTTACATTAGTTCAAACAACGATAGCAGATAGATGGTTTGTTTGATTAATAATATTGATGTTACAGCATGTATACGATGGAGACCAAACGTGTGGGTTTTGTACTCTTGTGTGTTTTTGATACCCGTTCGAAACACAATAATCGATCTATGCTTCGTCGCAATCCTATACTATCCTATATAGTGTATATACTGTGCAAGATGGCCTATCCGTCTTTAAGCACCTATTATAGGTACGTCATACATTGGGCGTTTTGGCTTTGGTGGAACAGGCTAAGAAGCACTAATACATTAGTAGTGGTTTTTACTTGATACACAGCAGCTCAAGATATGATCTATTGAAAGGAAAAGTATATAACAATTAATAGACTAGGAGGATTTGATCGTTTGGAGATATTTCTTTATATTTTCTTCGAATGTGTTAACGTCTCTATATGTACAATTGTACAT
Source organism: Daphnia galeata (assembly GCA_030770115.1). Lineage (NCBI taxonomy): Eukaryota > Metazoa > Arthropoda > Branchiopoda > Diplostraca > Daphniidae > Daphnia > Daphnia galeata. Next base: position 5,051,741 of record CM061114.1, read on the forward strand.
AACTAATCCAAAAATCGCGAATTCTCATTAAAAGAGAATTTACAATTATGCTTATAACAATTCAATACCTGTGTCGCCGGTGAACAGGATAGCATCCATCCATGTTAGATATGTCATTCGTATGTAAGTTTGACTTACGAAGTATTGGTAAATTTAATTTCCCCCGTTACAGGTGTAAACATAAAAAAGAATCGTCCGACTTAAAACAGTAACCAACATCATACTTCCGCACATGATCGAGATGCGGAAGTTGCGACCGGATGGATATTTAATAGTTTCTCTCCAGTTGAGATTCGTGTCACCGAACTGAGTGAAGGACAGCCATCACAAGTAACCAGATCAGCTCTAAAAAACTGTTGTTGAATCATTTTCGTACTATAGCTCATCACCAACTAATTCGGTTGTCTATACTTTCTGGCGCTTTTAGGTAAAAGTCACCGCCACGATTACACCACCGCTGATCACCGGGCCATGCTGAATTATTTATATGTTCAAAATGAGAAAACAATTTGATGTAACTGTCCAACTGAGATGAGATGAATGGTTTTCGAAAAATTGGCACGCTAAAATTCAAACAACAATTGCAACAGTGCACCACCAACCACTTGCCACCTGGAGCGCTGGTTCTAGATACGTTCACATGGTCTTGTTCCCTTCGCAGGACTGCTGATTATGGGAGGCCGTTGGCATATGCGTGCGTGCGTGTGCGTGTGTGTGTGTGTGTACTGGGCAGGGAGCTACGGTTTTGTCGGTTTCCAAGTTCTGTTAGCAGCTACTCTTGCAGCCGTTCTCCTTGTTGTACGAGAGCGAATCGATGCATAGCCACTGCATAGACGCATAGAATCGACTGTAGAGGATGGTGCACAGTCGGCGGGTCGAGAAATCCCGTCCGATCTGTTGTATGCAAGAGAAATATGGCAAATGCTGGGAGACTGGGAAGGTTTGCTACCAGTGCGATAAGGGGCGGTCTGTTTTCACGTAAGGATGCCATAGGCGGGAAGGCGAAGCGAAGGTTCAATTGAGCAGGATGATACAGGATGCGTGTCGTCGCCTTTCGCCTAGCATTGATCCAGCTTACAATAATGCAGCTGCCACCAACTCCTTTTTCTCTTGTATACCTCTTCTTCATCTTCATTTTCTTATTATTATACTTTTTTTTCAGACATAGAGCACCTCGTCCTTCTACCCTTAGCTCTTCATGTACCTCTTTTCACTATCCTCTTGTTTCGAAACTTGTAAGGACACACTCACAAAATGGGTTGGTTCTTATGGTCGATTCTGTCCTGCGTTTGTTCAGAGTCCATGGACTTGCTGGCGGATCCTGTGCAACTCTCGCACGTGCTCTCTCAACCGATCTCTTGTTTCTGTATCTGACTGTCTTTCCTTTCCTCTGTTGTCATCGATTTTGCCGCTTAGCACGACAAACATGCGTAGTGAAAAAATTGTAAGATAGGAAAGCGAGACAAGAAAGTAGACAGAGAATAACGAATACACTATAGAGAACAGGAGCTATCAAAAGAGCGAAAAGTCGAAAAGTCTTGCGGTTGACTGTGCGTATCGCAAGTCAAAGAGCGAGTCGAAACAACAATCAAAATTCAACAAATCGATTCGGTTGATTCTCCGCTTTTGTCTTGCACTTTTCATTATACTACGTAATTGAACACCAAAGTTCTTAACTTCATTATAACACAAAAATTGTATTTCATAATAGAAAGAAAACGAACTTCTTTATTATTCCAAGTTAGGCTAAATAAAAAAACTACGAGAATTAGCATATGTCTTTGAAAATAATCACACAATTTTTTAAATAAGTTACAGTTTCCTGTCCATGGCAATGGCTGTCCTTTGGCAACCGAAGATGCGACTAAGCATTTTAAGAACAAATTATAACGGAACCATGAATAAACGAAATGTACACCACCACGTCAATTTGGAAAAAAGCAAGGAAAAATGTGAAAGTTCACAGAGTTTTAAAATCAATATTAAAAAAATCAATGATACGCGGTAGCTAAGGCTAAACATACGGACAATATCAAAACTGTAATGTCTGAAATGATCACCAATAATACTAGTAGTTAAATGAATAAAGTAAGCTTAACTTCAGGCAACTAATACCGTTAATGAATTAACGATTTCATTTCGTTCTTTGTCTACAAGAGCTACACAGGAACTGATATATTGGGGAGAGCACGACATGACGACAACGACTGATGATCTTAATATTCATTTGCATATTAAATAATGATTAACTTTAGATCACAAAAGTCAAGTTTTTTATTGCCTCCTATTTCAAAATGTAAAGCGATCAGACTTGCAGATCCCGACTTCAATAAGAGAACGAAGAATTAGGAATGAGATAAAACAAAATAATAATAGGATGTGGGTTATATAATAAGTTAATGACTAAAAGTAATGTAATAAGAACTAGAAACATGTGGAACGAGAATTAGATGAGTGCAAAATAGACAAGTGGAACAGTATTATATAAAAAAGAAAAGGAGTCGTGCATGAGTTCTATCATGCACGACTACTTTTTTTAATCGCGTTCTAGTCACTATTCCTAGTCCTAGCGTGAGCGCAGAGGCAAACGATTGTGAGGAAAGGAGGTATTACAGCAGTACTGTAGTAGTAGTATATAGTAGATATAGTAGACTACCAGAGAGAGAGAGGGAGAGAGAGAGAGAAAGAGAGAAGGAAGGGGGCGAAATCTGCTGCAGTGCAGATGAACTGCAGCTGTTGGCGTCCAGTCGTTCAGCATCTTATTACTAGCAGTGCTAGGACGAAAATCGCGAGAGGGCGGAGACCGAAGAGTTGTGGAACTAGTAAAAGGAAACGGGGAGGTAGAGAGGTTGGAGGAGGGTGCGGAACCGGCGGATGGAACTATAGAACCTTTTTATTTAAAAAAAAACTTAGACAAGAATCGCTCTAACCGTATCTTGGAAACACGAGTCTAGATCAAATTCATTGTGTAGCAGTTTTATCTTTGCTGATGGGCAAGTGTAGTACTATGCAGCAGCAAGACATAGAACGATGAATTGCACCAAACACGCTTAGTTTCCTACGATTTTGAATCATGCTGTCTTGCTGTCTCATTTTTTGTCAGTCCGTTCGAATGCATTCGATCCTTGCATCGATGCATTCTTTCGTGATGCTCTGGTTGACTAGGCCATATGACGTTCAACTTTTATTCGAATGTAAGCAATAAAGAGGACATAGCAATAGTCTACCAGAATCCTTACAAATAATATATTTTAACATTCTTAAATTTTTGAATGATTTATTATTTTATTCTTGAATTTCAACAAAACACGAGAATATCGGAAGATTTCATGAGCACCATCTATCTGCTTAGACGAGAAACGAACGTCAGCCCAACCCTGGCGGCATGAGCTTGGCCGGGTTTTCTGGGTTGGCTGGCAGCTCTTCCCTAATATCGAATCACATAGAAACAGACTGCAGCTGCTGCAGAGAGAACTTCCAGTCTTCCATTTCCAGACCGGGAGGATTTCAGCTCATAACTTGGAGGGCTCGAAGCCTCGAATCATCAGCACCGTGGCCACTTAGTCTCGTTCCTATCTGATGTTGTACAGTGATACTTGGGCCCTGAGAGAAAAGACCGTCGTAACGCTATGGTTCTCAACAGTCATTGCATCAGAGGAGTAGGCGTATCGCTAGAGAAGTAGACTAACTTGTCCAGTTTGGTGCTCTGCGACGATGTTCCAATGACTGACAACATTCACTAACGGTCATCATTTCTAAAGAACCATTTCAAGAATTCAGCTTTTTACATTGATTGTATAAGACTTTTTTGTGGTAGATTATATAATGGTTAACGCTGTTTGATTTCAAATTTTCTTTTTGAATAACTTATTTTCAAACATGATCATTCAAGTATTCAACATTGTTGTGCCACCAGTGGAAGGACAGTTAGGACACATTTACGATTTCTTATCTCTGTGTTTGCATGTATATCTGCATTTACCAACGTCGAAGATTTTTTCCGCAGTTTGGCTTTATCTTGTGCAACTCTAGCGCCTGTGCAGCCTTCCAGACTTGTATCACACCCAGGGAGATGTGCGGCGGCTTTAAGAGCTATGTCCCAACTCCCAATCCACAGAACGGCGAAATCATGCGGCACAGCGTCGTGCAACGAGAAGCTTAGATACACTAAACGGTTGCACTAACTCAATTTCTAGATTTTGGAGAAATCACTTTTGGACTACAAAGTCCCTAGAGCCGGGATTTGCTTTGAGCTGGTCGAATATACTGCATACCGTTATATGCACTGTGGATGCAACATTGCATAGCTATTGCTATAGCCAAAGTCCCACAGTATGCATTCTGTATAAATAACACATAGTACATATTTATTCCTGGCTATCCACGAAGTACACACTAACTCAGTTCATCCGCATTCCCTCTGCGCTTCTTTTGCCGAATACACGCAAGCCATCCCATGCACTATTATATGCGCACGAATTTTTTGTACCATAAAAGTGACGTGTACCTCAATTTGGCGTCCTTCACCGGTCTCCTCACTCGCGAACCTCGTCGGGGCTCTAACCGACACGAGCTCAACAACGTACTAGTCGACAGAGTTGTGACTTGTGAGTACACAGCACTAGACTGCATTTCTAGTTGACATTATTGACGAAATTTTATCCGAGTTTACACCCCCATTGTGCGGGGCTATGTGCTCTGGCAAGTGTTACACTATACTACATCGTGTTGTAGACATAAGCAGAGATATGGATATTTGCTGGATATCTCAATCCGCTATCCAATCCTCTCCAGTTGTATTTAAAATAGGCCGAAGCCAGGAATTTACGCATCATAATATCGAATGAAACATCCTGGATGATATGACTGGAGGATTTTAAAATATCAATAGATTATTGACTTCAGTTTAGAATTTTGTTCGGTGATGTACAAAATCGGAAAACAACCAAATTTTGATTGAAAAACAACTAGATTGAACAGCGATAAGTCCTTATTCGAACGTGTTCAGTACTAATATATACAGCATACTCAAATAAGTAATGGCGTAATGAACTAAAGATAGACCTACTTATACGCGTGTACGGCCTACAATACGTTAGGCGTATTAACTTATAGTATCATGCGCCTAGCCGCCTATCATAGTCATACCGCATTGCTGTCTGCTATTGGCTGGCAACATGGGTCTTGGCAAAGAAAATTAAAAATTAAAAAAATAAAATTGAGCACCAAAAAAAAAACTTGGCGTGGTTCGCTTAAAAGAATTCGAAATTTAGCGTACAGAGATATAGTGACTACCGTAAAATAATAAGGAGTGATTACAAAAAGGTTTGAAGAAAAACGGCTGATCATAACAGAAAGATAGAAAAGTTTTGGATTAATCATGGTGTAGAGGTAGTACGATTGTACTTACACAAATCGCGAGTAGCGTGCGTGCTCGTCACCTAATCCGTACAAGCCAGCCACAGCAGCAGCCATTATGCGGTGGTCACTTGATTCCCATTCACCCTCTCACATCAATATTAGAACTAGAGCATCCGGATGGGCGACGTCAAATGATTTACTTGGACAACACAGAGGTCGTCGCTCAGACACAACATTTTTATAGTCTGATGTGTTTTGTAAATATTTTTCTACCCGTTGCTCGAAGAGGACGCTTGCAGGATGTAACTGATGAAGAATAGAAACTACTATTCATATGTGTGACTTGTGAAAAACAATTGTTTGAATAGCACTCGAGGAAACATGATTAGATTTGAAAATAAAGCCATGACCCAATTTCACGTTCTACAATTTGAGTTGAATAAAGAAATGATAATACGACAGTGAATCAGGAATTCGTGTCTAATTTGCGCATACTGCACTGAGGTTGTTATCTTTTTTTGCGACACAAATGTTGTCAGAAAAAAGAAATAAAGGAGCCAATAGATAAGATTGTGTTGCGCCACTCACGATAGATCCGCAAAGGAACCACTAAGAAACAATAATATGTAGCCTATCTTCAAATATGGATGTCTGGGTTAGTTGACGCACAGTTCCCAACGATCAAATGGCCTCAAAATAGAGTGACGACTAAACATCGCCATCTCAGCTACTGTAGTAGTAGTCTTCAACGTCACCAGTGCCGCATCCATATCCGCCAAACGAACAGCTGCTTTTGCCCACCACCGTCGTGTTGATTTTGAATACGCTCCCAATTGCCTTAGTATACGGCTGATGCTGACACTGCCCACCAAGTCAAAGTCAAGGAAAACGACGGAGGGCGGAGGTGGGAAGAAGGCTCTTGTTTATAAAGGCGAAGCGTTGCGCGTTAATTCGTCAAGGAGAAATAATGCGGTAATCATTTCCCAGGTCGAAAACACGCGGAACAGCTCAACTATAAGAAGCGCTCACGTTCTACTGGTTCTAGTAAGGTGTGGTGGAGTTCCGTAGTAGAGTGACGGGAGTCTCAGAGTTACGGAATGTAATAAGAGTCCCGAACGAATTTTGTTGAATTTGACATGGCACGGTCGACGGAAAAGAGTTTCGTTGTAGTAACAGCTGTGCACTGTAACAGTACAGCGACGAGTGCAGATGACGACTGGGGCTCTCAACGTGCCAGGAAGAGAAATATATAGTCAACGATAGGTAGATCGCGTGTCTAATCCGCTCAAAGGTTCCTCGTATAGCGAGTTTTCGAATCCGTGACGATGCCGCTTGCCACCGCTAGTACCGCCACTAACGCTCTACCCGCGTGCCAACAGTTCCGACAATCTTTCATTTTTTTCTAACTTGACTTTGTTGGGTTATTTTGTTCAATCGGGCGAACGCAAGCTCTGCATCAGCCAACCACAACAAGATATCCAATGCGACCAACGCCTGCTGATGCAGTTATTTTTTAATACAACAAATATAAAGATAGACCTTCCCTCCTTTTTTTTTTTTGTTGTTGTTGTGTCTGAAAAGTTAGAAATCGAACGAGATTCATAAATGAAAAAGGAAAACAAAACAAAAGAGGAATACTATGAAAAAATAATAATGAACCAAAAGGACGACGTGGCTGTTGAAGGATAGGGGAAGGGAATTGTACATGACGGTCCCCCTCTTGCCGCAGGATTTTTAGGTCCAATCTTTCTCTCTATGTCTTGAATGCCAGATCATAGCCAATGTGTCATGAGGTCTGGCACCCATAATCATCATCACATAGTTTTCACTAATGAACTCTAGGATCCAATTCATCCTATACGCTATGGTGCCTTTAAATCGCAATCCAAAACTCAAAGAGTTTTCCCAATCGACTCATTTTTGTTGATTACCTTTAATAGATTATTCTATAAATAAATCACGAATCATGGGCACAGAAACACGACCACCCCTGTTTTTTTTTTGTTTTTTTTTACACAATAAGCTATGAGACAGAATTTGATTGTAGAATGAATACGATCACACTAAGGTAAACAAAGGTAAAACAAATCAAAAGTTCGAGGATCCTTCGTTCAAAGGAAAAAAACAATGTAGTGCACAACGAATTCTGCAGCACTTTGGCGATGTTGGTGGTTGTTTAGTCTTGATCGGCAAGGTGCCCAGAGGCGACCTTATCCATCACCCTCTTATATGCTGTGATGTCTTCTAAATGAGACAGTACGACGGTCGACAAAAAGTCATGTTTTAAGAGTCTGAACTACATAGGAATGGCCCCCGTGCCAACGTGATCTGATGGAATGCAACGCGAGCAGAAATTTCTTGGCTCTTTCAATGTGTCCCCCACTCCCCAGTTTGTAGATGGTTATCAGGACGATATGATCTAGTAAATTACATCACGTTGTTCAACTGCTTACAGTCCGTGTTGCGTTTTATTTTTATTTTTGTGTTTTGGGATTGCACATTGTTATGCGACGGATTGAAACAATGAAACATCCATCTATACTAGTTACTCTATAGATCGTAATTCTGCTTAACTCGTCAAAAATGATGTACTAAATGAGTTTCCTGTCTTAGTAAGCTTAGTCGGACGTCCACCTAACAGTCTAACACCAATAGTGGTAGCATGGGTTAGGTATGGGACCCAAACCTAACAAGCAGCTTGGGCAATCACCACCCCCCTAATTACGTATAAGCTATACTCTCTCCGGTATGAAACGTCTTCATCTCGACAGAACAAATGACAAATCTATTCGCTTGCTTTTATTATCTTCAAAGTCGGATTAGGCCTATATACTCATAACCCAGCAATAATCCTTCAAAAACAGAAAAATCAAATTGCACTAATATGCTGTATGTTTGCTGAACGTCTGTATGTAATGCGTAAAAATTTCAAAATTTTGTCAGAGAAGTCGAAAAAAAGACCCAATCCAAAAAAACAAAACAATAAAGAACGTAACAATAACAAGGCGGAGTGTGTTGGTAACCGCACAAACAAGAGATTGAGAAAAACGCAATGCGCAAGAGCCATGGTATCAACTGGTATTTTAGACGGCTAGTTTATTATAATGTCGAGTACGATCTTGTTTATACTTTACAGAAAATGTAGGATAACTTTCTCTAACATACTAACACCAGTAATTTTTTTTTTAATTTCCGAAAATATAGTATAATGGTCTTGTAATTTATGCGACGTAACCCTTGATGCTAGAAATCAATAAACAATGCACACTTTGATCTCAAAATCTAATTTAGTCATAATAACTATTATCAATATCGTAGTTGTTATAGCATATAAACATTATTGATAAATAATAAACATCAAATATAATTCGTTTTCTACTTTAGTGTTCTGAATAAAGTATGACGGCTAAAAGTAGCCTACAACTGCTAACTTTAGTAGGATATCCAACTGTACTATTGATTTTTCTATGTTGTGTTGCAGCTTGAACTAGGTGATATACAATAAACTAGGCAACATAAGTACATGTTTACAGAGATCGACAGTATGCAAGGTTAGAATTGCCATCGACTTGTGCTGTGTCCTGTATTAGGGATCGTCTAGACTATATTGACAAATTCAAGAAATTGTTCATTTGGGTTGATTTCAGTCGGACAGGGGAGGCCCGAGACTATGAGAGGGCTGTGACTATGAAAGGCAAGGGTGGGTCTTTTAAACTTAGGTCGCCAAGAGTCCAGCAGGACTCCACTTTGCGTATTTTTGTTTGAACATTTGCTGTTGCAGATAAATAAGAAAACCAGTGTCGCTAGTGTTTAACGATCGATGATAAATCGAATAGAACGAGCAAAGTACTCGACTACTCGGACATTTCACGTCAAACTACGCCAGAGTATGTGCGCCTTCTTCTTTTGATTTTCTTAGTTTCTTTTTCCTCGCCTCTGTCACATAGCTAAATATAACCAAAAGCAAGCTGTGGCTTGATAGCATCTCTTCAAGTCACAGTCCTGGACTGGTGGAGGCGAAGCATTCAAAGCCAAAATAACTGTTTCGGCTTTCGACTTCTGGTGGAGCTATAGGGTTGAAAAGCTTGAACCATGGAAGCATACGGTATGAGTTTTGAATCGTTTCCAGTACAGTGAATGTGGCTACGTCTGACTGTACTGGCTGTTTGTATTTAGGCTGACGAGGCGCGTTCTGTGTACGTGTGACTCTCGGCACGAATCCAAAATACCAAACCGTCCCATCCTTATCCCGTTCCATATAGTTGTACATTTGTACAACAGTTCCCCGCATAACAGGTGGATTAGCTCGTGGATGATCTACATGGCACATTACTAGAGTGGCGAGCCAAAACATCCAACGACTGTTTATTTTTATTTTTTTATTAATTCTTCTTTACTTTACTTTTCTTTCAATACGTTTCTTATTCAGCTATCACTTAACACCCATAAAAATACTTTGATAAACATGAAATATTAGACTTGATAGGACTAGAGACTTACCCTCCGACCATAATAAAAGCCTGCATTGCGACGACAGTGACAGCCAAAACGTGAGGCGAACTGTCCAATAGCTACGCCCTTGGGATTCCTAGGCAAAAGTAGGCGCCACAAACAACGAATGCTTCCACTTGCATATTTGATTATTTGGCTCTGTGACCATATTGATGTTGAATTCAAAACCCACAATTAAAACGGATGACGGACGAAAGTGAAGCTGTTACGTAGCTCATGTGCATACTGTTTTTGTATACCAAATAAAAACGATGAAAAAAAATAAACAAACAAAAAAACACAAGGAATACAGCAGAGACGCAGCAGACAGTAGGGCAGCCCCGCCTCTGGTTGCACCGTATTGACGGTGCCTCCAACCAGACGGGTTGGCGCGACGACGAACAGTCCCAAGTGTTAGAGACAGAGCACACAGCTAGTAGCTAGCCTTGGCGATGACGCTACTGCTGCATTCTCTTGTTGAACTGTCACCTAACAAACACATCAAGCAACAGCAGGTTTGACGTAACCGAGGCTGTCGCGAAACCTATCCTCGGTCGGCTCGGTCGGCATGGTCAAACGACATTTAGAGCACACACAGACGCACAGGCAGGCACATAGATACACGGGGCACGGGGCACTAAGATGTACTAGTAGTGGCTTGGTCGGGTCGATAGTTTGATCATCTATTACACCGTGTGCTGTTGGGACCCGACTTGCCTCAATGGCAGCCTCACAAATACTGCCATCTCAGACAATCGTTTCGCTCCAACGACACACCTCTGCGCCCCGGCGCGCTCTAGCTGGCTGCGTATGTAGAGAGTAGCAGAACAGCTCACAAGTCCAGCATAACTCTCTGTGGAGGAAAACCAGTTCAAACGGGTTGATTTGTTGAACAATGAGAAAATGATGAGAAATTTTTAGATCTTACTTCTTAGGAACGTGAAACGTAATACATTCCAGCAACGTCTATTCAATTGTCGCATATACTATCAACTCGGATGGATCGTATATTGAGTTTTTTTTTTATTGCTGTGATGGGGGGGTACTTTGCCACTAGCCTATTGGATCAACTGATGCTAAAGTTATCACTTTTTTCCTTCTCCTTCCCTCCCCCCTCCCCCAAAAAGAAATAAGAAAAAAAAACAAAACAAAACAAATAAACTGAAGGAGAACAACAAGTTGACTCTGTCAATGCTTATGAAATATTGACGTATTGGGGACCGGGAAACTGCAACCTGCCGGTCGGAGCACAGTGAAGCGGGGGATACGACTGACGAGAACTATTTCCATAGTGCTATAGGCTCCTTATGTTGGCCCCATGGTGGTGGACTGGTGGTGTCCTGCCTAGTCTGCGATTCGACACATGCCCAGAAGGAAGCAAGTGGCTATGGGGCACCAGTACAGCACACTCGCTCACACAAACCATACTAGAACCGCGCACACAAGTTGCAATCATTGTGTACACTCCCACTTCATCATCTCGTTTTTCCGCGTTTTCCCAATTGATCGATTTGGATGTATATTTTTTTCTCTTAACAGCGAAAAAATAAATCAATTGTAAAAATAAACAATTGTTTTGTTTTATCCCGTTTCGATTCGTTTTAGTCGTGATAAATTTTGTATTTTTCAAATTAATTTTTTTTAAATCCCGTGTAGTTATAGAAGCCCAACAGAGATGAAATTCATGAATTCGTTTTTCATTTAGAATCATTAGCTACATGTTAAAAACAATAAGCTACATCAATTCATGTTTATATGTTATGTTATTTATCACCTTGTTTTTTTTTTACTATTCTTTTACAGCGTTTGGAATTTTGGATACTACTATAACGTATTTCATTTGTTAGCGGCAAAGAGCGCTGAAAAAGAAAGAAGGAGAGATATTTTGGCAGTAGACGGCCATCCAGTGGGTTGGTGTTAGCCTTGATCAGAACATCCACAACGCACAATACCACATTGACCCACACCATCTCATGGCAACAGCTAAATAATCTCAATCCTTCATTCAGCAATCCTTCTTTCCTCTTCATCTAACTGAACTTACCTTTCTCCTTTCGTACATTTCGGCTCTCTCTTTATTGCTCTCTTCTATCTTTTACGTTGGCTTATCCTAGATTGTACTTGACGAAACTTCTTGCCTAATAAACAGGTAGGCCTAATATTCTCCTCATTGTAAAATACACACTTTTTAAACCATAAATAACACCCGTAATAACGAATAGTGAAAAGAGGAAAAGCAGTGACAAATAATTTCATCCACCACTAACTATCGATAAGTAAAGTCTTTTTTCAATATATAATTCGACGAACAACTAGCTTAATTACCGGCACGACTTAAAAAAAAATATTCCTGCATGATTTAGCTTAAATTTTCTTGTTCCATCTTTGACTTCCCTTAATGCGTGAAGAACTTTGAAACGATTTCGGAGACGGGATTCATGAGGCTGAAAAAAGCATGAAAAAGCGGCTAAATATAAGCGACCGGACATCAGTATTGGACCTAGAGGTGAGAAACGTCACACCATGCACGTGTAATGGAAGTCGGTTTAAAAGAGAAATGAAGCGAACCGGTTACGCCTCCCCTCCCTATCGGTCACAAGCTTCCAAAAATACGATTATACTGTGAAAGAAATCCACTGTCTCCTAGTGCCCTGTATGGCCGTATTCCAATCCCTTTTCTTCTTGGAACATAATTAGGCTTAAATTACTTAAAAAACCAACAAGGATTACCTTTTATCGTAAAACCGTACTAATATTAACGTCTAAAAATAGAAAAAAAAAATTGTTGATTATAATAAATAAACCAACAAATAAATAGAATAACATAAAACAAGAACATGGAGGAAAACCGGTTAGTGTGTGCAAGTGTGTGCGAGGCACGCCAATCTCTATCCTACGCGAGTTGTGTGTCACAATCCAATCGCTTAGATCAAAATCATTCGCTTTCCGGCTTTCCTTTCGTGATAACATTAAAATTGGAAACCAATCATTTAGTTATATCGGTTACCAGCCACAACATAGCATGCGTATGCTCTCAAACATCAATAACGATCATTTGATCGACTTATTTTTTAGATCCTGCAGCACCACCTAACGCCGCAAATCTAAACTTTTATTATAAATGAATTTAAGTAGCGGGGTACGCATGAAATAGTATTTTTCATCTTTTAAAAACCAAGTGAGGACAAAAAGATTTCAAACCATCGAACTTTAAATATGAGTAGATGATGAATCTGTGAATTAAAAACTGAGAAAACAAAAAATATCCCCTTTTTTGTTTTTGGAGTTATGCAATAGACCAGTTGCGGATGCTGCGTCGAAAACTTATTATTATGAGCTATGAGGTCGTGCCCAGATGTGGAATTGTAAGCTTTGGACATGCTTTGGACCTTGTGGGTATAGGGCGAAGTGAGTTTCATAAGAAATCTTCATGAATAATATAGTTTTGGACAGTCTAAGCCTTCTACAAAACTTGAAAATAATTAATTTCCCTTAATTTACTCATAAAAAATAAAGGAAATCAAAGACTGGTATGTTGTTTAGTATTCTTTATGAGCTGACAGGCTAGAATTTTTGAAACAAACTGTTTTTATTATTTTAATGGTTAATGTTTCAACGTCTTTGTTTTTTTTTAATATTAAGGGTGATCACTGATCGGGGTACAATTTGTCTCTATTCCAAAAATTATCGCAAAGGAAATTAAAGACCCAAAGACTCATCTACTCCGCTAGCGCTAGGTTTACCGTTTACCTAGCATATATGACTGCATGAGTAATAAAAACGTAATATCTACTCAATAATGAAGAAGGATATTCCACGGTCACTTTTGTAAAACGTTGAAACATTGACCATTTTTATTATTTTAAAAACAGCTTTATTCAGTATTTTGTTAAGTCTGCGGATCGAACATATTTTTGGAAAACCGCATAACATAATCTGCGTTAAGCACTGAAGAAACCTTCACCTTCATTATCCGATTTTTAAAAGTTTGGGATATCATATAAATTTTGGGAGAATATCATTGATGATTGTCATTTTTGGATGGATGCTGCTGATTAGTTGATAGGCTACAGGCAATTTAAACGTTTTATAAATATGGGTTGAAGAAAATTCAAATTTAGTTGGTGAAGGAGCCATAGTAATGCGTACCAACTTAGACTTTACGCGTACTTTCAGAATGGAGTAGCATCTATGAAAAGTATATCAATACACGAATTAAAAACAAAAGGCAATCCTAACACTGTCTCCCAGCTGTCACAGAAACTGCGGGTAGATTGCGCGTAAATGAATGCGATTTTGGACTTGAGGTTAACCAAGGACCACTTTATCAATTATTTCCTGGTCAAATAACAGGAGGAAATGTATATTTTAGTATGATACTAAGAAAAATATTCATATTTGTTCATTGTATGTAAAAGGATTCAAAAGTGAAGCACGATTCATGTTTTTCGATGGGACTTGAAGCTTCTGAACGGTCTGAACCAATACACACTAGCTGACAATCGGCTAAATCAATACTCCTGCGCAAGGGTCGCAAACCAATGTTTGAACAGCCAACAGTCTACAGCGTATTGCGTTTAAGGGCGCTGTCCTTTCAGTTCTTGGCTGACAAAGGTCAACATAACCCCATACACTATAGCCTCTATGCAGTTCCATATAAAGACTCCGAACGTCGTGGCTCGTGGGTGGAAACTTGTTCTAGTTCTACTCGTGTATACACTATACAAGTATACATGTATGCGCTGTACAGTGCACTATCTAGCAAGCAGTAACCACTGTTGAACCTACATCTAGTGGTGGTAATTTCAGTCATATTCGCGACGCCACCCCCGCGTATGATGCTGCCACTGCTGATTCAATTGTCTAAAAATAATATTATGGAAGTGGAAACAAATTGTAGAAAATTTGAATAGAAATAAGTAATGAGAGTTAACGTTCAGTTACTTACTCCGAATTCGGAATTCCTATTAGAACATTTAAGGAGTTGATATAATTTGGGGATTTTTTAAATTCTGTTACTTCATCTGTTCTCTACAGCTTTTCTTGCAGCTTTTTTATTTTCTTTTAAGAAGAATAGTACATATACCAAAGGATTGTCACAAATTACAAAATGGATATATGACTGCAGCCTACACACTACATAGCTACCGCAGGCTAATAAACATACAGTAGTGCATAATTATTTTTTAAATTAGTTTAATGCAAGGACCATTTTTTTTCAAATGAGCCTGTGGTGGACATATTCTGAAAATAAGTTTAGGTGTTTTGCGAGAACTGAGACGAAGCTGAGCTTATTTGAAATTTCGTTCAAAGTATATAAACCAAAATTACGTGTGATGGATGCGTATCTTTTATTGAATTCCCACTAAAATTTAATAACAAGTTTGGGAATCGTGATTCTGTATCATTTAGAGCTGCCTACTCGTCGGACAATTATTCCGATTTAGTTTCTTTTATTTCGTAGTATAATTTATCATACCACCAAAGTGACAATAGAACAACATAATTTCTCCGAACCAATCTTGTAGCACAGGAAATGTTTGGTTTGTAACAGAAAACATCTCTTTCAAAAAATTAATAAACGCTTAAAATCTGTAGACTCAAAACTGAAAGATGTAAAAATGCACAGCAAGAGTTGAGCCATTGAGCGTTTCCTTAAGGTAACAATTTATTTATCGGTCAATATATGAGTCGCCACACGCACGTTGTGGTTCCAGATCATAATAAGTGGGGCAACTGGGGCAACTCAAGCTAAAAATAGAGAAGAAAGCACGACTCTATCTTAGTCTTGTGTTCGTCAAGAAAAACCTCTGATTCGTCATCCATGTGTTACTGACGAAAAATTCTCCACAATTATTTACTTGTAGCCGATGTGATCATATAGTTCTCCAAACTATTACACCCAATTAATGTGTAATCTACTGCACACATTGTCACATTGCCAGTAATTAAAATAAGGAAAAGAATCAAGAACGTCATAATCGAGTTTGCAGTAAGAAAAGTGTAAACTTAACGAAATGCTTTTAATAAGAGCACTCTTGATAGTATGGTGAATGATCGTAAGCTTTATCGCGGGATAGACTAGCTACATACTCTTACGGCCATAATGCATTTGCACTGGGTACAGCCAAATACTCGCAAGTAGCCAAGTACTCAACCTAAAAAAAAATCAGCTTTATTCTGTAGGTTCGTATAGTAAAGCCGATGTGCGCGCGCAGATGCTACGGTACTACGAAAGTCATCCACACAGTCCCATATGCACAAACACAAGCATCGTAAATACACGAACTTATATATAAATTTCATATATATATATATATCTATCTTATCTATCTATAAATGTATACGCTACACACAATACAAATACGGACGAAAATAGGTTGATGGTGATGTGTATAAGTTCGCAGGAGCTACCAAAGTTGTTGTTTTAGTGAGTTAAAACAACAGGGGAGAGGGATGGGGATTGCGCTTTCGTCACTACTAGCTAGCTGCTAGCTGCTATAGCTCACAAGCTGAGTAGCTGACCATGGTTTGTTTTCTATGATTACCTTTTACCTAAATAGTAAATACTTGATAGGGTATTTGATGTGTTGCTAACATGCCAGTAGAGAACTGGAACATCGGTTTGGGTTTCGACATTGCTATCTTGATGACTAACACTTTTGCTTAACACATTCGATTGACTAGTCTACAACATGGTACTTGACGTGTATGCGGCCCTTCTATGCGCCTCAGAGAGGTTAGTTCAGTTGAGTTCAGTAGTGCTGTGTGCTGCTCTATATATTCTATAGAGCTCTGCTCAGCAGGCACGAAGAGGGATTGAGGAAACACTGCAGCGATAAAGTCGTCGTATGTCTGTCTGTGCGTGTGTGGGTGTGTGCGAGCCACTGCGGCAAAAGATGCGGACGAGGATGGTCGACAGAAGAAATTACTATTCAACGAAAGCGAAATGTCATCGTAACCGTAGGCGCTTGCCTTGCTATAACAGACAGGTAGATTTAGATTGGTTTTTTGACGCAATGACGCCCTTCATCCTTGAAACAACCCAAAAACCAAGGGAAAAAATGAAACAAAGAACAATGATGGCAAAAATCACTTACCAGCTGGATCCCATAGCGAAACATCCCTAGTAATTGTTACATGAACAGAAAAAATGATAGAGCATTCTACCAATGTGAATGCCAATTGCACAATAAAAAAAGCCATCGTTAGCATTTTGGGAGATGACACGTGTTCTTTAATCAAAATATTTCCAATTCCAACTATAGAACAGTGATGAACACCGACCGAGTTCTTAGTCGTTGTTGCTATAAGGAATGTTGGCACACTGCAGATTTGATCATTTGAGCACTGAAAATGAATGAAACACACAACAAGATATCGAACAAGGATCCTCACTTTTCAGTGAATGAATGCCGTCTTATTACCTTGCTGCGTCAACCTGATCTCCGCACTCCCTTTTCTACCCTCCAGACTCTTTCCGGCTCTCTCTCACACCGACTCTCTAACACAGTCAACATCGAGGCGGCTGCTGGCCCGCCAACGTTAAGCAGCCACTGCTTCTCCTCCTGCTGCCCCACTACTCTACTGCACCGTCGCTATCGTCAGTCACCGCCGGTCGGTCGTCGTCGCAGAGCAAAACTTACCCGATCGAACCGACACATACAGGCGTCGGGGAACGTGGCGTAGCAGCAAAGGAGAAGGGCGGAGCGCTGGCTTCGACTTACCGCGGGGGTAAGCACCAAGCAGTAAACGGAACGAGTGGAGCAGGAGCAGGAGCACGTACTACTCCTCGAATATAGTAACCCTTCTAAATAACAACGTAAGCAACACAAAACAGGAAGAACAAAATAAATAAATACAAATCAACAAATAACAAAAATTAAAAAAAAGGCCTTTCATTGTTTCTTTGCTTTTGCTCCACAAAGGATATTGAAAGTCGACGTTTTCGAGTTCTATTCCTCAGATCAACTAAGATTCCGAAAATGCTTCATTGTCAATTCAGTTCGTAGCCGTCACAGACTACAGAGAGAAGAGGAGAAACTCAGTGTTGTAACATTGCCCCATCAAACATTCATTTTAAAAAGCTGCTTTCAGCGAAACTAGCGGCCATGGAAGGTATTACTTCAATATTACGCAAAAACCATTTATTAAAAGCTTTAAAAAAAAATACTAATCCATCCATCAGGATGTTTAGTTGAAAGAGCGGTTAGTAACGTTGATTGGGGCCCATGGTTCCATCTTGCATTTTTATTATTATTTTTCAGTTTTTTTTCCTCCTGTTTCAAGGAAAATACATAGCAAATAATATCCTATCGAGAAATACATTTTAAAAAGTTGTTTTTTTTTTCATGAAATTAGAGGATGTTTTTACTTTGACGCAGACTTGACGCAGGACTTAGGGGATAGGGGGACGGGAAACACTTCCGGCGAAACGAATGAAAGGTTCCTTCCTAAGCCACTAGATAGAGTTTTTATCTTTTTTCATTCATTTCTCCCCTCCCCTAGCCGTTTTGACTTTTGACGTAGTATAATTATTTCATAAAAATGATGGTAAAAACAAGCTAAGCTACAAAATGTTAAGCTATAGAGCGTGATGATTTCTTTGATCTTTTCTAAATCCGTGAATTAGTCAAGCAGAATTAATGTTAGAAGGGGAAGGTGAAGATAAATTGTAACTAATAAAAAATAATTTCACCTAAGTGTATGTAGGAAAGTCATCAATACGACAATACGTTTTTTTACTGATTTTAGTAGTGACTAGTAGTTCTACACCTACTAATCCGTACAACTGCGCCACTCTACGTTTAATTTGATTACTATCCGAGAAATTACGTTAGCCGCCTAGCGGATGAAAAATAAAACCATCCAAGGATCAGCAGACCTCACACTGCGATTGAAAATGCTAAGTTGTCAAAGGAGATATTGATGAGGCCCTTTCATTCTCTATTTTCTTATCTTTTAAATATTGTTTCCCACTCACCGCCGATTGCAATGAAGTATACGAAGCAATGCCTACAACTTCTACATCGGCAATATTTTTTAAAATTCTGTTTTTATGCAGCGGCAGAATGCTGGGTATATGTATATGTATGCGTCTTCCGTTCCGCTGGAATATGAATCGATCGATTTAGTAGGAAATTTGATTTAGTAATTCTAGAAATTGATAAAAACAAAGAAGTATCGATCACGACGCAAAATTTCTTTGCCTTTTTCTTTTTGCTATTTCATTTAGGAGTTAAATCGTTTCATTGGCAGATAAAGCGAATATCGGCGATTATGTTCAGTGTAAAATGGGCAAAGAATAAAGAAAACTCAAAATTTTATCCTTGGATTTAATTGTCGTGTTTTTTTTTTACAGTGCTGTTACAAATGTTGTATGCCTATGAGCCAGAGGCATGAGGTCAGGACCTGCACGTACGGTACAGGGTAGGCTAAAGTAGAAAAGGATTCTGCTAGCTCTCGTTTTTTTTTCCCATTTTACCTTGGCGCGACTTATTTTTAGTGATAAACAGAGTCAGAGGGTTAGAAGAGGTACCGTATAGAAGAGATGGTTTGTAAACTCACAGTGAACTCTACGTGACTACGTCTCTATCCCTTTCCCCCATATGCCTCTGAAGAAAGATATCTTTGTAACATTTCCCAATAGGGATTCTATTCGAGGATGAATGTGACCAGCCCACAATACAATAAAAAGGCGCTCTTCTCTCAGAAGGCATACTGAAAATGTCGAAAACGAATCTTCATTGTTATTTTATCTACGTTTCTTTACTTTTTAGTTGATGATGTGGAAATTAATTATAATGACATTGTAAGGAGATGATAATGAATTCCAACGTTGTATTTTTTATTTATTTTTAAATTGCAGATTGCAGTACAGTTACGATAATTAATCTTCCAGTTTTAGAATAGATATTCCTCCCGCAATAATATGGCTGATTCCATTTGAAATCGAATTATATTTTTGAAGGCTGTTAACCGTTTTCTGCTGTTCGTTAGTTTTATTTTTTTTTAGTTTTAATTTAAAAGATTCGCCCTAGAGAGAAACTGGCGCGAAAAGTAAGGGGTCGGATCGACAGCATGACGAGGACTACGCCTTACAAGAAAACTGTCAGTCCTCTATGCTAAAAAATAGCTTTACAACTCAAACAATGTTTAACTTGGATATTTTTTAGCCATCTTTTCTATGTCTCTCTTAAATACGTATGTGAACTATAGGTCATTTCATTATAAAATTTGTGAACCATACCTATTATTGTTATGAATGAGACCTTTTTCTAAAACATTTAGACAAAAACAACAGATTACTCTGTAAGTAATTTTAAAAATAAAAGTTGCCGTGCCTCAGTAAAAACAAAAGAGAATCACCTCTTCTTGTTGTCTATCTCCCATTTTCCCCTTGTTAAAGTGCAAACTACTGTATCAGCTATTAACGTCGCCGAACCATATAAGCCGGAATCGTAGCTCCACCCATTTTCTCCGGAAAAAGCGTTCGTTCGATGTGTATCCCGTTAATTTTAAATTCTGTGTTTTAACTGGGAATTAAAAGATACACGAAACGCTAATTACTGTCCAAACAACAAAAAAAAATCTTTAATGCCGTTAAGAAGTTATTAGTGGTCAACGGTAAAACAGAATTGGGGAGTGAAAATAAAT
This sequence comes from Daphnia galeata, assembly GCA_030770115.1. Taxonomy (NCBI): domain Eukaryota; kingdom Metazoa; phylum Arthropoda; class Branchiopoda; order Diplostraca; family Daphniidae; genus Daphnia; species Daphnia galeata. Next base: position 5,072,249 of record CM061114.1, read on the forward strand.
AGTCCCCCTTAGTGAACCAAGATCCAAGGGGGAAAGAAATAATCGTGTATTATTTTAAGTTGTTGCCAAATAGAAAGTGTATGAAAACTCCCTTATTTATTTCCATAAGTCGAAAGGGATTGCCGTGTTGGAATTGGATCAATTGTACAAAAATCAGCGAATAAGGTAAAATATTCACCATAAAAGGTGAGCTTATTAATTTTTTCTATTTGTTATATTCTGTTCCGGAAATTGGGTAAAACTCTGGGGTTCCGGAATGAAGAATTGATCGGAATTGGTAATGGTTAATAGACCTTTATATGAGTTTTAGTTTTCTGAATTATAAATTTCGCTTATTTTTTTTATTTTTTTTATTTTTTTTATTTTTTTAAATTTTGTTTTCTTTAACAGACTCAAAGCCAAACACTTGGAAAAAATAAAAAAAAGATGTACAAATTCCTTTCTGAATTCTTTTAAATTGCGTGAAAAAGCTGACGACAGCTTTTGATCGATGTGATTCCTTAAAAGACTAGTGCACTATAGATAGGACCGGATAGGACACAACAGACTATAGTCGAACAAGAGAGAAAATTGAAAAAGTTTGAGCCCAGCACGAGAAGTTTCTTTAAAGAGCTAAGATCGGTTTGAATCTGATTGTTTTGTATAAAAAAAAATAACAGAAATAAAAACAAACATTTTGAATCCACATGGAGTCTCGAAGTCTACTTTTGCACACAAATTCCGGTCCTTTCGCTTCAAGGTTCAAGACTTGAAGCTACAAAATCGTACTACTATATAGATTTGGTCTAGATGACCAACCGTAGCTCGACATAGATTTAATGCTGGCACTCTTGCAAAAATAGCACCCTAAAGTATAGTTTTTTTCTTCTTCTTATCCACATATATATTGGAGCAATGCTGGCAAAGACATTCGGTTACGGTTGGGTCTATTTAATATCAACTGATTCGCTTGTCAGTCACATTAGATTGGTTTCGTCTAATGCCGAGGCATATAAAAAATCACTCGATTTAATTACATGAGACACATTGCTGAATTTGGCTGACATTAGTTAATAAGACGGCATAAATCGGCTAGCGTACACGCTTTCTGCAGTATAAATTTTTATCCTTATCAAGCGGATAGCGCCCAATAACGCCGATCTATTTTGATAGTGCTCGATAATGATTTCGGACTAAGGGAAAGAGTTTACTGATGCGCGATGAAATTTCCTAATTTTGAAACCGCGAAATCCGCTATTGCTTGCGTAGCCTAACAAGAAACATGAGAATTGAGAAAGAAAAGGGTTAAGACAACGCAATTATTTTTCCTGTTTACTTCTTGCTATTTGCACGATTCTTCCTTTCTTCCTTTCTTGCCTGCATACGCGCTCGATCTTTTTTCGGGACCTTGTAGTTTTACCGCACTTCTGAATCTGTTCGTAAGCCAAAAAAAGGATACGAGTATTTCAGAGACAATCCTAAAATTAGCAGTTGCACTAGAAGGCGGAGGCGAGAAGAACCGAGGACACAACCACGCGCTTACACGCACAGACATGGAACAGGCGGAATGACTTTTCCAAAAATGTATCCAGAAACGAATGAATCTAGTTATAACGTAATAATAGCGATACTTTCTGTCGGTTGTTAGAATAGATTCAGACATTCAATGGTCCATGAGTCTATAGCCTTGAGGCTTGTTTTTATTTGACACTGTTGTTTTACAATCCATTCTTTTCGCCTTCGCAGCTTGTCGTCTTATACAAGTGAATGTTTAAATTCTGGATTGACTTTAATCGACTTTCGTATGGCCGATCAAAAGATAACTTTACATCGTATGGTCGAATCCACTGTTAAAAAAATTTACCTATTTTGGGGGTATTTGTAGTTTGTACCCCGGAAATATTGCAACCCACCGAGATTTCTGTAACCCACATGAAACATTCGGGGTTTAATTACCATTTTCAGGCATTTGTAATAAAACAGGAATAAAATCCCACGATATTCGTTCACAGGTCAAAAATATTGTTTTGTAAGAAATCAAACTTATGGATGTGACTGCCTCGGATGTAATGAGTCCTAACAACGACATGAATCTAAATTTAAAACGATACGTAGCAGTATTTCAACGGTCTAGTGGTTATCGAGTTTATCTACTTGACGGGAACTCCAATTTTTAAATGAAAGAATTCTACCTTTCGCTTGCCCGTCGACCTTGTTGTCTGCCTATTAGGCCTTCTAGCATCTTTGCTATGGGATTTTCCGACGTTGGGACTTTGCCCCCCTGGGCGCTGCTACCCATGCCTCCACTTTGCCACATGATGATTAAAATGACCTGTAGATTTATTAGTTAAATTTTGCAACACATCTTTGCGCACTCAAATGAGACGGGGGGTTACCCGAAGCTCATAACACTCACTTCTTATATAAACAGGTAGAAAAAACTATCCACTCCATGAAACACCACTCACCACACCACAGTAGTCCATTTAAAAAAGGGCAGTGTTCCGCAAACCACTGTTGCCGAAATTAAGGCAACAAATTTTTATTTTTGAAAAATCGTTATGTCGTGAAGTAATTTTAAAAACCCAACAATAGAAAAACAGAAAGTCTATGCATAGAACTGTTAGACACCAACTTGACTGCGGCAAAGGAAAACTACTCCCGCCGCCTTCCACAGCGCCCCACGACCGACTAACGAAACTCTTTTCGTTTTTTCTTGTTCAACTATTCTTGAATCTTTAATCAGCTGACGAGTCGGAATGGTTCCAACAGAAACGAGATAGGAAAAACCAAGAATGTATTTTTATTATTATATGCTTAACAGGCATTCTGTCATGAATAATTCTTCTCCCTCTTTCTCTTACAAGCGAGTCACTAATCATTCAGGACTGGGGCCGTTTAAAATCTAGACAGGGTTGTAATGTTTTACTTAAATTTAAATTTGATCATAATTTACTTAATAAATTGTGTATGCAAGCAAATTAGCAATAGCCTAAAGAATAAGAGCTAAAGCTACAGAGTGTAAAACCTATGAGGCTATGATAAAACTGAAAAGTTTCTTAAAAATAAATTTCAATAATGTAGGACTATATCAGCTTCATTCAGGCTTCAGATGAAGCAATTAAATTAATTAAATTTACTTGTGGCAAATTTACTTTTACAAGTTCGTTTGCCATTTCTACTCATTAATGAATTTTTCTTCAGATAATACTACAAGTCAAACTTGTGGTTACTTCAAGCTTTAATCTGCTACTGTCCACTCTATCATATTTCAACTGAAACACCCCATTGTCCACTCTAACACCAGTCAACTGAAGCATAGAATTACATAAATTATTAGAAACATTTTCAACACATTTATTTTTTTTTTATTCACAGAGCTGTGGAACCAAACTATGGGGTATGGGGTGTCGATCTCGTGATAACTGATAAGACAATTAATATCTAGGGAAACATTACCTCTAACAGCTAACCAATCGTTAACCTATAATCTATTAATCTAACGACAATCTAACTCCACTGAATTAATCTCGCCCAAGTCCTTTTCCGGATTTAGAAAAAAGAGTGGGGTCCGTAAATCCGGCCTACTTCTCTCGCGAACTGCTTGTTAAATACTTGATCTTTATATTTATTTTATTGTTGTGATTGAATGTGTAATTAACAATTTTTGAATTTGAATTTCACAGCTCCGAACCCTACGCCGCCATCTAGCGGCTTAGCGGACCCCTCGAACGACGAGCTAATAATTTAAAGATATCATAAATTTTCGTAATGCTAACTAATTTAATTTCGAACCAAGATTCGGTCGAGAATTTCATAGATGTCTAATTTTTGCGAGATTTTTATCAAATCTGTCACGATATTTATTTTCATTCAACGTTGTTCACCATCCGATCCATCCCGTACAAACTACAAACACATTCAAAATTGAAGCACGTTGAAAGACTTGAAAGAATATTTATATTCGTGTAAAGTTTTCCTAGTCTTTTATCGCGAATTCGCAAGCTTCTCTAGCTGTGTAATGAAGATGGTAAACAAAAATACAGTAGGTTTGATTATTAATAATAGTAAAATGTAATCACGAAGCCGAAATTTATGTGAATCGCGAAGCTTTTATCCAAATAGTACCATTTTCTACTGTTGTTACTTACCACTAATTGCGATTCTCTCAAATTTTTAAAAGTATCATGTCAAGTTATTTTTCCTCATGTAATGTCCATTAGTTGAATGCATTAAGATATAGAATTTAAAAGATTTTAGGATATGTATTTTTAGACATTTTAAATTCTCGTGTTCGTGTTCTGTCGCGGGACAGAAAGGCGGGACAGAACGTCCCCGTACCATAGTAACTTGTAAGATAATTCAAATAAACTGTATTGCATTTTATCACTAGATCTACAACTCAAGTAGGTCGGTTTTGCCGGCTATCAGTTATCGAAAAGGAATCTGGAAAGTGACGAAAGCCTATCTCATTCCAACTGTGCAAAGACCGGATCTCAGTTCCTTCTGGATCAATAGATATAACCGATTTGAGATCGGGGAAAATCTGAAAACCCGGGAAAACCCAAATTATGCACCCTCCATTCTCCTTTCGTAGACGGAGTTAGAAAAATCTAATCGATCCGAAATATCCGTTAGCCATCCCTCTTTAAGAATTCAAAAGGATTTTTTGAATTATGAACGATGGCCGAGCCATGGTTTTCGTGATTTTTTTATTATTTTATTTAGACCGATTTTTGAAGGCATTTTATTCGGCGTTGTCATTCTTGTTATTGCTGTCTGTTGCTATCTTAACCCCTAGCGGTTTAGTCCAAAGTAAAGGAGTCTGCAACGTGCAACCTGCTGCAACTGCGTCTTCGCGTCACCTAGTGTAAGACTGTAAGTCTGTAAGTGAATCGATGCAATAAGCTAATATATCGATATATTGAACTCCTTGTTACTGGTGGCGTTCCTACCGGAATGCCGTGGAACCCTCAGATACCTACTACATCCTACCTTAAGACATGGATAACGCGTTTTTCTACCTCTCCTGTTAGATACCATGCCGAAGTCTTGACCAGCTGATTCGGTAAATGCTTCTGCTTGAGAAGTTGAGCCCATGTTGAATATTGCAGACAATCTCATAACCCTCCTAAATCTATGCGCGTCCTATGCCGTATGGTAGCGGGTCGAACACTGGGACAGAAAGTTGGGATTTTTTTCTATTTCTCCTGATCCAAGTATTTCCAAGAGTATTTCATTTTTTCTAAATTAAGCTTAGGCTAGATATATTCTTGCCCATGTAACCCATGTTGCATTATTTTTTGAAGATTTGTATGTGTTCTTTACACATAAACCATAAAATACTTTATTAACCTAATTAAGTTAAGAATTTTCCGCGTTAATTTTTTAAACTCATTGAGTTTCATTAACTCCTGTTAACTGCCATAAAAAGTACAGTTTAATGCGTTAAGGGTTTACATAAAATGATTAAATGAATGACAATTTGAAAGCACGTTATTTAAGGAAATTTGGCAAAGGCACACCTCTACCATGCCTCTGCTGTAGAATTCCTACGGAAAAGAATCATTGAATCAATGAATCATTTGTTAGGTAATAAAAATCTGAAATGACGTAATCAAGAGACAAATTCAGGGATGCTGTAGAAATTTTTGTATAGATATTTTCGTTAAAAAAATTGTGTTTAAGGATTTTTGGAAAAACTTTATATTTTTTATTAGGGTTTTCTTTCCCTGATCTCATCTGACAACGTCGTCTTGTCACTTTATCTTTTCCATTCTTTACAGTAAAAAAAGTGAAACCCTAACGGATCGGCTTGACGGTGCAATTACTGCAATAGCACAAAAGGCTATTCGAGTGCCGTCAAATCTGCGGTGCAATCGAGTTTTCGTGAAATGACGCAGTTTTTGCCCCCTAATCTTTTGGCTCTTTTTGCACCACGTGATCCTCCTCCATTTTTACCACCGCCTGATAGATTGACTCATGAAAAAAAACGAACGCCATACATTGGCATAGCTCAGTACACTCATCTTTTTGAGGTTAGTATTTTATTCACTTCAATGCATTGAATATTTATGGCATTTCTAAATTCTTCCAAGCATTTTGAAAAGGCTCGATCAGTTCACTGAATAGCTTTCATGTTTTTCCCTTTTGCTTTAGACTTAAATTTGTGCTTTTTAGGGTAAGGACTCAAAGTTTGAGATTGTAACACTAATTATGTACAAGTCTTTGGGTGTTTTAATTGAAAAAAAATTCTTATTAGTTTTTCTTGAATTTGTTTCGTTTTGTATGAATTGTGAACTTCTAATGATTTTGTAAAATTTTTAGTGAAAGATTGATTTATTATGAAGTTCTGTTAGACTTGGCTTTCAAATATTTTTTCCAACAAAACAAATTCAACTTATCCAATTTCCTGATATGCTTAAACAGGATCCTAAAGATACACCTCCTCCAACGCGAGCCGAAACACGCGATGAACGACGCGAAAGAAAACGTCGTGAAAAGGCAGAACAGGTTGCCTATAAACTTGAGCAAGAAATTGCAATGTGTAAGTGTTACATTTTTACAAGTGTTTTCATAACATCCATCTCTCCATCAAACACATTTTATTTTCTATGATATTGGATTAATAGGGGACCCACATACTAGTAGTGTTTCTACTATGGACCCTTTTAAAACGTTGTTTGTCGCTCGTATCGTAAGTGCAAAAATATCTTTTTTGGTTCTTAAGTTTACTTGTGAATTCAATTGAATGAAACATTAACTAAAAAAAAATTACTTTAGAATTTTGATACTTCCGAGTCTAAATTGCGAAGAGAATTTGAAGTGTATGGTGTTGTCCGGAAGGTAATTTGCAACCACTAATATGAAATTAAATTACATGCTTATTCCTTTTTTTAATATGCTAGATTGTGTTGGTACACGACAAGAGGACTAGTAAGCCGCGTGGTTATGCATTCATAGAGTATGAACATGAGCGAGACATGCATTGTAAGTATTCGTTTCGTATTATATTTCGGCTTGTTGTAACTGAGATAGTGGGCATACCAGTAAAGCCTGCGATAGCTTTCACTGTTCAATTAACCGTCGCACCACCAATAATTGTATGATGATGAAACGGGGTGGGGTTGGGGGAAATCTGTGATTGATTTGTACCTTAAAGTTTTCCTATATTTCATTTTGTCGTTTCCGGTCACAGCCGCGGCCTCCGACTATTTGGACGGTCATGTGGCCTTTGTCGCTTTTTGTCTCTTGATGCTAGGTTTGTATGGTCAATCGGTAAGGTTTCGTTTGGTTAAAGTTAAACCAAAATCCCTTTGAAATCGACTGCAGGTTCAAATTAGCTTCAAAGAGAGTATCTTTTCGTTTTCACCCTCCCTTCCCCTTGATGGTAGTAAGTATCCTGGTAAGTCAGTTACTAGGCTTTCTAGCTCCACTAAACTTAGGGCCATTTCAATTCGATCACATTCTTCGAGTGCTGCTGCGCGTTTAGAGGATTACACAGGTAAAGATTGGGAACAGCAAGAAGAGGGAATGGATCTGCTTCTGTGATTGGCAACACTTGATCGCTTATCTATCAGTCTGGATGTATGTAAACAAATAATTTCGTTTCGCCGTTAACTGGTAAACGGCTGTGGCGATGGTTTTTTATGTATTTTCTAAAAGTGTTATGATTGGTCATACTTGAAATCATTTCATTTTACGTTATTTGTTAATAATATTTTCGAAGTCGTTGGGAAGGGTAGGTAATGGAAATCCTTCGGTAGGTGTTGATTGTGTTTTTGTACTAATTGTTGGAACTCTCCTTCTCCATGTTAAACACGCTGCATTTTTCGTCTTCTCTGCCTGCTGTACTACTGGTATTTACGATTTGTTCGATTTGCTGCCGACGCCGAAATTTCTGGTTTATTATAAAATACCAGCTGCGTACAAACACGCCGACGGGAAGAAAATAGACGGTCGCAGAGTTCTTGTAGATGTAGAAAGGGCTCGTACTGTTAAAGGTAATTATTTAATTTATATACTTAAATTAGTTCTAGTTATATTAAATGATCTTCATATTTAAGTTTTTCGGATACGAAATCAAATATTGAAGTAATTTTAATTGTAGGTGCGGAAAATTGTTCAGTCAAATTTTTTAATATGATTGAAAAAAAGAAAAGAAACGTTGTTACCGTTATTTTTAAATATCCAAACTGTTATGCATTCCAGGTTGGCTCCCGCGCCGTTTGGGTGGAGGTTTGGGTGGTACTCGTCGTGGAGGACCAGATGTAAACGTGAAACACTCGGGAAGAGAGGACAATGAGCGCGAAAGACAACGGTATTTGGATCGCGAGAGGGAAAGAGAACGTGGTTTGCCTGAGCGTGGTGAAAGAGATAGGGGTCAAGAAAGGGAAAGAGAGAGAGAACGGGAAAGAGACCGGGGGGCTGATCGTGAAAAGGAACGGGATAAAGAGAGGGATGTAAGAGATCGCGACCGTCGACGACGATCAAGAAGGTAAAATAACGAACTCTCCTAAAATGATAGAAATTCTTAAATTTCCTAAATTTTTCATTTCAATAGCCGAGAAAGAAAACGTACTCGAAGGAGTGAAGACAGGGGTGACGTTTCTGTTAGTGCTTCGGAAAATAATGGTCCTGCTACATCAGGCGATGAACGCCGTAAAGATAAAGAGAGGGATAAAGAAAGGAGAAGGTCGCGATCCAGAGACCATGAGAGAAGAAAACGTTCGCGAAGGTAAAACCGTTTTTCTCTTATTATTTTTTATATACTTATCTAATAGTTACTTCTTTCCAGTCGAGATAGGAAAAGATCTAGAAGAAACGATGGCCATGTTGAAACTTCTGTGGGAGGTTCTGAGGGTACGGGTCAAGTTGCTTCTGGCGATGAACGGCGAAAGGAAAAAGATAGAATCAAAGATAAGAGCAAAGATCGTCGGGAACGCCGCGATCGTTATAAGGACAAGTGAGATTATTTTAATATTTTCAAAGCGGCGTCAGAATTCAATGAGTAATTTTCTTTAGGGAACGAGAACGTAGGGACTATGTTCGGGAAGATGGTGAGCAGGTTCAAGTAAAGGAAGAACCGCCTGATGGTATAAATCAAAGTTGTATATATCAACGATTCAATATGTATTAATTCGAGAATTTGCAATTTTTAGATTATGATTATGCGGCTCAACAATATGACGGATATAATCAATATGACCCTAACAATATAAAATATGAAGTTGAAGAGTCACAATTTCAGACTGAAGAATACTAGCAAATGTTTTTAAAGCAGTAACTTGTCTGTTCTTAAGACTTTTTAACTTTTCAATTTTAAAGTGAGGTGAGTATGAAGGTAACTGAATGAACTTTTGTTAATCAATACATCGTAAAATACACGTCATTCAATGAAACCTTTGTATTTGTCGAACAATTTCAATTTTCCGGTGGTGTAGCATTTCAAATTGACAATTTATTTTGCTGCAAGATTTCCATCAGGGACCCATAAGCCAGAATCAACACATCTTTTCATGTGGTAACGTGCTTCTTCTTCAGGCAATGTGGATATGGCCTGTTGCAGAAGTTCTATATTTTGTTTTTCAAAACAATCCTTAAGGACCTACAAAAAATAATTCATTAAAATAACTTGCAATGCCTGAAATAATATGAAATTTGAAATATACATCTGGTAAACTTTCAAAAACTTCGACAGGATCTAATCCACCAGGACCAAGACGTTTTTTCTTTTCTTCCTCCTCAGCTTCAGCTATTGCCGCTTCTATTTTCTCTTTAGCCCGTCGATGTATGCGGTCTTTGAAAGCTTTAAGTTCGTCTTCAAATCCTTTACGATACTCAACATCTGCTATTTGAATTCTTAAGAAACGCACGTAGATTGATAAATATAATTATTGATCAATACTAAAAAACAAATATGTTGAGAAAAGAAAAACCTTGAAAAGAATGAAGACACACATGATCTTGGATCTCTGTTAAGATGCTTGGATAATTCAAGAATGAATTGCATGCAAATGCACTGATGGGCAACATGTTCCATCAAACTTGTTTTCTCTTCCATTTCCAAATTAATGCACCAAATCACAAGATAATTTGCTGTTTCTTCACAAACAAGTTCTGGATTTTCTTGAAGAAAACGCTTACTATCATCATACTTCTGTAGCATGCCATAAGCCTTCAGATTTTTCTCATGTTTCTTGAAAAATTCGCGTGTTTTAATTTCTTTCTCTTCTTCACTAAGCTCTTCTGCTTGTTTAGGTTGTGCAACATTGACCACAGTTTTTGAAAATCCAGGTTGACTAATTGTATCTACATTCCTTTACATAACAATAAAATAATAAAAAATTAAACCATATGTCATTTCAGATGCCAAAGGCTATACAGGGATAAAATCCTTTCTTAAGTACCATGGCATTAACTTTTCTTTTTTTTTTCATTTGTTCTTCATGATCTTCAAGTTCAATTTTTTTCAGTTCTAATTCATTTAATTGCTTTTTCAAATCTGTCATGTCAAGACCTTCTTTCATCCCCACTTCATATTTACTTCTAATTTCTTTCAGTTTAGCAGCATTCCTACATTGGAAAAGATTGAATTAATGTTAACTTCAAGTCTTCAACATGTTCATCAAAAATAAACTATATATATATTCAAAATCTGAATTTTACTCATTTTTTTCTTTGAGAAATAAGGTTTTTTCTTGTTCCATTTCTTTCATTTTTTTCCACTCTAGCTTCGTGTCGCCATTTGAATAGAGAAGGAGTGTCTACATTAGGATGTGTATCATCCTCATCATCAGAAATCTATATAAACATTACAAATTAGGTGGATGTATGCACTGGAAAATTCCAAATCACTATACATATCCATTGTCATAAAACAGATACAATCTTGGTGACAGGGATAAAATACCAAATACATTATTACTTAACACCAAGAATAAAAAATTTGACAAGAATTTACCTCAATATTTTTCCACTTGCTGTAATCTACCATTTTCACTTACAATAATATAGTAACCATGTAAGAACTTGCTAGAAAGTGACAGCTATAAGGACGGCGATATAAAGAACTCGATATAAATATAAAGAGGTTTATCTGAAAAATCCGGAAAACCTATATCGATGCTTCGATTCAGATATTAAATCGGTTTACGCCATCTAGCGCTAAAACAATAAACAACTTTTTGAAAATCCGACAGAACAATAGACCTCTCTCTGATTATGACTCTCTTAGATGCTGTGTTGCATAACTTGCCATATTGCCAACGCTTATTATCCATCTGACCATCTGTGACACAGATAAAGACCATAAAAATAGCTTAACAATACTGTAGGCAGCGTACGTACGCCGCAAGGTACCCGAAGGGATTTTTTTTTTTTTTTTTTTGGTTTGACGAGGCGTTATCTTCAAAGATAGTTGCCTCGGTTTATTTACAGCATTGTCGATTAAAGGAGCGAATAGAATACATGTTAAAAAAAATGATAGGAAGAGACAAAACAAGATGTGCACATTTCGGACATTAGAAGTGAGATTTTAAGTGTAGGAACGTTCATCATCAACAAATAATTTAAGTTGCAAACAGACCATTTTCACTGTGCGGAAAGCAGTATTCATGTAGTCCGGCAACGCTGAAAGCCGCCATTTGTAGTCTTTCTTAGCTTAGTTTAGCTGGATTTAACATAGGCTAACGACTTTGAGTAACGATTTCTCCCACTAATTTTGCTACCAGGAGCAAAATTATTGTGGCACGTTGTACGTCAGGATATTGCCAACATTCCAAGTGCCAAATGTTCAAAAATCCTCTAAAACTAGTACTTCAAATCGTCATTACACTGAAGGGCTATCAACATTTGAAACAATAACAAACAGTCAACAGCAAATGGTAACTTCAAAAAATGTGTAATTTTCTTATAGCATTTAAATTTCTTGGTATAATTAGGAATGTAAATGTCTTCCGAAGGTGCAGAAGATCTTTTACATGATTCAGTTATTGAATTATTTGACTTATCTGATTATTCTTCAACTTTGCCAAACGAGGCTAAAGAAAGATATGTTGCTAAGCTTAATGAAGTACAGTGTGACTGTCCTTATGTCATAGAAAACGAGTATTGGACTTCCAGTACACAAGAGCTAGAAACAATATTACCATCAGTTGAATTTGGAGATGTTTGGAACTATCTAGTCTACAGAAAACAGTTTTATACAGCTAACGATATGAATAATTAGCCTAGCAAGTATCTTGCGGGGCAAAACCAGTTTTTCCCGGGTATTTTTCACCAGTTTTAAGAAAAAACCCCGTAATTTCCCCTGGTGAATAACCGCTTGTTTGCGTGCGGAAAACGGTTTTAAACCAGTATTTTGAACCACTTTGAAACGCAGGCTTAAAACTCTTTTCCGGGCTCTTAATTCCCTTTCAAGGTCTTATTAACGTCCCTTGGTATAAAGTTATGAGGAAAATTTTATTTTATCTTTAAAAGTATTTCTTCCTTTATTAGATACTCGATATTTTTTCTTTTACTACTTTGACCGAACCGGGGTTTGAACCCAGATACATACTGCTTTGTATCAGTAGCTCCCTTCGCTAACACCTGAGCTATTTAATTGTGTGAGAGTAATGAAGTAAAGACGTGTATTTCAAGTAGGATATTTAGGAATTAGGTTGGGAGGTTTCACTCGCCGCTGGCAAAGTGGGGGAGTGGGTCGGTAAGCTTTCTTTGAAACTAATGAGGAGAAAAGACTTGATAAAAAAACATTAAAAAGCGCCGCCTTATTTAAGAGCACGCGCGGATTAAGAGAAAGTTAAGCTTCTTAAAATTCTTTATATTTTGCCGACGGAAGAAAGGAAAAGAAACAAAAAAAAAATCGGTGAAATGAACTGGTTTTTATCTAAGTAAAAAACGGTGACTGAAAACCTAATCTCCTTATTATGACGAGCGTGGGTGGAACCCTTTTTTCCCTCAAAAGAAAGGGTTTAAAAGGGGTGAAAACCACCGGAACGAGAAATTCACTGAAGGCAGGTACTAGGGTATAAGAGCTGCAAGTCTTTTGAGATAATTTTTGGAGATGGGCTGTTTTTTTTAGTTCAAGGCATTAAAACTTACAAACAATAATGTCCTTACTAAGGTAAAGGTTCAACATTCCATGGCATTTAGTCTTCCACCGTTGAGACCCTGGGTGGCTTTTAATCCTGCAGGAGGTGCTATTACAGCACATTGTGATTGTATTGCTGGGTAATTACTTTTTTATCTTCTGTATTACTTTAACTAAAATGGTATGTAATGCAAATGAATTTCTATTTACAGTCTTGGTGAATGCTGCAGCCACATAGGTGCTATAATTTTCGGTGCTCTTGTTGTTAATGCACAAAAAACCACATTAACAGTTACAGACCAACCAATGAAATGGTTAAGGAAGTCAGTGAAGCTGGTAACATATTAATATTCATACTGTGTAAATGTAGTTACTAATTTTATTGTTTCTCTCAATACAGGGTGTGGATACTATTTCTGAATTGAAAAACACAAAAGAAAGCCAAAAAAAAGAATGTGTCTCACCATCAAGATTACACAATTTATCTATACAATTTCAATTAATACTGTAACTGTCAACTGTATATATAAATGAAAATGGTGATAACTCTGTTGATGTTGTATCTCTTCCTTCTTTGATATCGAGTAGAGTAGTTGTTGTCAAGGTTAAGTGGAGGTGCCCAATCAACATTGTCCACATCACGGTAATATGATGGTTTACCAAAAAACATAGTATATAGTTTTCTTTCTTAAATGTAAATGATAAGTTATAAATAATAATTACCCGAAACAAAATGTTTATGACACACAAATGACTTCTTTTTGAGGTCTCCCTCATAAATGTGTAATCTACTTAGCCACAACGACCTTCTTTCACTAAGAATATTAAAATCATCCGGGTTTCTATTGTAAAAAAGAAAATTCGGATTTCTATCATAAGAAAGTGGGACGTCATGAGAAAGTGGGATGTTGTGAGTGACAGCCACTGACAACAAAGTTTCCGACCATTATCCCACATAGCACAGTTCAGCCGTCGGATGTCCGAATGAGAGCCGAACAGCCAAGGCACAGCCTATCCAACTGCGGCTCTCAAAAGGACGTCCAACGGATGAACTAAACGAACGTCCTTTGGAGGGCCCTATAAGTACAGCCCGTTCATGTTATACAGAAATCCGTAATAGGACTTTACATTTATCAAGCAACCAAATATGTCATTTTAACACTTAGATGAGAATGAATGAAAAATACACCGAAAAATATTGATTGCAAAAAACTTTTTGAACCAAAACATGGTTTATTTACGAAAAATTTATGTTGTACAAATAAAAATTAGACTTTAGAGTGGTTCACGGTATTTGTAGAGAAACAGTGCAAACCATGAGGGAGGAATGAAGTTGGCGTAACTATGCCTGAGGCAAAACTGACATCGTCCCATGCTTTTCCTCGAGTTGTTCCTCATTCGATCGCGAACCACTCTATGGGAATGTGATGAAGAAATCAAACATAATTTGGGCGTGAATAACGCCAGTAAATGATGCTCCTATATTTGGTTAGGGAAGCACATACACTCTATAGCAATGAAAAATGTAGACATATTTGGAAATTTGTAATACTTAAGTTAAAATCTACTGATACAGTTTTTAATGGCACCAAAATAAAGTTAAATTTATTCGAGAGAACCAGTGAACATCAGAACTCTTTTCGACCTTCAGCGAGTCAGTCAGTCTCCTCAATATAACAGTGCTATCCCAGACAACACGCCTGGTTTTATTTGGGACAAAAGACGGTGTTTGCGTGACCGTCCAATAAAAGACTGCTTTTGTCAGTCTAATTAATGAGTCCCAATCTGGGTTTTTAAGGGTCCGAAAATAACTTTTTTTGTTGTGCAATGATGTTTATTTATGCAATGATTATTTAATTCGGTAAAAAAAGAGTTTCAAACTTTTCTCTATCGGGATTTTACAATGATTTATCATTTACCGTAGCTTTGGAAAAAAGTTCAAAGTCTGATAGATATAATGTTAATATATAATTTGATCATTATTAATAACGTCTAGCAGCTTAGTGGTTAGCAAGCTGGCTTGGCATCACAAAGGTTCAGTGTTCGAATCTGATAGGTGCCATATATAACAAAGTAGTATCCTGAGTAAAATTAACGTAATGAACACTCTTATCATGTTGCAATTTTATCCAGAATATGTCTGTTTCGGATGTTGTTGGAACATCCTGTGGCGCTGGCTAGGGCGGACCAAAATTAAAAAAAGGACGTCCCTTGGATCTCCGTTTCGGCTGTTGGGATGTTGCTAGGCTCTCCAACTGACATCCAAAGGATAGGACCCATGTCCGAAATTGACACCTTTTGGACATCCACCGGACTGACTTGTGTTATGTGGGATACGACCCTTCACTGTAATGACGATTTGAAGTACTAGTTTTAGAGGATTTTTGAACATTTGGCACTTGGAATGTTGGCAATATTCTGACGTACAGCGTGCCACAATAATTTTGCTCCTGGTAGCAAAATTAGTGGGAGAAATCGTTACTCAAAGTCGTTAGCCTATGTTAAATCCAGCTAAACTAAGCTAAGAAAGACTACAAATGGCGGCTTTCAGCGTTGCCGGACTACATGAATACTGCTTTCCGCACAGTGAAAATGGTCTATACAGAGATAAGATTAATAGAGCTTTATGGAGGATCAATTTTTGGGGGAGTGACTTTATAGATAGATTTAACGGACAAAGGACTTCGTCTTTGTGGGATCCAGTGTTTGTTAGGTTTGGGAGGGAGGAGTATTTAGTCGATTGGTTTCGAGGATGAAATTGTTCAGTGCTGACAAGAGGCTTTTTGATTGGGAAAAAGTAGAGAACTTTGGAGGCCAGCTTATGCCGTGCATGAGTACGTTTCGGGCTAGAGATAGTCGTTGACTGGAGTAATGTGGGCAAGTGAGAATATAATGAGGAACAGATTCCTCTTCATCCTGAGAGCAGGTGCAAGACGGGGAAAGTATGTGTTTGAAACGAAATAGGTATGAGTTCAACCGACAGTGTCCGGATAATAGCTGGAGAGTTTGGTAGGCAAGTGGGGTTACATTAAGAATTTTTGCGTCTGTAAGTGTGGGAAAGAAGTCATGAGTCGATTTGGCTGCATTTGATGTCTTCCATTCATTGTCCCATAGGGAATTTATATGACACGAGATTTGCTTTTTTGCGTAAGCTTTGAGCATATGAGGTGGAGGCCCAGATAACACACACCTGAGCCAATGACGTCCCTTGGATGTCGTGTTGGGACGGTTGCAACGTCCCAAGGACTCCCCATATTTTGGAGTTCTCGTCTTTGGGACTGGTTTTGGATGTGGCAATGTCCGCCTTGTCATCATCCCATTGCTGTGCCCAGCACAGCTTATGGGACGTCTCTAGAACGTTCTAAGTACGTACTTTACAGCACCATTTATTAACAATAAAATCTTCAGCCATGCTTAAAATGTCCGACTCGGGGCTCGAACCATAGACCTTTAGCATTCCAAACTAGTCATCTAACCACTGAGCTATTTGCTTCTTATATATACAGGTATATTGTATAATACCATTTGTGTAATATCACCAGAGTCATCCAAAGTCATCATAAGGATGACTCTGATTTCACAAATTATGAATCGGATTTCAACTTTCTTTACAAGATGACTATGAATCATGATGAAATATTTTATTCAGTGAAGAACATCAATGAAGAATAAAATGCAGTCTGCTGGACTCGAACCATAGACAATTGATGCAGAATGCCAGCCAGCTACCCACTGAGCTATCTAAGATTCATTATCATCATTGTTTATTAAAGTTGATTCGTTGTTCCCGCGTAAAAAAATTATAGTTATAAAATTTTCTAAGTGTTTTGTTGGAGCCAAAATGTAATCAATGGTACGGATAAGGTACGTTCACATGGGACTGTGAAAATTGCCGCGCTTCGGTGCTTTTTTTTGTTTTAAAAGGGACGGCTTTTAGATGTTTTATACTTGAGCCTGTCCCGGACGTCCCATTGGTACGTCTTTGGGGCTCGATTGGGACGAGAATTCCTATCTGGGGGATGAGGGTCAGCCCAGGATTTCGCAGCCTCTTTGGCCATTTTATCCGCCATATCGTTTCCTTGATGTCCGGAATGACTGGGAATCCAGAAGAGATTTATATTGGGGCGTGTAGCAAGTATTGAGACGATGAGAGAGAAGGGGGTGGTAGATTTAGCGGCTGTAGACGGGGTAGAGGCCAAGAGGGCAGCTTTGGAGTCGGAATATAATTCAAATTTTTGTGTGAGAGGATAGGCAGATTGTAAAATCCATTGTAATGCAGCCAGGATAGCGAACCCCTCGGCTTGAAAGATGGAGATATACGAGGGGAGAGACTCTTTAATTACAAAAAGCAGCCCCTTCTCGTCATAGATCGCCGCGGCATATCCAGCTCCTTTTGGTCCGACGGAGCCGTCGGTAAATTTTTATGTCACATTGGGGTTTTCAGCAAGTATAGATGAGACAGCTGTAGCAGCAGAGTTGCCGCGATCGATGAAGTGATCGAGATCGATTGATCGATCGATCGCATTTTTCGCGATCGAGATCAATTTATTGATCAAACCGATTTATCGAGATCGAGATCGAGATCGAAAGGGGCTGATCGAAATTGATATCGACTGTGGCGACACTTAGCGGTGGATGCAGAAAGATTTTTAAACAGTCATTAATAAGACGACACAAAACTGTTTTAAAAGTTCAGATAGGATAGACAACATGTGTTTGATTGATATTTCCTACAATACTGAAGTTCAAACTTCAAAGCAATCAAACATTACAAGAGGAGTTCGCTAGTTCTAAATGAAAAAATATTTTTCACTCGTAATTTATCAATAAAAATAAATAAATAATATATGTATGAGCATTTGAGCAAGAACTTCAGATATATTAAGGTTTATTATAAATTTTAGGGTTATTTATAAGTTCACCTCACTTATAAATCAACCAGATGTTGGGAAAACGATCCAAAAACCAAAACATTGATTTGATTCAAATGTGAAAATCTTCTAAATGTTTTGCTTCTTTATTTATATATTCTAACGGCTATTTTATTGGTTTCTAAAGCTAATCCTACGAATAGAACTGAATACATTCAGTCACCAACTAAAAAAATAAGACGAATTATGCTGTCAGCGTCCCACCTGAATACTTTAAGAAGATGATTAGTACAGAAAACTCAATGCAGCAGTTTATAATTTTCAAATAAACCTTAATATATCCGTTCTTGCTCATAGGCTACATACATCATTAATTTATTTTTATTTATATTTCCATTAGGCAGTATAATAGTGGATTAGTGGCCTTCTTCCACAGATTGTGAGAGATAATTCAGCACAGCAGGGTTAATTTTCACTTCTATAAGATGCAAAAGGCCTATATCGGAATTTAATTTCAATATGTTGCTGCATGTTTTTGAAGTCAAATGGGTCCTGATGTCGTAAGTGGGACAAAAACCCCTCAAAAGCGTCTGGGAACCCCACTTAATAATGCTGTTTAATTGCTTGAAAGATTCATTCAGATATACAACATTGGTAAAAATTAAACGCGATCGATGCGATCGATTTCGATGATCGATCGATCGTTTCATTTTTGATCAATCGAAACGATTGAATCGATCGAAAATTTTGATGATCGAGATCGAGATCAATCGATCGTGAACTGGCGATCGAACGGCAACTCTGTGTAGCAGAGATAATTGGTTGCGAAGGGATCCTAATCCAGGGTGGAGTTGATGGAAGATGAATACATTTTGCACGGTCGTAAGGCATCAATAGATTGGCGTTTACTAAGACTTTAGCAATGAATTTGCTGGCTGATAAGGAGAAATTTAGGTTGCCGCTCTTAAATTCGATGGCTCTGATTGTCGTGATTTCCATTATTCTATAGTTTAGAGGTAGTAATCCCGAAAGGAGTAGGAGGGCTTCGGTCTGTGTTGTGCGAAAGGCGCGAAGAATCAGAATTGCATATTTCCTCTGGAAGCTGCGCAATTTTTTTGTTACAACTTTGTAGGCGGTTCTTGCTGCCCAAACTGAGCATCCATAGAGGATAGTGGGTTCAACAATAAGTTAGTAGAGATCTTGTAGACGCGAACGATTTAATCCCCAGGTGAGTGAGAGGCAATGGCGAATAGCGAAGAGGAGGCGAGAGGCAGAGATGCATTTTAGCTCAATGTGTTTCTTCCAGTTGAGCTGATCATCGATATGAAAACCAAGAACGGTGGTACTTGTAGAAAAGTTTATAACAGTTTCTTGAATATTGAGAAATAGGCCATCAGGGAGGGAGCAATCACGCTGACGGAATTTGAATAACATGAAAATGGTTTTTGGAGGATTAATCAATAGTTTTATGGAGAGAAGCCAGTCAACTACTGCCTTGCAGGCAATGTTTAATCTAAGTGTAGCCGTGGACGGGAGTGTGTGGCTGCAGGCTATAGTTAAATCATCCGCGTAAGCCGATATGAATATTGGGAATGGGAGACGGATATTGAAGACATCATCGATAAGTATTGTCCAGAGAAAAGCAGAGAGGATTCCTCCTTGTGGGCAGCCAGTTTCGATGAACGCTTCAAATTCGTGTCCATCAATGTTGATGAGTGCTTTGCGGTTGGACAAGTAGTCTTTAATAATACGTACGAGGTAGTTGGGACATTTTTTAAAAATTAGGGCCGATAAGATGGCGGGATGCCAAGCCGAGTCAAACGCTGATTTTATGTCAATGAAAGCGCATGCCGTAAATTCTTTCTTGGAGAAGTGTGACTCAATATGATGCACCAGGTAGTGAATGGCGGATTCGGTCGAATATCCTTCTCGAAAACCATGTTGACCTTCATTGAACCATTTCTCCTCAACTGCATGCCATTTTAGACGAGATAGGATTATTCGCTCAAAAATTTTAGAGAAAGTAGGTATCACACTGATGGGACGATAGTTTTCTAAGAGTTCATAGTTTGTCTTATTAGGTTTCTGTATAATCGTTATTTTTGCGGTTTTCCAAAGTATGGGGTACCATCCGTTGGCTAGGGCGTTATTCAATATATCAAGGAGGATATGAGGATAACAGTCGTAGGAGGCGGAGATAAAGGAAGCTGATAGGAGGTCGGTACCAGCTGAATTAGTTTGCTTCAAGGTGGAAATGGCGGACTCTAATTCAAGATATGTAATAGGAGGTATGTGGGTGCTTGGAGCACTATGTAAGAAGTAGTCGTTCGCAAGTACAATTTGATTGTTGCTTTCTGATGAGGGGATGGGAGGTTTGAAGAAATGATTGGCAAAGGCTTTAGCTATATCGATGGGGGAAGTTATTGTGATTCCGTTGACTAAGAGGCGTGTTGGCGCATCAGATGTGAGTTTTGATCTTTTTGCGAGGTAGTGAAGGGAAGTGAAGAGGTCACGGTTCATCTCATTAGAGCAGAAACTTTTCCACGAAGTTCTTTTCTGTGTCCTGATAAGCCGTTGATACCTAGCCGCCTTCTTTTTGTACGTTGTACGGGCACAAAAAGAATTTGCGGTGGAAGACGCAGGGTTGTTTTTTGCCTCAATCCATTTCTTATATGAGGATTTCATGCTTTTCCTTGTGGCTGCTAACTCATCATTCCACCAAGACATTTTTGCTGGTTGCGATACTAGAGTTTTTGATGGTTTTTTGCATATATTTGCGTCCCTACATAGAATGCCGTTTAGTTTTGCCTGGGAAGCATCAATGTCTGCTCTGGTGGTAAAAGTGGCGAAAGAGCTCTGTGTTGATTCGTTGGATTGTTGGCACTTGGTGTCTGGGTCGTGTGTTTAGAGTAGACGAATCAGATAAGGAGAAGTTGAAGGCGATATAAGGGTGGTCAGAAAGTGAGGGTAGATCCAGATACGCCCAGAAGTTGCTGTTTTTTATTATCACCAGCTAAGGTGATATCAATGAAGGAAGTGCCAATCGGAGTGATGGGACATTCCGGAAGTTTTCTGTTGAGGAGATGCAGATTGTTCGAAGAGATGGCCGCTTCCAAGGATAAACCTTTTGCATTGGAAACAGTGCTACCCCATAGTCGGTTCTTCGCATTGGAGTCGATGCAGAAGATTGAAGTTTTACTGTCATTTTTAAGAATACTGCATAGGTTATGTAGGGAATTTTCAGGGTTTTTATCAGTTGGCCTTAGGTATACAGAGAAGATAGTAATAGACGACGAGTTGACTTTAAATTGAATTGCTGAGATGTTGTTTGAAGACAGCTCGGTGCGGTTACGGGCTTTTAGCGAAGATCGAGCGAAGATTAAGGCTCCATAAGCGTGGTCATTATTTAGATTGTGAAAGCACTGGTAACCGGGTGGGATGTTGGATATTCTGACGTAAGGTTGTTGGGTTTGGTCTGAATAAGTAAGTGATGCATACGGTTCTTGGACGCACACCACATCGTAGTTATTTTCTATAATTAGTTGTGCTAGGGCAGCGGAAGCAGTTCGAGAATGACGAGTATTGATTTGCAGACACGTCATATTATTCATTATAAGCTGAAGAGAGTACGGTACCTGTTTACAGCTTTTATCTGCTCTGGGCATTTTGAGTCACCTGCAATGTGGCTGAGCTTGCAGTTCGGGCACTTGTGGATGGTGGCTTTGCAGCTTCTTGTATCGTGATTCTGTGCACATTTTACGCATGTAGCTGTCGTTGCGTTGCAGTGAGTTGATGTATGGCCGTACCTGTTGCATTTATAACATCTCCTGACTTCTCTATTTACATCGATTGTCACAATTTTTATTTTCTTCATGCTTGTGTGAATTTTTGCTCTGTATACAGCTTCATCTCTCACTTCGGGCGAGTTGAAAAATAGTTTGATGTGAATAAAATCTGGTTCCTTGCATTTGTGTATTTGTATTATTTTGACTAGTGAGTCCGCAATAAATCCGTTTCAGAATTCGATTTCTTCTTTGACTTCTTTCAAATCCCCTTCTGGGGCAAAGAGTCCTATAGCTGGATACAGTTTAATTTGTGTTTTGAGATCATTGATAATACCTCTGCATGTTGTGTTGTTTGTTAATATCATCCGCGCCTTTTCCGCATCCTCTTGATTTGGGAAAGTTATATACCCTCCTTTTAGTGTAAATATAAGATGTAAACATGGGTGATTCAAATGTTAGCAATCTAATACATCAAAAAATAAATCTATTTAAACTGTCTATAAACGCAAAAAATAATTTTAACTGTCACTAAAAACGCAAAAAATACCTGCATCCTATGATTCCTATCCTTGGACTTGAATTATTTTTCATGGATTAACTAGGGCTGATTAATTATTTAAAAAGACTGGAGAAGACGCAGAATGTCTTAAAGTGTAGGATTCTAGAACATTTACTGAATTGGAAAAGTATTACTAGGGTAAATAAATCAAAAACCCCCTTTTTTCTTATCTCCCTCTGCAATCGACCTTGCGGGTGGACTCCATCTTTATGTCGATTCCTCGCATCCCTATGTAAGTCTTATGGGGCTAAAAAGGGGTTTTAGTTTGTGATTTGTAGTAAATCATCCATAGGGAGTAGGATTCTTTGAATAATTTTTGTTCTTTTTATTTTTTCAAATATTTTATCCCTGGATTCTCTGCCATCAAATTCACAGGTTTCTGATGTATTTATCGTTTATCGTCTGCTATAACATTCATAATTTCACATACAGTACCCACCAAACGATTAGGTACACCCCCCAGTTTTCGATGCATTCTTATGGCGCTACGTGTCTTATTAAAACGTCAATAACTTTTTAATCGCTAGGAATAGAATATTTTTTCTTTTTTCCTCTATCAGGAGAGAAGACGATCAACAAATTTTACACACATGAAAAATTTGTAGCATTAACACCCAGGGCCGTAGAGTATCGTTCACATGATTTGGTACACTTGCTTTCCACCCATAAGCGCCATGTTTAAACCGGCTTTTAAAAAAATCGAGAAAAAATACTTTGCAACAAGATAGCGAAATCTGGTTTGCACACAAAGATAAATCAACATTTAAATAATAATATTGGGATATTTTCATAATTTTAGGGTATTTTTTAAAACCCTCTCCCCATCCCTCGAAGTTTTCGAACTAAAAATT
The DNA here is from genome assembly GCA_030770115.1 of Daphnia galeata. NCBI lineage: Eukaryota > Metazoa > Arthropoda > Branchiopoda > Diplostraca > Daphniidae > Daphnia > Daphnia galeata. The sequence continues at coordinate 5,095,387 of CM061114.1, forward strand.
TCTCAAAAAGGGGGAATTCTGCCCAAGCGTAAGCCGTCAGCCGGACCCCTCTTTTTGAGCAAAAATTTCAATTTCCCACTTATGAATCCTTCGTCTGGAAATGAACACTAACCGTAATAAAAATAATAACTCTAAATCTGCGGCATTCTCCACAAAAACCGAACGAGGAATATCATCTTTATGAGACATCATGAAACGCGCTTGGAAAAAAGTGTTATCATTGAAAGTCAGAGCTGATTGCAATTGGGAGGGAAAATTGCGAAATGGAATTCGTAAACAGGGGCTAGAGAAATCACAAATCACCCATCTTAACTACACACTTTAATTAAAAACTGAGTACACCTAAGGGAAACACCTGATAGCCAACAATGAGGCAGTTTTGCCAGCTAAATAGTTTGCTTCTTTGGAAACCACAGATTTTGGATCGTGTTCGAAATACAGTTAAACGTGGAAGTTTCTTGAACAGGATTATAAAAATAAGAAATATCTGCTCTCCTGGTTTCTTTTAGATATATATATTATTTATGCAAAAATAGATTTTGAAAATAGATTTTTAACAAAAGCAGTGTACAATAAGTTAGACAGAAATTGACGTAGGACATGTCCTTCATACTTTCCACATTGAGGAAATGAACCTACCTAACGACCAAACTTGTAGTATGGATGGGCAATGGCGGTAAAATTTCAATCGCTTTTCTACTTGTGCTAGTTGAGTTGAACTCAATTTACCCTCAAGAGGATTTGATGCGGAACCATCAAGTCTTCTTAAAAATGCCCCTGATATCATAGTGTGCATGCTATCAATTACAAAACCTGTTACCATGTTAAATCCCATTTTGACAAAAGTGTTTGGATTATCTACATCTTTGACGTGTTCATAAATTAAAAAGTTATTTGCGTGATAATTTAGAAAATCAAGATCAGTGCGAAAAAATATACCTACACCTGTCATTATAATAATTGTTTGAACCTTTTCTCCCCTTTGGATGCCACTGTCACAGCCCCAACCAAAAGCAAAAAGGGAAATAATAATAATGATGTAACGCATATTTAACGTGCGCTTTAACAAATAATATGGACAGGAACGGCAATGTTTTGGGGAAAAGGAAGCATATAAATTTCAGTTTTCAAGAGCAACAAGACAGAGATGGGTTTTTCAGGGAAGAACAGAACTGTGCTAGCGTTGTAGCAAATCTCACGGAAAAAGGAAGTGAATTCCAGATTGGTGAGCAAGCGTATGAGTAGGAGGTAGAGCCATACTTGTTGGATTTTATTTTTGTTAAAACAAGCTCCAAATGGGACGATAGATATAGAAGAGAACTGAGTGGCCCGTACCACGTGACAAAGAAAACCTCCACAAATTTGGGGAAGGCCTTCCCCTTTTGCTTTACGGCCTTACCCCTTTCCTGCACAGACGAAGGGAAGACTGCGCATTCTTCTTTGAGAATTCAGAGAGACAACACACAATTCACTTTTCCAGACTCAGAAACAACAACAAAAGGTTATTTTATATTTTTCAAAAACCTAACCTAACCTAACCTACTTACTTTAATTTTTAATTTAGATGTAATTGGATTTTCCCGAGATGTTGACCGTCGTGGGAACGACAGCAAAACCGTGTCCCACTCCACGTGTTCGCCATGCCGTATACCAACTTCCTCCCCACGGGAGTATGGCCTGATGTGGTTGGCCGCGTTTGTGGTCGGAAATATTTTTGGCCCCAAATTTGCGCGTTAGTGAGATTGATCGTAAAAAAGCTCCCGACAAACTGTTGAAGCTAATGCGGAGCTTCATTAATCCCTAATACCAGAAATCCACGCCATTGTGAAGGAGTGTTTGGAAGAAGCGGCTGCCAAACCAAGGTAGTAGGTTAGAGACAACATACAATTTGCTTTTTACAGACTCAACAACAACAAAAGTTAATTTTACATTTTTCTACGAAAAAAACCTAACCTAATCTATTTACCTTATTTTAAAATTTAGAATATGGCATCCGATCTTTAACAATTGCTGATCGTCGTGGGCACGACAGAAAACCCGTTTCCCACTCAACGTGTCCACCGTTCCGTATGCCGAGTTCCTCCCCAAGTAGAACATGATATCTTAAAGATATCTATAAGATATCTTAACATCTACTGCAAAGACTACTTAAAGATATCTTTGAGCAGTCTTTGCAGTCGTTATAAGTCGTGGCTACCAGATATCTTTCTGCTATCTTCTTGAAAACATCTTCTTGAAAATATAATTTAATACCTTCACCCACTCTGCATATCCCGAGCACTGCTCCACATAATTCTCAATTTTATTTTAATTGCCCGATCCGAGGCTCGAGCCCCTGTTCCATAGATTGCTAGCTTGTATCGCTAACCACTAGACCACTTTTATATTTACATCTTTTGTAAATTAAAAGAGTATTGTTTCCGAATTGTTCTATGTTTATTTTTATTTTCATTTCATTTTCCCGACTATGGATTTATGATTTTAACTAAAACTAATTTATGTCAGCAACATGTAAGTAATTGGAAATTCACAAAATTGCATTTTTTCTTACTTCATTTATTCTCTTTTACCGAGCAGACTCTGATTAAGTTATGGCAGAAATCAATGAAATTGAAGATTAGTCTTTTTTCTTCAATTTTTCCATCCAAAGTGGTTAATAAAAATAGATTTAAGGAAAGCAAAGAATTTTTTTATTCAATCATTCTATTCAACTTTCCTCGGCGATCGTATTACACTCACTTCCATGAATATGGTCAATAAAACAAGTGCGTTGTTTTGCGCATTGGCTGAATGGCTGTTGACTTATTCAAGGAAGTGGGTGTACATTTTCGGGAAATAATAATGTGTTGGAAAAACAGAGATGTCAAAACCATATATCTACAAGATATCTCCAAGATAGAAATCGCATATATCTTTTAGATATATGATTTGATCTATCTTTAAGATATCCTGTAGATTTCTTAGAAATGAATCAGTATTGACAATTTTAATTGAAAATGGGAGTGATGCAATATTTAGATTTTCATGGGCGTTTCAGCTTGATTGTATCGCAATTTTCAAAAATACTGATTTAAATAAAATATTTTTGAAAATATATTCATTTTTATCAACTATTTTATGGCGCATCGACTTGTCAACGCGGGACCATAGCTCAATGTTTTCGTTCGGAGTAATATAAACTACTTTCACTTTTGCAAATTCGGATGAATATTTTTCTCTAAATAAACTAGAATTATCCATAGTTAACTAGTTTTTAAAATACTCTTATGCTATCGTTTATTATTTAATTTGAAGACTTATGAGATATCGATAAGTTTAGAAATACGTTAAAACATTAAAATTTAGTTGATGAAATTGTGGGGTATGCGTATAATCCGCTAGAGGCGTGATGTGTACATATCATACCCTGAATGCCTCTTCCTGTTAGAGCAAAATTGGTGGAAATATGACCTGCCCGCATGAGACTGTGTAGTGGTATTCCAGATCACCGTGTATTAAACTAATATAATAAAAGTATACAGACAAGTAATTAGCGAGAGAAGAGAGAGAGAGTTGTGGGTGGCAGAAGAGCTGAACTTACTCTGTCTTGTCTTGCAAAATCTCCGCGAATTTATACTAAGGCGCGAGTGACAACTTGCGCCCCAATGTCCATTACGGAGATTATTGTAAACAAGCAAAAGCGGTGTACGGATTCACGCACGCCACACTTCGTACATTGCGGTGACTTTTGGAAGATCGTAAGCGTGGGCAGCCAACCTTGTCGCTGCACTAACTACTTTATCCAGCTTATAGTGACTCTCGCTTCCGTGTAGTGAGAGCGCTGCCAGTCAGATTGGTATGTGGGTCATTACATTCCTCCCCCTTTTACAGAGAAGGAATTACTCCCTTAATTCAACAAAGAAGAAAATAATGGGGAATACATAATAAAGTTGTAAGCGAGAGGGCGAATGAAACACAGAGAAATGTTCAAATGCAAGATGTCCTTGACATATAAAATATTCGTTTAAGAAAGAAGAAGAAACAAGAAAACAATAAGAAAACATAATGAGAAGATAACGTTTAAAAGAAAAGACGTGAGAAACCATAAGGTGTTGATTAAAATATGAAGGTAAAAGTTTTTTGGAGCCAATCCTGTGTACATGCAGCCGGGAAACGACATTGTTACGTTTCCGGGACTTATGGTCTTACAATAGGCAAACCAAAATTTTTTAACATAGAGTGAGGAAATTTTTTAACATAGAGTGAATAATGCTACATACTACTTCCTTTCCCCTTTACCAAAATAATAAGACCAAAATATAAGAAAAAGTTATAAAAATGTTTTTAACAGCTTGGTCCAAAACGAACAATCACGTTGGGCAAAATATTAATCAAAAGGTTATTCATTAACCCCCTTTTGTATTCATCGAGAGCGCACCCGATGTTGAAACGTTCCCATACATAAATTTCGTACAGGTCACGTTTGTAGATTGGATTTTTTGCAATTCGTAGACGCTGCGAATACTGATTGTTTAAATGCATTAAGTGCATTTTGTAGTCGTCCGGTTCAAGCATGTAGTATACATACTTTGGGGCTGACTGTTCCAGCTGCGGCTTGTTGTAGTTGTCTGGTATAGGTTGTTCTATGGGTGTACTTTCATTCCAGCATTCCTCGGATTCAAATCCAAAGAATTCAGATTGCTGAGGTATGTCATTGTTCCATTTTTGTGGGTTGTATAAGGACAAAGCCGCATCATCGATCGGCCGCGGCAGCGGGAGATGGATATCTTTTTCTGTTTCTGCATCGTTGATCTGCCGTGACGACTGTATTCGGTTCGCCGCTGCATCCTTAAAAATGTATTTGACTACCGGCAAGTAGAATGTTTGAACAGCGTCGATTTGACGCTCGTTGGCTGTTGTTAACGCGTATACATCCGTAGGCGGACTTGACCTTGGATTGTTGGTTGATGAGGATATTTCTGCTGTGGATGGGCCGGGCTGTGGGGATAATGTCGTTTCCCGAGGCGGTTCCAATCGGGCACGCTTGGCGTTGCTTGGTGATTTTACGAGCTTTTTATCGGGCAGCATATGATACTGACGAAAAAGCTTTCGAATGGCGTCGTCTGAAATATAGTTGCGTGCTCGTTTCCCGTAACGATCTTTCCATTCGTCCAACGCACCTTTAGCTAGAAGCACTCTCGTTGCTCCCACATTGGCTTGCTGGACTGCGATGTGTAGTGCAATGTATTGCTCGCTTAGCGATTTTTGGTGGATGTTGATTTCGTTTTTTATTTTACACCCTTCTTTGACAAATTTCAGGTTGTTATGACGTGCCGCATAGTGTAACACCGTTTCGTTATTTGTGGATGAGACTTTTAATGGAGTAAATTTCCATATTGTTTTAATTGTCTCCTTATTACCAAGTGCTATCGCTATCATCAGTGGTGTTTCACCATTTATGTCCAATGCCGAAAAGTCACCTTTGTAACGGCGTATTACGTGACATAACATTGTGTCGTTTGCTTCGGCTGCTTTGTGAGCTATAGATTTTCCATCCTCAAGAATGTTCACATCGGCCCCGTAGTTTAAAAGTAAGTCCACGATGTCGTATTTTAATTCTTTGACACCTCTGTGAAGTAGCGTCATTGTCGTGTTAAATCTTCTGTTTAACATATTCTTATCGCCTACAGGGATGGGTAGTGGCATGTGCCGTTTAAGAAACGTCCGTATCGTTTTCCTAAGGGCATTTATTGCGTCGATTGTCAATCTGCCTTTATTTAGGTCAATCATGGCCAATACACTCTTTTGGACCCCGTCATTATCGTGAATATATCGCGTTTTTATTGAGTTGTAAATTTCCTTACGTGTATCGTCATCCTTCTCTGTTGATGAAACAGCTATGGGGTCGTAGGCCAAGAATGAATGTGGGGTTGCCATAGATGGTGGTAATGAAATATCCAGAGGGTCGTATTCCGTAGATGAAGGTGAATTGGCCATAATTGATGTTAGTCGTGGTGGTGATGGTGACCGGCTGTTTTCGGTTGGCAGTTGTAATTCAATGGTTTTTTCACTGTCCTCACTGGTTTCGTTGACGATGTCGCAGTAGATGACTACCATTGGTTGGGTTGTATTCATCTTGAATATCACTTGAAGTTTCACTTTTTATTTAACGATGTTTCGTCTATCGCGGGATATAGAGGATTGACGGGTTATATCCTCTTACACCCCTATTTATATATTTGTTGAAAATTGGTAGTGCTCCTTGTTACCATATGTTGACAGAAGCGCGTCGACATAATTCAGATTTTTTTTTTTTTTTTTTTTTCGCTATTTTGCCCCCCCCCTTTTTTTTTGTGTCTTCCTTTCGATCTTCTTCTTCGCAATTTTCCTGGTTCTAGTGCCGCCGAATTTTAGTTTGTGGCGCGATATTATCGAATGTTTTCTAGACATTTTTTTTTTTTTTTTTAATACATATTTTCGAGACGATGGTTATATCTTTTCTTTCTAAGAAACAATGTTATGCATTCGGTTTTGTTGTTTTTGTTTTTTTTTTGTTTTTTTTTTTTTTGTTTTGTTTTTTTTTGTTTTGGGAAGAATGCCCAAAATTTTTAGTTTATTTTACCATATTTTGGTTAGGTTTTTTTTTTTTTTTTTTTTTTTTTATAGTGAGGAAGAATCCTTTGTTGAGTTAGTTAAAAGATTTTTTTTTTTTTTTTTTATATTTTTTTTTTGTCTTTTGTGTCGCTTCTTAAACCTATTAATTTAAAAAGGTTTGTAAGGGTTATGTGGATTTGTCATTGTCGTTACAAAGACACAGATCTTCCCATACCATGCCATGTCCTACGACATAACTACATGTTGTATGGGGGCCTAAACATTTATGTGAGTCGGCTTTTTTCTGCTTCCAAGAGGTTATTTTATTTAATATATCGGTTTCGGGTAAATGATGAGTCACGGTCGTTGACATCCCTGGTGCGCTTGGCTTCTCTGTATTCATTTTGTTAGTGCCGTGTAATGGCAGAGGGGCGTATTGCTTTACGAACGTTGGTTCATTGACCGATAGTGAATTATACACAGATTCTGGTCTTACATTCAACATTTCTTCTAATTCTACTGTAGGGGCCTGTTTGTTGCGGCTTTTTATAAAGTTTGAATTCTGAATACTATGTTTTACTTTGCTAATTTTAGGAAGTATTCTACAGGCTATAAAGAGTCGGATACTAATTAGAAAGAGTATAAATCCTATGGTACATAGTCCCATTATTTTTAGTGTATCAAACCAGGAGAACATGGATCCAATGTTGTTGTCTTGTTCATCCGTTACAATGATATCCGATAATGCTTTCGATTCGGTGCCGTGTAATCGTCCTGCTAGGTCGTTTAGTATGTTTAGCTGTTCCATCCTCATTACATCATGCGCTGGGTGGGCTTTTAGCGCCAAATCGAAGTCATTTAACTTTAATTCTTCAAATTCAGCAATTAATTCCAAATGGGCTGTATGTATTGTAGGTGATTCTTTAATCCATTCTCCATTGGTTAAGTTATGCTCCCAGGCAAATGCATTTCCGTTGAGATTCACAAAATGTGATTTCCAGAAGCATGCTGAGTAAGCATGAATGGACCATCCATCCATCCCTATTGTATAATTCTCGTTGGCATATGTAAAGAAAGGTTGGAAGCCGCACTCTGTTTCAATTGCTGTTAGTGCTACCGTTTTCACTGCGCACTGTTGTAATATCATTGTCTGTCCTAGGCCTTGAATTCTGCTACATACTGGTAGACCAATAGCTGAAGCGGCTAAGAGGCCATTTGTTTGGGATAAGATTATTGCTTGATTTTTCTTTGTTGTTGATAGTTGACAATATACGTCACGGATTTCTTTTGCTAGTTTGTTTGCGTGATCTGTTTCGATTTTGATTTTGAATTGGTCGTGCATTTTGCCGATCTGATATTTTATTTCTTCACTAAACTGCTCGAGTTTTTCTGGCAGTCCATTGACAGTTGTATTCTTATTGCTAGATTCGGTTTGCATCATATCGTCGTCTCCGGCTATATCTTTCTTTTGGTTCATCCTATGTGTTATTCTTTCTGGTGAACGACGTGCACTTTCCTCTATGTAAGATGTACCAGGTTCTCCTTTGAGTCCTGTGATGCCGGGTAGTCCGTTGAGACCGTTTCGGCCGGGTATTCCTGGTTCTCCTTTAATACCATTGTTACCAGCCGGTCCAGGTTCACCACGATTTCCGTTCGAGCCTGTGTCTCCTTTGATTCCGGGCGGGCCAGGTTCACCTTTTGACCCTTTCGGACCTGGTATTCCATTTGTTCCAGGTGCTCCCTGGGCTCCATTAAGTCCTGGTTCACCGGGTATTCCATTAATACCAGGAGTTCCGATTGAACCTATTTCGCCTTTGGCTCCAACCGGACCAGGTGGTCCGATCGGTCCTGTTGCACCAGGTAGGCCGTTGATTCTATTTGTGCCGTCCGTACCGGGATCTCCTTGTTCACCTTTTGGTCCGTGACTACCATGGATGCCATTGAAGCCGTTGTCTCCTCTGGCTCCAGGTTGACCAGGTGGTCCTTTGGGCCCCGTTTCACCAGGTAACCCGTCGATCCCGTTTAAGCCGTCCGTTCCAGGTTTGCCTGGTTCTCCTTTTATTCCTTGTTCGCCATCTTTTCCATGGTTGCCAGGGACTCCGTTCAGTCCATCGTCTCCTTTGGTACCATGCACTCCTTGTGCTCCTGGTAGTCCAGTAAGGCCTGTGGGCCCTCGAGGTCCGGGTGGACCCGTAGAGCCTGTTGGTCCTTGTGGCCCATGTGTCCCTGGAATGCCATTATTTCCGGGACTACCACGGTCTCCTTTTGGTCCAGATAGTCCTGTTGTGCCGGGTGAGCCAGAAGCTCCTATTGTTCCTGGAGGTCCGGGTGGGCCGGTTGAACCTGGCGTGCCGATAGCACCATCGCTGCCTTGTTGCCCTGTTTGGCCCTTGGGACCAGGTGGACCTGGTAGACCGATAGAACCAGCTGGTCCAGCTAGACCTTTGGATCCAGGTGGTCCGGGCGGTCCAGCTACCGTTGGTGAATTAGTAGTTGATGTGTAAGTTTCAGTTATTGTGCTAGGTATGTTGTTGTCGTTATCTCGTCGCTTAAGTGGAGGTATCTCACTTTTTTCGACAAGAGATGAGGTTTCATTGGTATTCCACGCGATAATAGCGGCGGCCGAAAGACTTTTTGGTTGATAAAGATTTTTGTATTCAAAAATGAAATGTTGTTTCTTTTTGCCTTCATGACCATGATCAAGACCCAGTTTGCCTGATTTTGTTGTTAAGCATTTTCTGTTTATTGCTTTTGACTTTAGACCACTTCTGTCCGTCGCCATTAGTTGTCCTGTGTGGTTGAATGTTCCCCAAATGGTACTGGTTTCCGCACAAGCCTCTAGCACCAACGTTGTACTATTGGCTTTGATACAGAAATTGGTATAAAATGGTCTGATTAAAAAATCGGATGCATATTCCAGGGCCTGGCGAACTTTAGCTTCTCCGCTACAGTTAGTGACTGATGTTTGTGTATTTATTAACGGGTCAATACTGGTCAAATACTATTCTAAGGCTCCTTGACATCGGGTCCAGTCCGGGTCACATGTTTCTAATGTCAACACTTGGCCTACGCCATGGTAAGTTACGCACTTTGTTTTTGTCTGATCCTTTGTTCTTAAAAGTCCCCAGTTGATTAAATCCCATACAATATTCCCTTTTCCTTGGTTGACATTTATAAGTCCACCAAATATTGGAGAATTTATTGTAGTGGTGAGGGCGTTGCTTTTTTCAAGTCGCCATTCTTCCATGTCATGAATGAATATTTCTGGATTATTTTCGATGATATCCGGGTTTTTATTGTTTGTTTGGAAAATCCATTTTTGTAATTTGTTGTTATCCTTACACTGTTGAAGATCCAAGTAGAATACGCTAGTTAATGGTACATGTTTCGCAGTAACGCATTGCATGTGCTTATTGGATATAATCTGATTGGTTCCTTCGTCATAGATCCAGCGGTCTATGTCTTCAAAACAGGGGACAGATGTGATAGAATTAGCGTGGTCTACTACTATACAAGATGTTGTGTCCTTTAGACGTATAGTATGATCTATAAGGTGCTCGAATTCTGTTTTTCGTGATTCGACATCATTTGCGAAATCTGATTCAGTTCGTAGAACAATATAGTTCTGAAATGGTGAGTCATACATATAAAGTTTTTCTAATGTCTTTTCGCTATTGAATGGATCTTCACTTTCTCGATCTATTTTGTCCTTAAGAGTCAATGTTCCCCAGGCATACGAGATTTTGTATAATCTTTTTCCTTCTGTCATTTCCTCTTCTTCACTATGTAGAAATTTTACTTCGTCCGGTACGGATCTTTTCTGTGGTGATTTTCATGCCACTTGTCTTTTAGGATGTTTTTACATAAATCTGAGTCTGCCTTTTGTGGGTTTTTGCAGATGAGAAATATGTTCTTGTAAATACGGTATAAATAGTCTGTAGTGTTGTCTTGGAACAATAAGAATGTTTTTGGCATCCCTACGACTGGGAATACTGCTGAAAGTTCGGTATTGTGACGATCCGGTGTATTGTAAAAACTAATTTCTATTTGCCTTTGTGTATCTACTAATCTACTAATGTTGTTATTTACATCGGTCTGCGTTAATTCTAAATATGCACGGCCGCTGAAGATGGGTATTGAATTTGATGTGTTAGAAGTCATTTCTCCCCATACTATAGTGTTGTGATTGTAAGTTATCTGTTTATCCTGTTGGGTCGCATTGAGTAATCCGAACGGACTCTCTATTAGATGTTCGTCAGGGTTTTGTTTCAGTGTTATTTCTTCTCCAGTAGGTGAGGCTGTGAAGCTTAGGGTGGTGGCGCTGCTCTGCATTAAATTTTCTCCGCACTTTCTGCTGTTAATCATTTCCCAACATTCCAGAGCGGAAACAAGACGGGTTTGTTGGGAAGGTATTGTGTCGAAAGATCCAATCCAGAAGGAGCCAACTATCTTTTTTGATTTTACCCACTGTTGACAAGACCACCCTTCCAGGTTACTGTAGGACTCTGTTTGGTTATCAGCGTATAGTTTGTGGTTACTCTTGGTTTGTGAGCTGTGTCGGTTTTTTCTTTTTCACAGTAATACGGCTTGTTTATATCGAGGATACCTCGCGTCTTCGCTTGGTTGCAGTCGCAAACGGGTATGTATAAGGGTAATACGGGATACATGAAGAGTAGTAGATAGGTGATTAAGGGTAGAAATTCGGCCATCTGTTTGGAATGGAAAAGGAAGTATTTACAAATAGAGCTGGGATTTTTTTTTTAAATTTCGTGGTCTTAAGTTATAGCGACTTTGATATGGAAGTATTCGTTCGTTGTGCCGCATACGATAAAGGTCAATCATATGCTGTCTGTAATGCGTGCAGCTTGGATGATTTATGCAGAATTGTTCAGTAGATATGTTGTGGGGAAAACACGGGTCGCGTCGTCCGATAGTTAGATGTCGGGGTAGGAACTGTAGGGGAGTTTGATGTGATGCATAACGATACGCTGGTCGACAATTATCGTCGGCTTGGCATTGTGTTCTTGACCGTAACGGTTGGCATCTAGGGCAAAGGCAGTAATGTGGATGATTCTGGGAGCTACTTGACGAAGATCTTAATCTGCCTCTCCAAGGTGGAAGGTTGGCGAAGGAGCTATTTGCTTGATTTCTCCTATTACTCCTAAATCGTTGTTGTCTTGGTTCCCTTGATTGGTTACGTGTTTGGGTTGTCTGGTTTCTTGTTTGACGGTTTGAACTGTTTCGGATTAGGTAGTTTTGGTTCGGTTCACTGAATGGTACCTCGCTGGTTTGTTGAATATTTTTTTCGCGGACGACCTCTACCTCTTTTAACTGTAGTCGTCTCTGGATTAGTTTGTATCTCTTCGGCTTTCTGAGTGTCCATATTTTCTTGGGGTTCTTGTTTATTTTGGTTTGTTAGTGTGGAGCTGTTTTCTCGTTGATTGAATTTCTTTAGTCTGTTTACATGGACAACCATTCGTTTTTGTTTTTTATCCTCAATGTTTTCAATCTCGTAATTTAATTTAGAATAATTTTTTGTAATTTTATATGGGCCATTCCAACGGTTGATGAATTTTCCTGCCATCTGCTTTTAACATTACCCAATCCCCTATTTCGTACATGGTTTCGACTGTCCCTAGGTTGTAATTAAATTTTTGTTTTTCTTGTGCTTTAAAGAGATGTTTGCGGGCTAACCTTTGGGCTTGCATCCATTTCTTTGTATACATAAATGCATCATCTCCTGTAATCTCGTATTTAAGATTTAATTTTACATCGTGTGGAAGAACTGGTAGTCTTCTGAAGAAAAGGAAGAACGGACACTCCTGCAATGTGGATTGAACTGCGGTGTTATAAGCAAAAGTTACATAGGGTAGGAATCTTTCCCACTGTTCTGGTTCGTCTACTACATAGCAAGTTAGCATGTCAATTAATGTTCTATTGAATCGTTCTACCAGTCCGTCTGTTTGCGGATGGTACGATGTTGTGCGCATTTGTTTAATTTTAAATAATATACATATCTCTTTTACTAAGGTAGATAAGAAGTTAGTTCCTCTGTCGGTTAGTACATTTTGTGGGGCTCCATATTTGGTTATAACTTTATGAACCAAACACTTCGCTACAGTGCGTGCTGTTTGATCTTTCATAGGTATGGTCATGACAAAACGGCTTGCGTAATCTGAAATCACTAGTATATATCTGTAACCTTTTCTACTTTCTCGTACTGGTCCTACGATGTCCATCGCAATACGTTCCAAAATTTCGTATACTGGTGGAAGTGGTTGTAAGGGAGCTTTCGTGGCACCCATAGCTTTTCTTCTCACACAAAGTATACAACTGGTCACGTGAGCGACTACATCCTTCTTTATGCCTTTCCAATTATATTGTCTTTTAATCCTGGCTATTGTTTTCGCTATACCTAAGTGTCCTGCTAACATGTGGTCGTGGTTTTCTATCAAAATTTCTTTAACTTTTATTCGTGGTACAATTAATCGCTTATTAACGTCTATTATTTCTCTTTTTTCATTAAAACTATATCTCTTTGTTTTCAGTTGATCCTCGGCATTCGTGCCTTCTATTTTATGCGGGTAGCTCCTGACTCTTTGGTCGGTTTCGTTTTCTAAATTTTCATTTTGTCTTTTTCGATCCTCACTTATGTATTTGTAGTCGTTTTCAAATTCTACGTATTCATTATATCGGGCCTGTCTCTTGGCTTCCTGCTTAGTTTCGTCTTCTATTCTTTTTATCAGCATCTGACAATATTCGTCTGTTCGTTGTAATCTAGCCCATTCACTAATTTCAGTCCTAGGTATATCTACATGGACAGATCTGGTAGTTTGTTGTTTTTCTTTACGTGGCGTGAACGTTACAGCGGCGATCACCTTAGCTCCGGTGGGAGTTTTAGGTATCGCTCCAAGATTTTTTGGGATACGACTTAGGCAATCAGCATTTTGGTGTGACTTTCCAGGTCGATACCCTATTTTCATGTCATACTCTTGGATTTTGAGTGCCCATCGCTGCAATCGTCCTGGCGGTTCTGGTTTACTCATTAACCATTCCAAAGGACGGTGATCAGTAAAAACAGTGAAAGATCTTCCATATAGATAAGGTCTGAAGACTTCTATCATGTGAACAATAGCAAAATATTCTTTTTCTGTTGTTGACCACTTAGCTTCTCGTTCATTAAGATGTTTCGATGTATATGCTATTGCGACTTCTCGGTCTTCCGATTCTGCGGGGTCCGCATCATCGGTTTCCGATTGGTCGGGGAGGGATGGAGGCTGCATCTGTGCCAATACTGCACCAATTCCGTATCCTGACGCATCCGTGTAGATGATGAATTATATTTATTGGATACCCCAGGATAGGTTTGGTTGTCAAGCATTGTTTAATACAGTTAAAGGCGTCCCTTTCCTCTTCGCCCCATTTCCATGGTGCACTTTTTTTAGTCAATGCTGTAAGTGGATGCGCTTTTTCTGCGAAAGCACGGACAAACTTACGGTAATAGCTCGCGAGCCCTAGGAATGATCCTAGCACCTTCTGGTTAGTAGGTTCTGGGTACGTGGTAATGGATTCTATTTTCTTGGTGTTTGGTGCAATTCCTTCTTCTGAAACAATATATCCTAGATAATCTATCTTATTTTTGAAAAACTCCTACGAACATTTTGTTCTATTTAACCGCAACCCTGCAGATTGCAAAAGTTCAAAAACTTTACGCAAATGGATAAGGTGGTCATTAAATGTTTTACTGTAGATGATAATATCATCCAAGTAAACCAATACAAATTTGTAGAGCTCGTCTTTAAAAATATTATTCATTGCACGTTGAAAGGTGCTTGGAGCATTCGTCAATCCGAATGGCATACGGTTAAATTCGAAAAAGCCTAGTTCACAAATGAAAGCTGTTTTATGTTTGTCAGCTTCATTGATTTCGATTTGCCAATAACCGCTTAGTAGATCGAGTGTCGAAAAGTATCGGGCACCATACAACGCATCTATGGTGTCTTCTATTCGTGGTAGCGGAAATTTGTCTTTAATTGTGATTTTATTCAATAACCTATAGTCGATGCAAAGTCTTAATGTACCATCCTTCTTAAGAGCCATAACTATTCCCGCCGCATATGGGCTTGAACTAATTCTTATTACTTCTTTTGCTAACATGTTACGCAGGGTTTCCCAAACTGTCGATTTTAATGCTTCTCGGGTGCGTCTGGTTCGCATGCTTACTGGTGGGTTATCTCCTGTATTGATAAAATGCTTTACATCTACTGCTAGTCCCAGATTTCCTTCTTTGTTAGAGAAGAGCTTGTTATGATCAAACTCGTAGAGTTGTCTCATAACAATATGACGTTTGTCTGGTTCTAGGTGACTAAGATTGAACTCACTAGCCGGTTCGGTTGAAACGATTTCATTGTTATTATTAATGGTAAACTGTTGAAAAGGTAATAAGTCAAGTAAATCATTAGTGGTAAGTGGTCCATCCTCATACGTTTCTGTGATAACAGTTGGACGTTTGTAGTTCGGACCCTTTTGGTTTAATACTACTGGGTTTTTATAAGCGTTGGGTGTACTATTTGTTGTGATTAAGCTATCGGGTATTTGAATTTCCCTCGTTCTAACGATACGATAGGGTCTTTCACATGATGTTATCGGTATTTCGGTTTGATCATCTCCGATTGTTAAGCTGTATATGGGGCAATCAGCTTCGAGTAGTTGCTCGGCTGCTGCGTGATCTTAGTTAATATGTTTATTTTTTGTATTTATTTTAACATTATTTTGGGATAAAAAGTCTATTCCTAAAATGCAGTTTTCTTTAAGGTTATTCATTACATAAAAGCTATGTTCAAAAGTGCGGTCTTAAACGTTTGGTCACTAATTGTTGGGGTGGTATGGTCGGCTGGCCCGAGCCATGTCCGTCCAACATTCTCTAGCGATATGTCCTTGTTTTCCACAATTATAACAAGTTATATTTCTGCGAGTGGTAGACTGTTGTACTTGTGGACCTGCTTGCTCTTGTCTGTTACTGCTATTGTTTGGCCACTTAAAATTATTTCTGTTATCTTGATTCGGATACCGATTTCTATTATACCGTGAATTATTTGGTCGTCGGTTTCTATCGTTGCCTTGAAATCTAGTTTGATTGTTTGAATACGACCTTCTGTTGTTGTGGGAATCCCTGTGATGCGCTGGACTTTGGTCCCTGCTACGTGGGTAGCTACTATTTCTTCCTTGCTGGCGTGAAAAACTGGAGTCCCTACTCTGCGATGATGATGGTCTCGAAAATTGCACTCTTGAGTCTCGTCTTGGATGACGGTCTAACGAGGATGTTCGCCTTGGATCGTAGTGATCTACAGCTGCAATGGTCCCTAGTTGTTCCTGTGAAGAGTGTCGTTTTTTACTATAAGTTTCTAACTCGGTAATTTTTTGTTTAAGGTTCCCTATTTCTAATTTCTGTTGAATTAACTCTTCATCTTGTTGTTTTTCATGATGAGTAATACCAGCAATCACTGCTGTTATTTCCTTATCCTCGCTACTTTCCTTACTTTGCAAAATTTGTTCCGATATAATAAGTTGTTTACATAAAGCCTCGAAATCATTGTTGTCCTCGGGCATTCGTAAATATAATTCCGTTTTAAATTTTGGCAGAATGCCCTGAAGAAGTATTAATTAAAACTTCGTCTCGCATTTTTCTAACTTTTTGACGTAGTGTGTCTTCCATAACTGTTGTATTAGCATTATCCGGTTTATCTTCTTTTCCTTCAATGCTATCATACAAGGTTTTCATTCGGGAAATGAACGTACGGCACCTTTCTTCTGGTCTTTGTTTGAGCTTTTTCAATTTACGTTTTAATGTCGCGATATCAAATGAATCTCTAAATCTTTCTATAATATCTTTACGCCAATCGGTATAGTTCAGAAGATGGTCCTGTTCTTCTACGTATTCATCGTGCCATTCTAAAGCTTCGCCCTTAAGTCTGTCTGAGAAGAATCGTAGTTTTTGTTCCTCGTCCCAGTCGTTATTCCTTGCTACGTGTTCAGCTGATGTAAGCCATTCCGTTATAAGTTTGTCGGTATTTTTCCCTTTAAAAGTTGGAATCGATTTCTTATCTTCCCGCGAGAAAAGTTCTCCTAACACTTTTACAATGGGTTTTGTGACGTTATCTAGTATGGTTGTATCTGCCGCTTGGTCTTGGTTACCTGTTGAGTTTCCTGTCTCATCTTCGTCACCATTGTTTCCTCCTCTACCATGACCTGGTCCTGCACCCACCCCCATGATTGGAATACTTGCCCTTCGGTTTTTAAGTAAAATACTATTTGTTTTTTGTAGCCTAGCTATAAGGTCGGCCTGATCGTTGTTCAGGTTTATTATATTTTGTAAATCTAACGTCGTCTGTGTTTCCTTGCTGTTAAGTTCGTGGTGTAAAGATTTGTTAAGGTCACTTGAATTTGTTAATTTTTCTAAAAACAGAGTCGTATCGTAGGTCTTATCTGCGATATCTCTGAAATTTTGCTCGTATAGTTCCTCTGTTTCTAGATATGTTTTTTCTCGTTCTGTGAGGTCTTTGATTATAAGGTGTAAACTGTCGATCTTTTGTTCAAGACTTTTCTTATTTATTTTAAGATCGTTTACTTCAGTAGTCACAGTTTGTAGCTGTTGACCTTGTCCCTTGTAGTGGACGGTTACTATTTTAAGGCTATTTTCAGCTTTATCTTTTGTTTTAGTTATCTGAACGTTTAATTGTTCCACGGAGTTTAATTCCCGTTTGAGTAAATTAATTTCGCCTTGAAGAATTTCACACTGTTTCTTGGATGACTGTAGATTCTCTTGGTACGATTTAACACTTTCTTCTAATTCGCCGTTAGCTTCTAGACTGTTTTCTTCGATCGCTTTGATTTCCTGCTGCTTCGATTCTAGAGCTGTTTTTAACTGAGTAGTGAGTTTTGATCCTTTGTCTAACGCCTCTCTTAAGACTTCAACCTGCGAATCCGATTCCGCAGTTGACTGTAATTGTTCAGCTGTCTCTCTGGCTTCTTTTAGCTCACTCTGTAATTTCCCTATTTGCTGTTCACAATTGCTTAATGTGGCTATGTTAAGGGTGTAATCTTTTTGTAATCGTTCCACCTTTTCGTTATTTACTCTAATGTCTTCAAGTTTTTCGTTTGACGCCTTTAACTTCTTTTCTAATTTTCCTTTCTCTTTAATCAAGTCGTTATTGGCCTTAATTAGGTTTGCGTTTTGTAGGAGAGCTTCTCTTTGTAATATGGCTACCAACTCTGTGGTAAATTCTCTTTGTTTTCCGTGAACCGTATGCAATAATTGGATTAGTGAATGTACGCTCTCTTCTTTACCGTTAACAGATTTAATATAACTTTTCAGGGTTTTGGTAGCTTCTTGAATGGATTCTGGGGTGATTAAGGGATTTTCGCCGGATTCTAGCTTATCTTTTACAACAACATATACATATAAGTTAAGGTCATTAGTTGTTCTTTTATGCGCTGCTTGTCTTTCTTCCTGTAGCTGTGCTACTCTTGATTCTCCGAATCTAGTGCCTGAATCCTTACTAATTTCTGTTTGATAACTAGTTTCTAACTCGACGGATGCTTTCCAACTAGTTAAAAATTTGTGTCGAGCCTCACTTACGGCAGGGTCATTAACAGAATCGATATAGGTTTCTTCGAGAGATGTCGGGTCTAGGGTTGGTAAATTTTCTTCCGATAAACTCGGGTATAGGTTAGAGTAGAGGGTTTTGAGAGCAGTCTCTGATGTTAAATTTAAATTATCTGTCATCTGCTTACCTTGTCCTTGTGGAGAAGTTGGAGTGGAGAATTGATCTCACCTCAAGTTTCTCAATCGCTCCAAATACTTGTCAATGCACTCAGTAAAATATCAGTAATACACGATCCCGTAGGCATCCGAGTGTGATTCGATCCCCTTTCAGAGAATTGTATCCCACTACTTATATTTCGGTAGTCTCGTTGGGACCTCCAAATGTAGTGGTATACCAGATCACCGTGTATTAAACTAATATAATAAAAGTATACAGACAAGTAATAAGCGAGAGAAGAGAGAGAGAGTTGTGGGTGGCAGAAGAGCTGAACTTACTCTGTCTTGTCTTGCAAAATCTCCACGAATTTATACTAAGGCGCGAGTGACAACTCGCGCCCCAATGTCCATTACGGAGATTATTGTAAACAAGCAAAAGCGGTGTACGGATTCACGCACGCCACACTTCGTACATTGCAAGATCGTAAGCGTGGGCAGCCAACCTTGTCGCTGCACCAACTACTTTCTCCAGCTTATAGTGACTCTCGCTTCCGTGAAGTGAGAGCGCTGCCAGTCAGATTGATATGTGGGTCATTACAACTGATTAAAAAATTATAATTTATTTTTTAATATCCCCTTGCAAACAATTCATCAACAATGCTCATCAGGAAATTAATTTAAATGTTTGATTGAAGAGTTAGTTAGATATATACAGTAGACTAATTATGTTTTGGTATAGTATGGCTTGTTGGCTCATTTGTTAGAGCTCAGTGATTGAAGCACGGAAATCGTGAATTCGATCCTCATCCAAGCCACAAATTATAGTTGTGGAATTATATAGCCCATGGCTCTAAAGACCTGGAAAACGATTGAGCCCCATAGAAAATACAGTTGGTTAACTGCAGTGGGCTGGTAAGCTCTCTCCATCTCTGTTCAGTCAAATATTAGAAGATTGCTTAAAGGACCGGCATTGACTAATTATAAGGTTGGTTGGGGCCAGGACGACTTTCAGGCATGTTGAAGCCTTAATAGAGATGGATGTTCCTTGTCTTCAATGGGCTTAATTCCAATGACGAAAGTTTGGCCAATCACTTAGACGTGAAGCCAAATTTTAGCTTAAATTTTAAACTTTTCGGATACCATTTTGAATGCTGGTTGAACAGATTTGTTTTATAGTTGACAATTTTAATTGAAAATGGGAGTGATGCAATATTTAGATTTTCATGGGCGTTTCAGCCTGATTGTATCGCAATTTTCAAAAATACTGATTTAAATAAAATATTTTTGAAAATATATTCATTTTTATCAACTATTTTATGGCGCATCGACTTGTCAACGCGGGACCATAGCTCAATGTTTTCGTTCGGAGTAATATAAACTACTTTCACTTTTGCAAATTCGAATGAATATTTTTCTCTAAATAAACTAGAATTATCCATAGTTAACTAGTTTTTAAAATACTCTTATGCTATCGTTTATTATTTAATTTGAAGACTTATGAGATATCGATAAGTTTAGAAATACGTTAAAACATTAAAATTTAGTTGATGAAATTGTGGGGTATGCGTATAATCCGCTAGAGGCGTGATGTGTACAGATCATACCCTGAATGCCTCTTCCTGTTTGAGGAAAATTGGTGGAAATATGACCTGCCCGCATGAGACGGATTAAAAAATTATAATTTATTTTTTTATTTCCCCTTGCAAAAAATTCAGGGTTGACGACATTGCTACCAAGAGCCAACATTAACAGCAATCGAAAAAAATACAAAGGGCACTACTACTTTTGGACACTATTCTAAATAATGAAATGACACCATTACCATTTTAAATATAATTTAAAAAAAATTTTTTGTAAAACATATACAATTATTACCGTCACGAAAACTTTGGCAATCAAAACATTAATTTAATTGATAAATAATTTATTTAATTTTTGATACAAGAACCTGAAGTCCAAATAGTATTTCTGAATTAATGAAGCATTTTATTTCATGTCGGTCATTGGGATTTAATTTAATAACCGTCCGAGTCACTAGAACTAGAACCAAGAGACACCAAAAATACAATTGTTATAAATCGCGATAATCGAATTAATATCGATTGGAGTTGCTATGTAGTTTAATCTTCTACCAATAGAGGGGAATAGAGGGGGTAAGTAATTTAAAATGCGCACAATTTAAAAAATATTTTCGTTACCCTACTCAGTACCGCACAGTACACTTGATTCAATGATTCAAGCCTCTTCAATTCTGAAGCCCTTGGATGCTGAAATCACCGTAGATCTCCATTTCCAATAAGACGGAGTTGACCACCAAAAGAAACTCTGTGAACATATATACAAATTTTGAAGGAACTGTTGGCTGGAAAGCTGCTATCTCCTATACCTATAACTAGACTTTCTATAAGTAAGGTCGACAGTAAACTTATCAATTCTAAAAGCAACAATTAGAGTGAAATCATTAGGTTGATACACAACCGATGAAAGAAATTCATCATGAAAATAACCAGAATAAAAAAGATAAAAAAAAAAAAAAAAACTAAGATGGAAATTAACCAACCACTCTCAAGCACTGAGCCTGTTGAAGCTGGGTCAAGCTTAAGTCAGTTGGAGAGACTTATGGTAGACAGATTGGGTAGCACTGCTCTCAGTGTTAAACCAAAAGTTTTTCACAAGTCTGAATCAACCCCAACATTTACCTTCACTCCCATGGCAACCTGCACTATTCCTGAACCAAGCAAGAAAAATGAATTTGTATCAAGCATTCATTCAAAAATTCCTTTTAAACAATGGTGGTGTTCATAAAAAAAGTTACAGGTTTTACACATTTTAATGTTTCAATAATGTATCAGATGACATGACAAGTTTCATTTTTTTATCAGACCACTATAATGCAAAAGCTTTATGGATCTCCCAAACAACATGAGGTTATTAAATCGTTTATGCTGCTTAACCATTCACACTCTCTAGCAATCCAAAATGTAAGATTTACAGAAGAAAATTATTTATTTGGAAAAAATCTTATTTCGTTCATTTTTAGTGTGTCAGAATGGACGAAAAGTTATCAACGATGTTGCCTTAAAATTGATCAAGTTGCCCAGCCCTATTACATTCACACGTTATGAGATCTTTGAATTTATATGTTCATTCTGAAAATTCATTTTCATTGTGTTTTACATTGAAACAGCCGAAATCCAGCCCATTTGCTTGGCTCCATCTACCGAGTTCAACCATACTACTGGTGATATCCTCCACATCAGCGGATGGGGCAAACCCTCTGACGGTATAATTATAATAAATTTAACTTATTGACTGTTTAACCTTTCAAATGATGACTAATCTAATTACAGCTGCTACTGGCATCTCCCCTGTCTTGCACGAAGTCGATGTCCCATGCATTTCCAACGCTGAATGCGCTGCCACTTATGGTGCCACCATCTCCGCTGTAAACATTTGCGTCGCTACTACTGGCGGCAAAAGATCTTGCAACGTAAGATTTCTATAATTTTATCATTCCCATTGGCTTTTTCTCATTTATTTTTAAATGCATAATAGGGTGACTCTGGCGGCCCATTGACCTACATCAACAACGGTGTCCACAACCAAGTCGGAGTTGTCAGTTTTGGCTCATCCGCCGGATGCGAAGTTGGTCTGCCCGCTGGATTCTCCCGCGTCTCCTACTTTGCTGACTGGATCTCGTCCGTCACTGGTTTGGTAATTTAAATCTGCCCGATTGCTTTTGTTTCTCGTCGACTATATCAATCAACCCAAAAATGTGATGTTTCATTTTAAAATCCTTCTTTCTTATCCAATGAAATATAACCGAATGGAAACTTAAAGCATTTTATTCTCTTCCAGTATTTATTTTTATTTTTTAAATTTTACGTGACTGAAATCAAGTTTAGTATTGGGATGACAACAGTTGATTTAAAAAATTTTATAAATGACCGTGCAGTATGAAAAAAAAGATAAAGAAGGATTGAACCCATTCGACCATGTATTCCCACCCCCAAGGCGAATATCATGTTGTGTAAACATTTCAATTGAATGATGAACTTATTTACTTTTACCTTGGGTTATAAAACTGTAAAGTCTGTCTTTAAGGTAAATATCTATTTTGGAATTAAATTTCCTCTGCGCACTGTAAGATCTGCTTTAAGATCTCCATGATTTTCTAAATAGAATGTTACTCCTATTTTCAAAACACTTGGCATATCCTAAATTCCTCTGCCGATGCCAAATAAACGATAGTTAATTCGCACAGGATCACTAAACATCGTCCGTTGTCTAGTTACTGTATTTAATGTATTATGTCATATTTTAAAATCCATTTCAGACGGTTTGAATATTTAATCATTAGATCTACATTATCAACCGCCAAACCGTGAGAAGGAAACTTCATGATGTACATTGTACATCATGAAGTTGGGTTAACCAACGCATTGGATCCGGATCCCAATTCAATATCAGTACAATGCAATTTTGAGTTCTCTTATAGAATATCGGTACACTAATTTGGGATTCTCCATCCTTGAGTCTGCTTGTCCCGCTCGACTCCCAATCAGACACTTAAGGTCGCTTAAGGTGCTCTACGGGACCCGCGAGGTCTCTCGAAGTCTCGAAATTGAATCCTAACATGATAAGGATTTTATTTTGACATCAAGTATAATCAACCTTGGTTAATAAATCATATTTACGAAACAGACTTTTTCATCTATGAGGTCTATACGGTTGTTATCTTGACGTCATTTGGTAACAACTGGATCAAACTCCAACAGCTAATAATTTACAATTATAAAAGATGGGAGTCGAAACGTGTTGAGATCCATTCGTGTCTTACCTGAATCTTTAGCAAACATGAAGGTTTTCGCTATATTGTCTTGGTTGCATTCGTCGTCACTCAGGTAAAAAAGAAATTTAAACTTTGAAATTATCTTTTTAAACAAAAATTGGATTCATTTGAATTTAGGCGGCTGCCAGGGACTTGTCCAAGTACCAACCGACCGAACGGGCTGTTCGATCTTGTTCCCCCGTACACCGACCAAGAACACCAACTCTTTTGTCCCACCTAAACGTTCACTAACCGTCGATACCCGCGGTAAACTTAAATCTATTTAAAAAATTCGACTCCAATTTAAGAATTAATTAAATGTTTACGTGATTTTTTAGCTTTCTGTGGCCAGGCCAATAATGCTGCTGGACGTATCGTCTTGGAGGAACTTAAGCCGCCCCCAACTCTCTGCCATGGTAAATACTAAATATAATCAAATAAAATTAATTCTATTTCATTATTGTAAAATTTGAATCTCCGATATAAAAAGGCAAGTGGCTTTGTTCGTTGATGACAAATACTTCTGCGGTGGCTCCCTGATTTCCAACGAATGGGTCCTTACTGCTGCCCGTAAGTTTAAATTCCTTTTAATATAGAAACCGTTAAATACCTCAGTCTCAGGGATGCTGATTGCTGAATTCAATGTGCAGATTGCGCCGAAGGTGCCGTCTTCTTCAACATCTTGTTGGGTTCCCACAACGTTCGTTTGACTGCCGCTGAGGAACCTACTCGTGTTGAGGTCACTTCCTTCGACTACACCGTTCACCCCAACTGGATGTCTCTACGTATCCGCAATGACGTCGCCTTGATCATGTTGCCTGCTCCCATTAAATTCACACGTAAAATTCAATTCATTTATCGTGTCAACTGAAACACAAAATTAAACATTTAAATGTACAGCTGAAATTCAACCCATCTGTTTGGCGCCATCTATCGACCTCGATCGCGTCGGTGATATCCTTCAAAACAGCGGTTGGGGCAAACCTTCCGATGGTAAAAATTAAGAAACGATTTAGCATTTCAAAGTTCCTTATTAATAATCACATCTATTTAATTCACTTATCAGCTGCTACCGGCATCTCTCCTACTTTGAACGAAGTCTACGTGCCATGCATCTCCAACGAAGACTGCGCCCTGACTTTCGGCAACATTATCCAGCCAGGAAACATTTGCACCGACACCACCGGTGGACACAGTGCTTGCAACGTAACGTTATTTTAAAAATAAAAATTTCTTTCTTCACATTAATCTATGTCCTAATTATTGAAATACAGGGTGACTCTGGTGGCCCATTTTTTTTTTTTTTTTTTTTGTATTGCAGAGGCGTTATCAAATTTGATAGTTGCCTCTTTGTATTACAAAAATTATAAAGCAAAGAACATAAAAAAAGAGCGAGAATAATTTTTCGGTGGCTAGGGTACAGTGAGCCCACCACACCACATCACATCACCAGCCCGGTGATACTGGTTGCCCATATATGAGCTACATCAACGGAGTTGCTTACAACCAAGTCGGTATCCGGTCGTTATCGTCAGCTTTGGCTCTTCCACCGGATGCGAAGTCGGTTTACACTCGCGTTTCATACTACGCTGAGTGGATCTCGTCCGTCACTGGCTTGGTCATCTAAGCTATATAAACCATTCTGACGACGTCTCCACATTTAGCCTAATATTTTACTTTGCCATTTTTCAATTTCAAATAAATAAAAAACTAACGTGAAAATTTCGCGTGCTGCGCAAGCGCAATCATTCATAATATGGACAATTTTGACGTTAATATCTGTTCTGCGGGAGTGTTAAAATGATTTATTGGGTGGGGCGGTCCAAGCTTTCCAACGGACATCATTTGGAAAGTATACAACATGTTCACACCGACATGTTCGCAACTTGATATAGCTATTCATCAAGCATTGTCAAAACCAATGCGGTGGTTTTATTTTCACCACAACCTTAATGTGGCCGTTGTGCTATATTTTCACTATGGCGATTCTCTATAGACATTTCTATATTGTGCGTTACGTCACTCAGTTAGCTTTCAACCTGCAATAAGGAACTTCCTAGTATTTAAGAAAGAGTGCGGCAGGAAGTGGAGATCGATTCGTGTCTGTGACGTGTCTGTGTTATCAGTTATCACCTTAAAGATTCTAGCTGCTGTTTTTTTTATTAGTTGCCTTTGTTTGCGCTCAGGTAACTACTCGTTTATGTAACTTAAACAAGTGAAAAAATGAATTTAAAATATTGACATAATTTCAATTTCTAAATAATTCAAGGCATTAGCCAGGGATTTAGTCAGATACAAACCGAGAGGCGTTTTGTTTTCTCGTCCTCCGTCGAAAAATAAGAAACCCATGTTCCCCGTTAAGCATACAGCTACTATCAATACTGGAAGTACATCAAAATTAAATCCAATTGATTTACACCTTGTGAAATTGAACTATTTTGCCATTTAGGTTTCTATGGTCGAGAGAATAGCACAAGCAGTCGTATTGTAGGCGGTACAGAAGCAGAACCCAATTCCCTGCCATGGTAAGTTAAATAGGCTATCATTCTATCAATGAAAAAAGTTAAGACACTTTAAAAAAATAACTGTTGGGAAAAGGCAAGTGGCTATGTTCGTTGATGACAGATTTTTCTGTGATTTCTAATGAGTGGATTCTCACCGCTGCCCGTAAGTCAAAACCCAAAATCAAACCACGTCAGTGGCCGGCTTTCTCAATTTTCTAATTAATTAAAAATATTTGCTTTATTTGGTTCAATTTTGTTTGTTATCAGACTCTGTCGAAGACGCTGGCTTTTTCGACATTTTTCTGGGTTCACATAATGTTCGATTAAATGCCACCGCATGAACGAAGAGCCTAGCCGCTTCGAGATCAGGGTCAACGTATCCATAGTTCATCCGGAATGGTCTTCTTTCCGTTTCAGGAACGATATTGCCTTGATAAAGCTACCACAACCCGTTAGTGTTACACGTATATAATAATAATTTAACTTTAACATCAAAGTCATCTCCAATGATTTTTCCATTTTAATTTTAATTGTGCAGCTGAAATCCAGCCAGTTTGTTTAGCTCCTCCTTCCGAACCGGATCACGTCGATGATATCCTCCATGTTAGCGGATGGGGCAGACACTCCGGATGCACGTCTAAATGTTTATCATAGTCTTTAATGTGTTACATCACTTTGTTTTCATGAGTAGCTCCTGGGATCTCTCCAGTACTGAGAGAAGTCGACGTCCCGTGCATCACCAACGAAGAATGCGCCTTAACGTATGGTGAAACCATCACGGACGGTATTATTTGCATATAGAAGACCGTTGGTGGAAAGGGATCATGCAACGTAATTTTTTTAAAACCAAATAATTATGTTGTCGTGTTTAATTAAATTGAATTTCCTGATGAATCTAATCAATTCAGGGGGATTCCGGTGGCCCTTTGACTTTTTTTAACAACGGCATTCACAATCAGGTGGGTGTGGTCAGCTTCGGTTCGTCTCAAGGATACGATAAAAATCTTCCGGCCAGATTCTCACGTGTTAGCTTTCACGCTCAATGGATCTCATCAATCAATGGCTTGATAATCTAATAAAATTGTATGGAAATCTGTTTCTGTTTCTTTAAATCGTTCTTCATCAGTCAATCAGTTAGGTAATTCTTTAGCACATCCCGCGCCCGATTCTATTTGATTAAAATCGCATAATAAAGAAGAGAAATAATTCGATCATAAATTTAATAGAATCATAATATCACTACAATCAAACATCTAAAAAATTACTTGTAGTGTTAAAAATGATCGACTACAAAGAAATCTCATCTATCAACAATTTCGAAGGGGGGAAGAAAAAGTCTCTAGATTCGATGACGTCCAATCACCGAACAACAACAACCGTGTAGTTTATAACGTGGATGTTTTCATCACAATCTTTTCATAGCATTCCACTTTTGCCCGACCGATCGGACCTTATTTTTTCCACAATGTTCACATATCGCAGGAAAAAGGACTCGGTGAAGCACACAAACATCCGTTGCACAAATTTAGGGCTCTGGATTTTACTTTGTTTAAAGGGGGGGTGCCTACTACATGAGCGTACTTCGATAATGCCTGGCCACCACCAGGATAAGAAACGAAGAGAGGAGGAAAACGGTGCCACTGATGGAGCTCTAAAGTTTGGGTTTTTTGAATTTTGTCAGAAATTGGGGGGGCTTTGACATCCATTTTCGGAAAAGCGAGGGAGCTAGAGAAAAAACAAATTTTTTAAATGGTTCATTGCGTACTCAACCACCGAAATCCAAAAGGAATTTCATTTCCGGATTTTATTGGTCAAACTTTAGAATCAAACTTTTCCGAAAAAAACCCAAACTTTAGAGCTAAATAACTCCTAAACGGATGGGAATTTCGCCATTCTGCAAACGCAGGTAAATCCGGCGTGCGAAGACGAACATGCCTATATATTTTTTATATTTTTAAGGCCTTTTCCGGATTTAGATCTGGAAAGCCGCTCCGGGATTTCGGTCTACTTGAGTCGTGGATTGCTTGTTAAATCAAAACATTATTTCATTATTTGTCCCCCCTCTAGCCCCCTCTATTGGTTAAAGGTTACACTACATAGCAGCACCAATCGATATCGAACTTGATTATCGCGATTAATAACGATTGTATTTTTAGTGTCTCTTGGTTCTAGTGACTCGGACGGTTATTAAATTAATTCCCAATGACCAACATAAAATAAATGCTTAAATAAATTCAACAATATTATTTGGACTTCAGGTTCTTGTGTCCAAAATTAAATAGAAATATTTATTAATTAAATTAATGTTTCCATTGCCAAAGTTCTCGTGACGGTAATACTTGCATATGTTTTATTGTCCTTCAGTGAAAATTAATTATATAAAATAAAATTTTTTATTTGGTTTTCGTGTCCAATAACAAATACATTTTTAATTCATAAGTTCTATTGACAAACTGATTAAATTTAATTCCACTTGGCGTGTGTTCTACTGGCTCCCAGTAACAGTGGAGCTATTCGAAAATTCATCAACAATGCTCATCAGGAAATTAATTTAAATGTTTGATTGTAAGAGTTAGTTAGATATATACAGTAGACTAATTATGTTTTGATATAGTATGGCTTCTTGGCTCAGTGATTGAAGCACGGAAATCGTGAGTTCGATCCTCATCCAAGCCACGAATTATAGTTGTGGAATTATACAGCCCATGGCTCTAAAGACCTGGAAAACGATTGAGCCCCACTGAAAATACAGTTGGTGAACTGCAGTGGGCTGGTAAGCTCTCTCCATCTCTGTTCAGTCAAATATTAGAAGATTGCTTAAAGGACCGGCATTGACTAATTATAAGGTTGGTTGGGGCCAGGACGACTTTCAGGCATGTTGAAGCTTTGATAGAGATGGATGTTCCTTGTCTTCAATGGGCTTAATTCCAATGACGAAAGTTTGGCCAATCACTTAGACGTGAAGCCAAATTTTAGCTTAAATTTTAACTTTTTCGGATACCATTTTGAATGCTGGTTGAACAGATTTGTTTTATAGTTGACAATTTTAATTGAAAATGGGAGTGATGCAATATTTAGATTTTCATGGGCGTTTCAGCTTGATTGTATCGCAATTTTCAAAAATACTGATTTAAATAAAATATTTTTGAAAATATATTCATTTTTATCAACTATTTTATGGCGCATCGACTTGTCAACGCGGGACCATAGCTCAATGTTTTCGTTCGGAGTAATATAAACTACTTTCACTTTTGCAAATTCGAATGAATATTTTTCTCTAAATAAACTAGAATTATCCATATTAACTAGTTTTAAAAATACTCTTATGCTATCGTTTATTATTTAATTTTGTAAAGTGTCACTGGATCACCATGTATTGACTAACGGTAGAATACAAGTACAACAAACAACAGAGTAATACAGAGAAAACGAGAGAGAGAGTGTAAGCACTAGTAAAGGAGTTTAACTGACTCTCATTTGCTTTGCAAAAGCCTCGCGTATTTATACTGAAGCGTGAGTGAACAACTCGCGCTCCCACGTCTATCGCGGAGACTTTCGCAAGCCTGTGAAAGCGTGTGAATTCATGCATGTCGGTGTGTTTATGCGAACGCGGCGCGCGGATTCACGCCTCGCCGCATCTCGCATATTGTGCTGATTTCAGACAGGAAACGCCGGTGCATCCGTCCTTGTGGGTATGCCGGCTATGCGTGATTTGGGATCATTACATTCCTTCCCCCTTTATAGGGAGAGGAATTAGTCCTCTAATTGAAGGAGGGGTACAAATTTTTGTGGAAAAGAAAAACAAAGAAATGACGAATGAATATACTGTATAGCAAATGACAAATGCAAGAATAGAAAGATGGATATTAAGAGGATACTTGCAGTAATGTGATATACGGGAGTAAATAGAAAAATAAGAAAAAACTTTTGTGAACATAAATAAAATATAGTAAACTTAATACTACACTTCCTTTCCCTTCCACAGAGAAGTCTAATGTTAAATGATAAGTGGCGAAATTTTGTTTGAAAAATATAGAGGGATACACAGTTAAAAGTAATGTGTACACTTAACCCCACTTGCAAGTGGGGTAAATGGAAGTACCCACTTATAAGTGTAGATGCCCACTATGAGGTGTATGCATACACTTAATTATACACCTAAAAATAAGTGTATCCCCCCACTTAGGTGCTAAGTGTGCTTAAGTGTACCCTAAAATCCTATACTTATTCCTATCAATAAGTGTACAAATAGGTGTACAATAAGTTGGCTAAATTTAAGTGTACAAAATTTTTAAAAATTAAAATATTCAATTTGTAGGAAAAAGCATCATCATACAAGTCTGACCATGCTATATTCTGTATTTATGAACAAAATACAACATGTCTCAATCGAACAAGAAACAGCACAATTTTACACATAATTATGATGGAAACATATTATGAGATAAACACGCAGCTTTTCAACTGGGACAATAATCTAACAATAATACAATATAATGCAATATGGTTAAGATGAGTGTTAATTGGCTGTACAGTTGATGTCTCGGTTGATGTGCAGATTTTGCTGGGATGAACAGCTGTGCTAAACAGATCAGGAGCGGGGTAGAGCTGATTTTCAGATCAAGCTAAATGAAAAGAAGAAAAACATCAGTTAACTTATAAATACTTGAACAATTATAGGCATTTCTTATACGTGATGTTGGGAAATTTCTTTGTCAGCATGAAGACTCGTCACAGTTGGGGCAACAGCTGAATGCACCATACTCTCAGAGTGATTGAAAAACTTTATTGCTTCAGTGTAAAGTGGAAAATCATTCGTGTTCTGAAAAATTCAAAGATGCAAATACATGAATAACTTTGTTAGATCAGCTACATGTAAAACAATAGTGTACCTCATAAAAAAAGAAGCGAATAGTGTGGACATTTAATTTCAGATAAAGTCTTTAGAAAAGATATGTAATAAGCCATTACTTCCTTGTCAAAGAAATCAAACATGTGCACTATGATGAAACTGACATGGTTATTTGAAAATAAATAATCCACATTTTTGTTTCATTAATCTCAAGAATTATGAAAGTATATTTTTCTCCAAAAAACAAGATTTCTTCGGTAATGTCCTTCGGGGATTTTTGGTTTATCGCTATTAAGATACCAATAAATTTATTCATCCACATAATTTATATTCCAGGGAAAATCAACTAGAAGACATGCAAAATGTAAGGGAAATGATGATAAACTATGATGGGTGGTCGAACAAATAGCTTGATGAATTTTTTTCAAGAAGTTTATTACTATCAACAATATGAATCTACGTTCAAAATACTTTAAGAAATTATAAAATATACTTCCAAGAACATTGAATTGAAATTTAAAATGCCAGATTGATACCGTTTGATGCCAGTGTTTTGCACCGGTGTTACATCAACTTTTATTGCGTGATAGGACAGATTTCACATTGGAATTTATAACTATTCTATTTCAGTAGTTTTTTGGTTTGTTACCCATTTACCAGGCTTGTTAATATCGCAAAAAAAAGTATTGCCGATTACGATAGCGATATTGGTGTTTTTTTTCATTGCCGATAAACGCACGATGAAGTTTCAAAAAAGTATCGGTGCGATAATCGGCGATAGTCGCCGATACTTTTTACAACGTTGCAAAATTTAAAAAATTTTCTCAAATATTTTAATTCATTACAATGTTCCGTCGGGTTATTTCTTTGAAGGACAATTTTCACATATAAAAAGATAATTCCCTGGTTTTTTAGTTGGGCCATGGTATTTAAAATTACTTGGATGGACAAATACACCATTATAGTGCTCATCCATTTTCAGCTGTCACTTAATGCTACTTAAAAGTAGCCTGATAATTTAATAAAAAACTATCGCTATCGCGTCATCGGCGATGAAAACGCGATTATCGATCGATACTGATTTCGAATTCTATCACGCGATAAGCGCTCGAACACAAAATTCTATTGCCGATATATTAACAAGCCTGCCATTTACCCTGGTTTACACAGTTATTCTATAGTTTTATTCCAGAGTTTTGCGCAAGGGCCATTCTCATATTAATTTAATTTTAATATTTTCTTTTATTTTGTTTGGTTTGTAGTTTCGCCACTAGATATATAGTTTCCTTATTGAAAAACATGGCTAACTAAAGTTAAGCATTTCGTTCGCTTTTTAAGATAGAATATTATTAACTTATTTAGAATATTTTTTATTAAAAATCTCGAAATAAACTAGTTTATAAAGTTCATTTGTCAAATAGATGATATAATGTAGCTTGTTTTGGTAAAACTATATTTTGGTCTGAGGACTAATTGATATCATTCATTCTAGCAACTCATTTCGTTGACAGAAACAAAGATATGCAAATAAAAGCGACAAGACTTTCACTATTCGGCAACCAACTAGATAACGACTCGTTATCTACTTGTAAGATTGTTATCTAGGGTCTTATATCGTGAAAAGTTTTTTATCTATTACCTTGTCCCGATTCCTTTAATCGGAACCCTTGTTTTCTTCCAATGTTTTATTTGTTAAATCCCCATAATTAACTGCATTATATAACAAATTTGAATTAAAATGATGAAACATTCATCATCATCATCATCATCAGGCCTGACATGTTGATTGCTACATAAAAAATATCAATAAAACGCACGATATCTTTGATCAGGCATGTCATGAGAGAGAAAATATCTTAAAACCCAAAATTGAATAAATTTCACATATATAGTTTTTTTATAGAAAAACATGGCATATTTTTGCATTAAAAGTCTCGAAATAAAGTAGTATATAAAGTTCATTTGTCAAATAGATGATAAAATGTAGTTGTTTAAGTAAGACTCTATTTTGGTCTGAAGACTTATTGATATCATTCATTCTGGCAACTAATTTTGTTGACAGAAACGAGGTTATGCAAATAAATGCAACAAGAATTTCATTTACTAGGATTCGGCAACCAACTAGATAACCAGTACGCAAATGAAATAAATTAACTGTCATAAAAACAAACTGAAAAGACGACGGTGACCTCCGCTAAATTATGACAGAATTTCTTACAAAATCTGGGGACGATTAGTCAAGCAGGGAAAAAACGTATACCAACAAACATATTGGACTTTTTTGTGCACAATAAACCCTCTGAATTCTACCCTAATACCCTACCCCCTATACCCTACCCCCTATATATATTCTTTAAGGACCTTCGTATATATATACCAAATATATATATATATACCCTCAGGGATACTGATATTAGGATATTACTTGGAATCTTGATAGGGGATTCAATTCCAGAGCCGTAAATGGCGAGTTGATTCCACAAATTTAAAAAAAGAAAACGTATTTACACAAAAAAACTTGAAAAAAAATCGTTGGATAGCGTCACCAAGTCAACAACAGACTCAGAGACTGAAATGTATGTTGCCATATTTCAAATTGAAGAAAAATTGCTCGAAGGCAAGAGCGCGAGGAGAAACAATGGGTTTTACAAGTGTGTTGTACACTTGTGAATGCATACACGGGAAATCGTTTATAAGTGGGCTTATACACTTTTAAAAAGTGTTGACGATGCCTACCAAACCTACACTTTTAATGGGTACACTTAATAAGTAGGCTTAGGTGGGCAAGCCACTTTTAACTGTGTATAAAATTATTATCATTTCTCAGGGGGCGAAACAATACAATTTATTATTATATATATATAAAATAGGATAGCTTAATAGCTATTATGTGGGTTCTGTGAAGAATACGTTGACCGTGGTTGACTAAGTTGTTGCTACGCACTGGATTCTAATGATACGGTCCTGCATAGGCCGGGCTGCGGTTCAGTAGTTGTGGTTGTTACAGTTTCTTCTCTCGTTGTAGGTCTGTTCGTAGAGAAGATGTTTATGTTCGAATAGTTAAGTATCTCCTTAACGGCTTCCGTGTTTCCAAGGAAAATTGCTATCATCTTAGCAGTTTCTTCACTGCGATCTAGGAGCGAAAAATGTCCTCCATGACGATATATTGCTGCTGCTGCTCGATGAGCTATTGTTTGTCCTTGTTCATATGTATATTTTAACGTCTGATGTGTGTTTTAGTAGTAAATCTTGTGTTCAGAATATCTTTATCGCCCGATGGAATTGGCGTTGGTATGTGTTTTTTAAGGTATATGCGCAGTGATTCTCAAGGAGCGTGTACTGCTCGCATTGTTAGCTTATTATTTGTTAGTTCAACCACGGCTAATTTTTCGTTGGGCGAAGACAATTGTGATGGTTCAATTCATCCTCGCGGTCAGCAGTTGGTGTTAAAGAAGGTGATTGTTTTGTAGGCGTTGTGAGATTTATGGTCGCGTCACTGTCACTGCTTGCTTCTGTTTCTTCGATGATGTCGCTGTGTATGGTTACAAAAGAATGGATCTTCTTGTTTTTCATCTCACTTTTTTTAGTTTTTCACAATTTACTAGCTGTTTGAAAGACTCATTTTGCACTATGAGTGTTTGGATTAGATTGAGGGTGTTTTTTTTTTATTTATATGGGTTTTGCTACTAGGAAGGAGAGTTGTGTGTCGGAGCTCATCATTTTGCGTTTTTGGGTTTTTTGTTTTTGTTTTAAATTTAACATGTTCTTGTGTTGTGTTAATTAGTTAGGGTCCGGTTTCGACGGAAGTAAAATAGATAGGTTTTTTAAGTATGTGGAATGTCTTTTTTTTTTAAAAAACATGTTTGTTTTTTTTTTGTTTTTTTGTTTTTAACAAATATATATTATATAAACTAACTTTCTAAATATAATATATAAATATCATTTTAGTTGTAGTAGTTTTTTTTTTCAAACATGGGCTATTTTTTTCTGTTTCTCTTTAGTGGATTAGTGGGAATTTGTTTCCCACGGAATATTAGAGAGTTAGAGGTTGGATAAGTAGAGTAGAATTATTTTTATGGACAATGTTTTTAAATAAAAGTATGTTTTGTTTATGTTTTAAGTTGTCTTCGGGAAAATATAATAACGGGTTATGTTAACATTTTCTTACTTTTGTTTACATTGATTTTCAAATCCCCCCCCCCCCCCCCCCCCCTTTTTTTTTTTGTTTTTTACAGAGAGAGAGAGAGAGAGTCTCGTTATAGGTGGAGGGGAGAACAGGAGGGGAGGACAGGAAATAAGGCTAGAGACGAAAAATTTTGCAGTAGACCGGCCGTAGACCGTTTCCCTCTTTTTTTTATGATAGGGGTGAAGAGAACAGGAAGGGAGAGATATTCCCATTTTCTTTGTCGTTCAAATTTTGAAATGCTTTATAGTTTTGTTGGCTCCATCGCCATGAACGGACAAGAATTGTAGTGCTGCGCGGCCATAGTGTCTTTGTTAGTTTTTAGTTTTTTTTTTTTTTTTAAATTGTGTGACTTCATCCTCTTATGTATCTAAAATCCTTCCCAAATATATTGTCGATTTAATTCTGGCTATTGTTTAAGCTATACCTTTTGCAAAGAGATAGTTTGCACTTCCCCCTTTTTTTTTAGGTAAAAGTGATTGTAGGGTGGTGGAGAGAGAACAGCAAAGAGGATAAAGAGCCAGAGGGGAAACACCTTCCAGTTTGGCAGTCCCTTCTTTTCTGTTTTTGCTCAAAAGGAGTTTCCGTTATTTTTTTTTTTACGTTTTTTTTTCTTTTATCATGAGCGACAACAAAAAAAAATGTGTTTTTAAATTGACATCTTTTGTTTTTACAATTTTAAGAATCCTTTCCAATCTTTATTTTACTTAGCTATACGTTAGTGTCCCGCCAACAAATGGTCTTGATTTCCTATTAATATTTCTTTAGTTTTAGTTTTACCTTTACTTGTTATACAATTAACCTCTTATTGTTATCTATTATTTCTTTATTTATTTCATATTTAAATCTCTCACTTGATTTTGTTCTTTAATTAACCTTTTGTAATCTATTATTTCTTCTTTTATTTATTTCATATTTAAGTCCCTTTGTTTCCACTTGATTTTACGTATACGTGCCTTCTAGCTCTTGGCTTTTTGGTCGGCTTCTCTTTTACTTACTATATTTCTAATTCTATTGTCATTTACTTTATACTTTATTTCCTTTTTTTTTTCTATATTTTGACTTCTATTGCTTTATCTTTTGTTTCAAATTCTTGTTTTTTTTTAATTCTTTCTTGCTAGCTTTTATTGAGCCAGCCTTTTCTATCAGCATCTGGCAATATTCTTTAATTCAAACAATGTTCCCAATGTCTAGGAGTGCTGGAGTCTGCACTTCAATACCCGTACCTAAGCCGTATTCTGATCCACCCGTATTGATGATAAGTTTCCGCGAAGTTCGGATATTCCAGAATAGGTTTAGCCATCAAGCATTGCTTAATAAAATAAAAGGCGTCCCTTTACTCCGACTCCAAATTTTATATTGCGCGCTGCTTTTTTTGTCTTTAGTCAATGCTGAATGTACTTTTCTGTAGAAGTACGGACAAACTTATGGTAATAGCTCGCGAGTCTCGGAATGATCCTAACTCTTTCTGATTGGTTTTTTTTTCTTGGTTGGATTCTAATAATTTTTTTTTATATGGACGCAACAATTTGGGGCGTTTATTTCCAAAAAGCATACTTACTGCTGTATTGACTGTTCTTACAATGCACCCCTTTTTAATACAATCGTTCTCTCTAATTAATATATATATCAGAAAATACCCGGCTGACTCTAATGCCGGTATTAATTAATCTCTTGGTCCGTAAAGGTTGAAATCTTGAAGGTTGTGCCATTGGTTTGTGTTTGGTTATTTATTGATAATATAGAATTGATGACTACGTTTTTTCCGCACTAATTGTTGTGGCTGTACGGTTGATTAGCACGAGCCATATCCGTCCAACATTCTCTAGCAATATGTCCTCTCTTACCGCAATTATAACAGGTTATTTCTTTTCGATTTGTAGGTGATTGTCTTCGTGAATTCGCTTGGTCTTGATTATTATTTTGCCGTCGTCGGTTATGATAATTATTCTGATTACTTAAGTCGTGTTGCGATCTATGACGCTGTATTGGTTGGTTTCCGTTGAAATTACGATACTGATTGTAGTGTTCTGGGCTTTGGTCTCTGCTACGCGAGCAACTGTTACTTCGTTCGCACTGGCTTGAAAAACTGGGATCCCTACTCTCTCGTGAGGATTGTCCTGAAAATTGTACTCTTGAGTCTCGTCGAGAACGACGACCTAGCGAAGAAGACGATCGCCTTGAATCGTAGTGATCCACAGCTGCGACGGTCGCTATGTGTTCCCGTCTTTTTTCTAACTCAGCTAATTTTTGTTTAAGACTTCCTATATCTAATCTCTGCTGCGTTAACTCTTCGTCCTGTTGTTTTTTGTTATGGGTTATGCCAGCAATCACTGCTGTTAACTCGTTATCCTCATTACTTTCTTTATTTTGTAAGATTTGCTCGGAAATGAATAATTTTTCAGATATTTTTTCGAAATCGTTAAAATCTGCTGGCATTCTTAAATATAATTAGGCCTTTATTTTTGGTAGAAGGCCTTGCAAAAGAATTTTAGTTTTAATGTTATTTCGCATTTTCCTAACTTTTGATAGTAGATGATCTTCAACATCGGTTTTATTATTGTCGTCTAATTTATCCACCTTTCCTTCAATGGTGTCATATAGACTGTTTAATCTAGATACAAACGCTCTACAGTTTTCTTCGGGCTTTTGTTTTAACGTATGTAACTTTTTTCTCAGAGCATCTAAGTCGAAAGAGTCTTGAAAACGTTCTATTATATCTTTTCGCCAATCCTCATAGTTTAGTGTGTTACCTTGTTCTTCAATGTAATTATCGTGCCATTCTAGAGCTTCTCCTTTCAATCGATCCGAGAAAAAACGAATTTTTTTATCTTCGTCCCAGTCGTTATTTCTGGCTACATGTTTGGCTGCTTTGAGCCACTCTGTGATGAGTTTATCAGTACTTTTCCCTTTAAATGCTGGAATAGATTTCTTATCTTCTCGGAAGAAAAGTTCTCCCAACACCTTTACAATAGGCTTAGTGACGTTATCTAGTATGGTTGTGTCTTGTGCTGTTGGTACTGTTGGATCCTGACTTGTGTTGAGACCGGATGAGCCTGCACCGCCAGCACCGTGGCTTAGTCCTGCTCCCATTCCCATGATTGGAATGCTCACCCTTTGAGTATTAAGTGCTCTACTATTTCTTTTTTGAAGATCAGATATAAGGTCACCTTGATCGTTATTCTGTGCAGTCAAGTAGTCTATTATTTTCTTGACTTCTGTGTTGGTTCCTTGGCTATTGAGTGCTTTTTGTAAGGATTGGTTTGGGTTACTCGACGAGAGATTTTTTAGTTCCTCTATGGCCTGTGCTGCGTGAAATGTTTTGAGAGCGATGTTCTGAAAATTCCTCGCATAGAATTCTCCCGTTTCTTTAAAAACTTTTTCTCGTTCTTCGAGGTCTTTTATTCTAGCGTTTAGTTTGCGTCCCTTTTGTTCTAGATTGCCCTGGATTGTTTCGAGATCGGCTATTTTAGTAGCCTGTACTTTGCTATGCAGGGAAATTTGTTTGAAGCTGTTTTGAATTTGTTCTTTCGCCGCGTTTATCTGATTGTTCAGTTGTTTAGCCGAATCTAATTCTTTCTGTAAAGAAACGTTTTCGTTCTGGAGTGAACGCCGGTGCATCCGACCTTGTGGGTATGCCGGCTATGCGTGATTTGGGATCATTACAATTTGAAGACTTATGAGATATCGATAAGTTTAGAAATACGTTAAAACATTAAAATTTAGTTGATGAAATTGTGGGGTATGCGTATGAGCCGCTAGAGGCGTGATGTGTACAGATCATACCCTGAATTCCTCTTCCTGTTAGAGGAAAATTGGTGGAAATATGACCTGCCCACATGAGACTGATTAAAAAATTATAATTTATTTTTTTATATCCCCTTGCAAAAAATTCATCAACAATGCTCATCAGGAAATTAATTTAAATGTTTGATTGTAAGAGTGAGTTAGATATATACAGTAGACTAATTATGTTTTGGTATAGTATGGCTTGTTGGCTCATTGGTTAGAGCTTCGTGATTGTAGCACGGAAATCGTGAATTCGATCCTCATCCAAGCCAAAAATGATAGATGTGGAAATATATAGCCCATGGCTCTTAAGACCTTGAAAACGATTGTCTCATGAAAATACAGTTGGTGAACTGCAGTGGGCTGTTAAGCTCTCTCCATCTCTGTTCAGTCAAATATTAGAAGATTGCTTAAAGGACCGGCATTGACTAATCATAAGGTTGGTTGGGGCCAGGACGACTTTCAGGCATGATGAATGTTTTATAGAGATGGATGTCCCTTGTCTTCAATGGGCTTAATTCCAATGACGAAAGTTTGGCCAATCACATAGACGTGAAGCCAAATTTTAGCTTAAATTTTAAACTTTTCGGATACAATTTTGAATGCTGGTTGAACAGATTTGTTTTATAGTTAACAATTTTAATTGAAAATGGGAGTGATTCAATATTTAGATTTTCATGGGCGTTTCAGCTTGATTGTATTGCAATTTTCAAAAATACTGATTTAAATAAAATATTTTTGAAAATATATTCATTTTTGTCAACTATTTTATGGCGCATCGACTTGTCAACGCGGGACCGTAGCTCAATGTTTTCGTTCGGAGTAATATAACAAACTTTCACTTTTGTAAATTTGAATGAATATTTCAACAATTGCATTTATTTAGAATTTTTTTAAATTTTAGTAAGGGAAAGATTCGCCAAAGGTGCAATCTCTTGCAGTAGCTACACGTACAAGTTTTATAGAAATGTACGTATGAAACAAACCAGTTTGACTGAAAAT
This sequence comes from Daphnia galeata, assembly GCA_030770115.1. Taxonomy (NCBI): domain Eukaryota; kingdom Metazoa; phylum Arthropoda; class Branchiopoda; order Diplostraca; family Daphniidae; genus Daphnia; species Daphnia galeata. Next base: position 5,134,882 of record CM061114.1, read on the forward strand.
TCGCCAGGTAGAGCAAGTCTTCCTATCATTTTATAAAAATAACCTCTTTCATAGCATTTGAGCGCTATATCTACCGGCGTGCCACCAAATTCTCTATAACCTAGCTGGTAGACTCTAAACAATTATCTAACGAAAATGAGAATTTAGAGTGGCTTCTTGGATGCTTTCTGACCTAGATAGCAGAATAGGATGACAAAGAAGCCACCACTCCTTTTTACACTAGTCAAGAAACCAGTGCCAACAGTGATCTAACAGTGGCTTCTTGATATGGCTTCTTGGGAAAGTGGCTTCTTGTTTCTTGACCATCTACAAGGACAGAAATTAGTGACCCAAAAAATTACTATTCGCCATGACCTTGGGGGTTGGTTTTTGGTCAAGGACGTAATAGGAAGAATGATGAAAAAAAGAATAGATTTATTTGGAATTCGAAATTTACATCTTCTTTTCAACACTTAAATCAACTTGACATTTTATTGAAAACTAATCCCATTTTTACCGACCTGGTTAAGAGAACTCTTTTAATGAAGCAAAACATCCACATTGCGCAAATAAAATAGGACTATTGGAACCAAGACATTTTAATACAAAGTGTTTAAGTCCATAAAGACACAGGCATTATCGCTTCTGGTGTGCCGGATGCTGGAGTTAAATTTTCTTGACTCATGAAATTCAATGGAAGAAGTACAAGATAACCCTAAAATTTCAATTGAAAGTAACTAATCATCGGCGGTAATTGAATAGTTAGTTGGTGCTAAAAACTATCAGTTTCGGCTTTCAACCACAAACGTATGCAAAAATGAACAAGCAGTATTTGACAATAAAAATTCACAAACAGAATTCAGAAAAAATCAAGGGATCTAGTATTTTTGTTATGTTGAGTGAAAGAGTGATGACCGATTGTTTGCTAACAATTCTTTCCTACAATCTAGTTTAGAGAAGGGATAAAATTATGACTTAAAAATTAAAGGTTGCATGTAGCTTAAAACTATGTTTACATTATGTTTTACCACCAGATGCAGAAAACATAAAATGCAGAAAAATAATGGGAAATAAAATCAAAATAGTTCTTAATTGAATTTAAAAGGCTTTAATTATTTTGCACTTTTACCTGTATTTTTTTAAGTTTTTGCTGAGCAAGGATTGGGTCGGTCAGTGATAGTGGCAAAACTGACTGGAAATCACGTAACTGTTCAAATGTAGTCACTTCATCGCCTAAGAACAAATGACTGTGATAAAGTTTATGATGCTTTACTGCTTGATATCTTACATGGAATACAGTGGAAAACTTCTTCATATATTTTTGTGTTTAGTGCAGCGATTCTAATCCATGTCTCTTTATAAAATGAATCAGAGATCGGATCCTGAATGTCCAGTTCAGGTTCACATTCCATATTTAATAAACCTAAGTGCTCCTGGAAAAGTCTCTTCCTAAGCGACAATGCAAATCGTCCAGCTAAATAAGGTTTTCCATCCATAAGTGATTCAACAAAAATATTATCCTAAACCAAGAGAGTGATAAATAAAATAAATTTATATTCCCGGATTTTGAATTTTTCTAGCTTACCTCAATAATCAATGCCATCTCTGAATCTCGTTTTTCCTAACAAACTTCGATCATTGATATTGGCAGAGCTTTGCAAATATTTTAGATATTTTGGTTAAAGATTTTGATCAAATATTAGACGAAAATAATTAAATACGGACTTACCCACAAATGACTAATTTATCATCACAAATCATTAATTTAGAATGAACATAAATCAACTCAGTAACCTGAAAATTTTAAGACATATGAATAAAGTTTTTTTTTTCATTATTTTGGGAGAATCTCAAATATAGCCTACTAATTGCTGATGTAGTTGTGAATGTGTTCGAAGACCATAGAAGGATATGTAGCTGGTGGGATCAATTTTGGCTATCCGTAGTCTTTCCAATAACGAATTCTTCCCTCTACAGGATAAAATGACATTGAAGCCTATAAGGATAAAACTAAACCACTTAACATAATTCTTTTTGAATGTCTTTGAAGGTTTTTGAACATTTGAAGGAAAATTAATTAATTAAAATGATTAATTTTTTAACATCAGGTGCACTGACCACGGTGTTTTTTTTTGCAACACCAGCTGGACAAATGAAATGACAATGAAAGAACTCGGCAAATGCTATTGATATTACATTAAAAACTGATTTAACTAAACTAAGTAAATTTTACACGCAATTCAATTTCCAAATGTGCTCAAGTAGCGCTGAAACCCTAACAGAGGAGGAAAGGGAAAAACGTTAAAAAAATAATTTAAAGGAATGCCTTGCGGGCAATGTGTCTGGAACATTCCCTGCCTTTTCGTCTATCGCTAAAATTTTACCTTGAAAGGGATAAAGGTAGTTAGTGATAGTTCATTTTTTGCCCACTAGATATTTTTTTTAAATAAAATTGCGTTCGGATTTTTTTGGCGGGATACTGCAGCAGACGAAAATTGTCCTAATTTCCGTGCAGGATACTGTAGGAGAGAGTTGGGTCACCCACAACAAAAAAGTTATAGCCTCAATGTCTCTTAACCTATATCTAATTGGTGAAAAAAAATAAACAGAATTGTTAAACACCCCGCAATCTATGTCCCTTAATTTTTTAGAAAAAATCTGATCATTAGTTTAGAATTAATCAAGATTTGAAAAAAATATATATCAGGGGGGAGAGGACTGGACAGAGAGGGGGGGATAAAAGACATGGTTATAACTCTAATGCTATTGCAAAACTTTTCAAAATGATAGTCTTAATCCCTGAGGGTATATATATATATATTTGGTATATATATACGAAGGTCCTTAAAGAATATATATAGGGGGTAGGGTATAGGGGGTAGGGTATTAGGGTAGAATTCAGAGGGTTTATTGTGCACAAAAAAGTCCAAAATGTTTGTTGGTATACGTTTTTTTCCCTGCTTGACTAATCGACACCAAATTGTGTACGAAATTCTATCATAATTTAGCGGAGGTCACCGTCGTATTTTCAGTTGTTTTTTATGACAGTTACTTTATTTCATTTGCGTACTGGTTATCTAGTTGGTTGCCGAATCCTAGTAAGTGAAATTGTTGTTGCTTTTATTTGCATAACCTCGTTTCTGTCAACAAAATTAGTTGCCAGAATGAATGATATCAATCAGTTTTTAGACCAAAATATAGTTTTACCAAAACAACTAAACTATATCATTTTTTTGAGAAATGAACTGTATAACCTAGTTTATTTCGAGATTATTAATGCAAAATATTCTGAATACGGTAAAAATATGTTATCTTAAAAAACGAACGAAATGCTTTACTTTCGTTAGCCATATTTTTCAATAAGAAAACTATATATGTAGTGGTTAAACTTTTTTAGTATTAGAGTTACTCTCACTCGCGACAATTGACAATCGACAATCATGACTAAAATTTATCATGTGATCAATTGAATTTGTATTGAGGCAATAATCAATACGTCTTGCATTAAGATAAAATGAAAAATGATGATGCATCATTCAATACGTTATATAAAATAGTTAATTATGGGTATTTAACAAATAAAAAAAATATATTTAAAAGAACAAGGGTTCCAATTAAATAAATCGGCACAAGGTAATAGATAAGAATGTTTTAACCAGATAAGACCCTAGATAAGAATTTTACAATTAGATAACGAGTCGTTATCTGTTCGGTTGCCGAGTAGTGAAAGTCTTGTCGCTTTTATTTGCAAACCTTCGTTTCTGTCAACAAAATCAGTTGCTAGAATGAATGATATCAATTAGTTCTCAGACCAAAATATAGTTTTACCAAAACAACTACATTATATCATCTATTTGACAAAGGAACTTTATAAACTAGTTTTATTTCGAGATTATTAATGCAAAAATATTCTAAATAAGTTAATAATATGCTATCTTAAAAAGCGAACGAAATGCTTTACTTTCGTTAGCCATGTTTTTAAATAAGAAAACTATATATCTAGTGGCGAAACTAGGTGAATTCTGAATTTTTAATAATAATTATTGAATTTGCGTGTGTCTATGATAATCGTGATTAAGACAAGTCATGTGATCAATTCGCATTATTCACATTATTATGATATAACTTCTCAATATATCAGATAATTAGGAAATAATGTTGAATGACGGAACATTCCAATTCACATTAAAAAATCAATACGGTGGGATTTAAAAAATAGAAAATAATGTAATAAATCGCGAGTTGCGATTAAAGTAATTGGAACATGATAATAGATATTACCTTTAATAGCACAATAAACAAAACGAAATTAATACGAGAATGGCCCAAGTGCAACACTCTGGAATTAAACCAGTGTAACAAACCAAAAAACTACTAAAATAACATAGTTATAAATTCCCATGTAACAACCTGTCCTATCACGCAAAAAAGTGGATATAACACCGGTGTAAAACACTGGTATCAAACAGCATCAAACAGGCATTTTAAATTTCAATTCAATGTTTTCAGAAATAAATTTAAAAATTTTCCTATAAGTATTTTGAACATAGATTCATATTGTTGATAGTCATGAAGTTCTTGAAAAAAACAATCATCAAGCTATTTGTTCGACAACCCATCATAGTTTACTAGAATTTCCCTTTCCTGTTGCATGTCTTCCAGTTGACTTGTCATGGAATATAAATTATGTGGATAAATAAATTTGTTATCTTAGCGATTAACTAAAAATCCCCGAAGGACATTACCGAAGGAATCTTGTAGTTTCTTTGGTCATTAAAGTTATGGAATATGTGAAAAAAAAATAATAATGATAAAATTTTATCAAAATTTGGTTTTTAATGCTTGGGGTGGAATGAAAAACGCAGCGTCAAAGAGAAGGGTCTTACAAAGTATCAAGAATTGAATAGTAATCGATTATGAAAGAGCGTACTAAAAACTTGTTTTGGCCATGCTTCTCAGACTATGACTGATAATCTATAATATCCTCATGAATAAATTAGTTCTTCTATAATATAATATATAATATCATATATCATATGTATTAATATCACCTCTGAATATATTTTTCGTCCGATATTACCCAATAAAAGATGTCTAGTATTACCCACAGCAAAGAGCAAAGACATTTTTCTAAATCATTATTATCCATAAATCATTAACCGTAACAATTAAATTTTAACACAACATGCCCGTACGAAATTTTCAGCTAAGAGGTCTAGCTTCAATTTTGAAATTGCTAGCTTTAGCTCATATTTCTGCAAAGCTAAAGAAAAGAAGCTTCCCGCTAACTTTTTTTTTAGCGCTTAATATAAGAGCTCCTTCATCTTTAGTTGCTAGGCAGCTAGGTTTAGCATTGTTTCATTGGTTCTTTACCTTTTAACGCTATCCGTGGCTTTATTTTAGCTTTAATTTTTAAAGCTAAATTATTGCCGGTAAGGCTACTTAATTTTTTTGCTAAGATTAGTAAGGTTTAGCCGAGTTTTAGCATTTTTCATTTTTGCACTGTTTTTAACGCCTATGGAAACCTATACATTAGCTATTTCTTTTTTGCTAAGTGTTGGCTTATTATTTTTATAAATGTCTATTAGCTGGTATTTGGGTGGGTTTAGCATTTTTTTTTTACATCGGCTCATCATATAAATAAAATAAATCTCATCAGTCATCATCACTTGCAATATGAATAGGTTTGTATCTAATTGAAACAAAAGTATAATGTCATTTCTATTTTAAGTTGTGTCAAAACATTTTTTTTGGTAAAAGGTCATTTTTTTGGAACGCAGTCATTTTTTTAGCTTTTCAAAATTTTTCTATTATTTTTGACAAATATCAATGCCTGCTCTGTATAACTGAGTCATAAGCTGTTAGCTGTAATGCAATCATAATAAATATGTAAACACTTTGATTTTGTACAAAAGTTCTGTTTAATTAACAAAGTTTCTTTTTCGAGGAAACCAAAAAATTTCCAAGTCCCTAAAACCTAACATGAAACCCGTATTTAAAGTCTTAATTTAAGCAATAAAATAAGAAGAAGTGGTCTAGTGGTTAGAGAGCCATATAGCTGCACGAAAGGTATGAAGTTCGTTCCCCCTGTCCCCTTTTATTTCATACCCAGAAATAGGTTCATAAATAATAGCTAGAAGAAGCCTACCCTACAGTAGCCGTTATTAGCATCTTTTTCTTAGCTACAGCTAGGTCATCAAAACAGAGCTCCGTATTTTAAGTTTCTAGGCTAGATTTTCTAACAGCTAAAGCATCCTAAAGGGGTAGCAAAAGTTAGTAATTTTTTAGCTGAATTTTTTGTACGGGTGAAAACAGAATGAATAAAGTATTTCATTCAACAAGAAATTTTTTTTAACCGTAGACGTTGTTAAGTGATAAAAAAACTATGGCTATGGCAAACATAAAATTAGACCGCCATTTTTTTATGATTGCTGTAACTCAAAAACTATTTGCAGGATTTTACTTAAACTTATACCCTATATTTGTTATGAAATTCTTCATTTCACACAATTTTTCAGTCAGTTATTGAGCTTTTCCAACCTGGTACATGTCCAGCGTGACCCCGCTCTCCCCTACAGTATCCTGCAAAAAAAATCAGAACACGATTTCTTTTTTTTTACATCAAGTGAGGGAATGATTCAAGCCATTGCATTTGGTGTTACAGACCAAACATTGTAACCATTATAACAAATGATCAAGGCCCAAATTGACGTTCAATATAATATAGATGGTGAAATTTTAACTAGTCGCTGAATCCTCCGATAGCATATTTCCCGTCAATATTTCGGAATTATTACGGATTCTTTGGTATAGTGGTTACGATTTCAACACTTTTCTAGAAAAAAAAACACTAAATTTTGGGCAAACTGCAGTAAACGACACAAGAAAACTGGTCAATTTTTTTTATAATCCAGTTTGCTCAAAATGTAGTGTTTTTTACTAGAAAAGTGTTGAAATGCATGCTAAGTGTTGCTTAACTTTTTTTTTAAAACGTTGGCATGCATTTTTTGCATGACTTTTTTTTTGTGTTTTTAGTAGAAAAACTACATGGCCTTATGCCGTTAATATGCTAAGTCAAGCCAAGTCTGCAGCTAGTTTCGCCGCCATGGTGCGCACTAGTCGAATAGCCGCAAGAATTTTCGACCTGCGTACACCAAGGAAATGGAAAAAGGTTAGTTAATGGTTTACACCATAATCCCAAGGCATGCCTAAAACAGTGTTATTATTATATAATATTGGAAAACTGAAACACTGTAGTATAGACAAGAAAGAAAAGAACAAAGGAATGCCCCTAAGGCTATGTCTGGGAATTCCCCTGCCTTTAGTCTTTAACACCAATACACCTTGGAAAAGGATTAGACATTAACTATTTAACTAATAGTTTATTTTTCCTTCACTAGATGTTTAAAAAATAAAAGTCGTATTTTGTGCAGGATACTGTACAATTATACATATTTAGTAAAACCTGAAAATTTATAAAAAAAAGGCCTCTGTATTGAAAAGGAATAATTTTTACGAGTATGCCAACGTCGTCATAAATTTGGGAGAGCCCTAATGCGATTTTACAATAGTTTGGTAAAAAAAAAGACTTCACCCGGAGTTGAACCAAATTCTTTCAAAACCTCCTAAAGATCTTGAATTATTTCAGAAGACATTTTTTGTGAAATTGAACATATAATCAGCAATATCAAAGATGTAAATAGCCTTTTCATCTGCTTTACCATATTTTAAGTGATTGACGTTAAAAAAACTCGTATCAAGTTTAAGTCTTAAGGTAAAAATTGATAATTTTCCCTGATTTGGCGATTTTTTAAATCCTGTGATAAATTGAGAAAAAATATATAACCTGAAACTCGATCCGCTAGAATACTTACTCAAGTCACTATCGTTGGAATGAGAGACACGTTACCTACTAGAACACTCCACTCAACACATTATCGTTACGGAAAATGAATTTCAATCAATTGATTCATGTTAGATGGCGCTAATAGGTGTTCTGTTTTTGGAATCATTGTTTTTACCGTTGCCCAAATTGTACAGCAAATTCATTCGCTCGACCCTAAGGGTGTAGACTTATTTATTTCACACAAAATCCAGCTATTTTAAAGCAAATACAAGGTTACAGAAACAAAAAACAAAAAGGTTACCCAACCCAACCGTATCTTTCTTCCTTGGATTTCCGCCCACCTTGCTTCAGACTTATTTTTTGCTGTCGCCAAGAGAAGATGTCAGGTAATAGGGAGTTTTTCAGGCCTCGTGGCCAACCCCACGGTTACCGTGGTTATCAAGAGCAAGAGTTTTACGGCTTTCGAGGCGGCCCGAACGATCGACAGCTTAGAATCAGAGAGAGATCACCACTTCGTAGGGATCCCAGGGCCCGTCAAGTTTTCGACTACGACGGTTACGGTTATCAAGAAAGATTCCACCATCGAGAGTTTGATCCGAGAGCGTGGGAAGCTTACGAGGCAGGTCTTCATCAGGAAGGCGGCCGTGTTCAAGAGGAGCAGGAGCTTTACGAAGGAAACTGGCGACACGAGGTAGAAGAAGGCTCAGGTGAGGAAGGTGGTGAGTTCGATCAGCGAGAATGGAATAGATCGTGGAGACCAGCCGGTCCGGCCAGAAAGGAAGAGATACAGCCGATGCAGCCACAGCAGCCGGCGCAACCAGAGCAGCCTGCACAGCCTATACAGCCACAGCAGCCGATGCAGTCAGAGGAAGTTCGGCAGCAGCCATCACCATCGCGTTCATCTGAGAGGTCCCCAGCACGCCAGGCGCATAATCAGAGCGTGAGCGAAGGCGCGGCCCCTTTTTTGGTGTCTAAGGAGATCTCGGACGATCTTACGCTTTGGTTGACAAAAGGTATGTCAGGAGACGAATCAAAAGCCATTTCGAAGCGGTTTCCCTTACAGTTTGAAGATGAGTCATTCACAGTGAGGCCACCAAAGCTCGACGGCTATATGCACTTATGCAGCGTAGGGCGAAGGACAAAAACGTGTTGAAAAGTGTGAACAGTGCGGAGGAAATGTTGATTGCCGTTCAACACAAGGTATGTGACATTGCGCCACCACTAGTGGATTTATATGCACGTGTTTTGACTCTGGAAGGGGGAGAGCAGGTTGAAGCGGCCAAAGATTCAGTGAGGTCGGCGCTGCGCCAATGGGCGAGGGCCTGGCTTCACGTTACTAAACAGAGAAGGGCGGGCGTTGGTTGACCTAGTGGAGCCATCGTTTGAGTTCCTCCTGGCTGGGCAGGATTCTTTTGCAGCGGGGGCACAAGCCAGAGAGAAATTGTTCACGGAAAAATTTCTCGAATCGATGTTGAGAGAGGCCACGCAGGATGCGACGTTGGCCCAAAAAGACGCATTGACCAGACCAGCAATTCGAGCGGGCCGGCCAGCCAGGCTGGCCAGAGGTCGGACGGTGAGAGAACCGGCTCCCTTCCAGCAGCCCTATCAGCGTCCAGGAGTAGCAGAAGCCAGCCAAGGTGCGACTAGACGCGGCCGTGTTCGAGGAGCTCGAAACGCCGGCGACAGTTGGTCACGCATCGGTCAAAGGTACGAAAGAAATCTAGCTTTTTTCCCTATAAATGTTTGCTCGCCAGACATTCAGGTGGGTGCGCGATTGTTGAGATTCTCTAAAAATTGGGAGCGTGTCACTGACGATAGGTGGATTTTAGATTCAGTAGCATGGGGAGTAAAATTTGATTTTTTCAGTAAACCTCGTCAAAATTCTTTCCCGCCCCAAATCAAAATGTCGAGTGAAATGGTTGCCGTCTGCGATCAGGAAGTTAGAGATTTAATTTTGAAAGAAGCGGTTAAAGAAATTGTAGATGGTTCGGAGGGATTTGTTTGCTCATTATTTGTGATTCCCAAAAAAATGGGGGGCTTTAGACCTATAGTTAATCTCAAACCCCTAAATAAATTTATTAAATACGAACATTTTAAAATGGAGAACTTGCAAGCAGTTCGTTTTTTGTTAAGGGAAGGGGATTGGATGGTAAAAGTAGATCTCAAGGATGCTTATCTCACCGTGCCCATCCATGCCTCCCACAAAAAATTCGTCCGGTTTCAATGGCGGGGGCGTATATTTGAATTTTCATGTCTGGCTTTTGGCCTTGCGCCAGCCCCAAGGATTTTCACTAAGATCCTTAAAGTAGTCATGGCCTTTGTTAGAAAGCAAGGGGTGAGGCTAGTGATTTATTTAGACGATATCCTGATTATCAATGAATCTAGGGAGGGGGCGCTCGCAGATTTGAAACTAGTGGTGGAATTGTTGCAAGATTTAGGCTTTATTCTGAATGTAGAAAAGTCCTTGTTTGAGCCCACGCAAAGTATTGAATTTTTGGGAGTGATAGTAGACGCGCTGAAATTATCATTTGCTCTTCCCCCCGGTAAAATTCAGACGGGTTCGGATCGCTGTCGAGCAGCTCTGAGTCGAGATTCCATTGCGCTTAGAGATATCGCGTGCATAATGGGTAATTTTACCTGGGCCATACCCACCATGCCATTTGCTCAAGCTCATTATCGCAGCATGCAGCGATTCTATATCGATCAGGCACAAAAAGTAGAGTTTGATCTAGCGACGAAATGCGTTTTATCGCCGGAAGCAAGGGCAGATTTGGAATGGTGGGTCTCGAATTTGTCGGTACGGATGGGAAAGCGATTTTTTTCCCAAGCTGCCGGATCTGGAAATTTATACAGATGCCTCGCTGACAGGCTGGGGAGCGGTTTGCAATGGCGTTACCACTAACGGGTCTTGGACTTTATCCGATAGCCGCAGGCACATTAATGAATTAGAATTAATTGGTGCGCTATTCGCTATACAAGCTTTTGTGGGGCGCTCGTCGGGTATAGCGGTAAGATTGGTTTTGGATAATGCCACAGCAGTAGCATACATCAACCATGGAGGTGGTACTAGATCATTGGCTCTCACTGCGATAGCGAAGGATCTAGTCACTTGGTGTGAGAATCAGGAAATAGCGGTGGAGGCGGTGCATATCGCGGGAAAGTTAAATATTGAGGCAGACGCAGAATCGAGGGCGGGGCCTGATGCTGGCGACTGGAAATTAGATCCGGAAGTGTTTAGAAAGATTTTCCATTTATGGCCAACTAATATTGATCTTTTTGCGTCGCCTTGGAATGCGCAGCTGGACACGTTTGTTTCATGGAAGCCACAACCTGGAGCTTTAGCTTCAAACGCGTTTACTTTGAATTGGGAAAGATGGGCCGCGTTTGTCTTTCCTCCCTTTTCTTTGATTTTTCGTTGCCTCCAGAAGATAAGAAAGGAAAAAGCAACCGGTGTTTATTTGCCCAGTCTGGACCGGCCAACCCTGGTACCCGTTGTTACTGGAGCTGTGCTGCGACCAACCACGGCTCCTGCGAGCGGAGCGCTGCCTATTGACCTCGCCGTTGAACGATCCGCATCCACTGCTGAGAACGGGAGGACTGCTATTAGCCGCGTGGAAGCTCTCGGGCGACGTTATAGCTTGCAGGGACTTTCGGCGGAAGTGGTCCAGCTTCTCCTGGAAGGATTCCGCCCAAGCACTGAGTCAGCTTACGAATCGGCGTGGCGCAATTGGATGCGTTGGTGCATGGAGAGGGGTGAAAATCCCTTGTCAGCTGATCTAGGAAATATTTTAGAGTTTCTTTCGAGTCTACGGATGGCTGGTAAAGCGTACAACACTATCAATGTGCATCGTTCGATGCTTTCCATGACTCTAGACTCGTTAGAAGGGGGGGGCAATCGGAGAGCACCCGTTGGTGATAAGATTAATGAAAGCATGCTATAATAAACCCCCCCCCCCCCCAGCCTAAGTATACAGTAATGTGGAGTCCCGATAAAATTTTGTTGCATCTCAGCTCGCTAGGTTCAAATGATTCATTGCCACTCCCGGTGATGAAAGGAAGGCAGTTACACTAGTGGCACTAGCCTCCTTTATGAGGGTGGCGGAAATAACGGCAATTAATCTAAAATCGTTGGTTTTTTTCAGAGGACGCGGTTCTTTTTTCATTATCGACTCTCCGCAAGACGCAACGATCCGGCTCTTTGGCGTCCCTTTCGATTAAAAAATTTGAAAATCCCCTTGTGTGCCCAGTGGAAGCCATTAGAAGCTTTGTTAACGCCACGGCCGCTTTGCGGTCGGGTTCGGCGGAAGAGAATCTATGGATAAGCGTTAGGGCACCGCACGGGCCGGTATCATCCAACACGATTGCGAGGTGGATAAAAACAGTAATGAAGGATTCGGGCATCGACACAGACATATTTTCTGCCCATTCCACTAGGAGTGCGGCGTCGTCACAAGCGGCAAAAGACGGATGGTCGATAGAAAGTATTTTGAATACAGGTAGTTGGGCGCGAGAATCAACATTTAACCGATTCTACAATAGAAGCGGGATGGTATCGGACGCAACGGCCGAGATCACGGGGGGAGAAAATGGTAGTGATAGTTAAGGCTTCAACAGCTTTAAAGTCACCCTTAGGGTCGAGCGAATGAATTCGCTGTACAATTGGAAATTGCCAGAGGGATCACGCAGTGATCCCGAAAGGCAATTAGAATTGTACTAAAAGAATGAAGAGAAGACCCTAAGGGTCTTCTCACCCGCCCTATATCCCTCCCAAGTTGTTTTTGTTGAACCTTAATTCAAATTGTTTTTTCCTTCGCGACGGAGTAGAGTCCAGCCGCACAGAAATGCCAAAGATGGAAGGAAGGAGTAAGCAGAGGTGGCCAGTTCGAACGAGACGAAGAAGTTTTTCATATTTTTTTGTTGTATTGTACATGTCAAGCTCGGTCACCACACAATAATGTTTATTGAGCAGAGTATTTTTTTGCCTGAAACAGGTTTTTTTCTCTGTCTCAATCTTATAATTTTCATGGCACGGAATTTTGTGCAAATTTGTTATCCCGCCCACCCACATCCATGTTTTGTATTGTGGAAATAAGTCTGAAGCAAGGTGGGCGGAAATCCAAGGAAGAAAGATACGGTTGGGTTGGGTAACCTTTTTGTTTTTTGTTTCTGTAACCTTGTATTTGCTTTAAAATAGCTGGATTTTGTGTGAAATAAATAAGTCTACACCCTTAGGGTCTTCTCTTCATTCTTTTAGTACAATTCTAATTGCCTTTCGGGATCACTGCGTGATCCCTCTGGCAATTTCCAATTCAGGACGCGTTAGCCTATACTAAAGCTTGCAAAATGCATAAAGCCAAAAAAGTGTCCCGAATTAAAAACTTTACCCAATTAGTGCTCGACGAAAATATTATTAAAATACTTTTTTATTAAGTAATTTGTTAAAATTGTTTGAAATACTCATAAGCAAAACATTTTGACTGAAAGTGAATCGCTTATCATGATTTCGTCTTGAATATTACACAGTTCATAGATAAGATCGCTTTCTACATGACAGCCAAGTTTCAAAGAAATTTCGTAATATGCAAAGTAAAGTAATTTTTACTTTTTCTATAAAAAGTCAAAAATTTTCGCTGGGCTTATGGGGGAGATTTCACCCCAGGGAATAATGCAAGGGAGAGAAAAGAAAAAAAGTGGGAAGATGAAGGTTCGAATGGGTTTAAACTCCCCTTCCTTTTGGCTTCTTGCTTCCATACGAAAATTTTTAATAAAAAGTGCACGTTGTATACAATCTCAAATTGCATATTTATGAAAAGATATTTCAAGAAAAACCAACCTGCAAATTGATGCGTAATTCCAATGCATTATTGCTTGCATAGCGATACCTGATTTAGTTCCGATTTGACCTTCAAATCCAGGTAGAAGTGGAAGAACAATTATGACACGAAATCGAGATTGTTTTCTAAGAAATACAAATGATTTAAGTAGTTAGAATTTCAGAAAAATAACATCAACACATACTCTGAAGCTAAGACAATTCGATTATAAAGAGCCTCTCCAATACGATTACTGACTCCTGAATCACAAGCTAATGTGATGAAAAACTGATTTTCACTATAGTAAAGAATTTTTTGTTAAATGAATTATTGTTCCACTGAGTAGCTTTTTTTGTACATGTAAATGAAATGCTCTGAATTTTCAATGGCATGCATATAGGCTGAATGAATAGAATCCTCTGTTATTCGAGAACCAACACTCCATGTAGTGCTACTTCGAAGAACCTGTTCATAAAATTCTTATACTCATTAGATCATTAAAATTTAAGATTTTCTATATTTTGATTACTTGACAGTTGGCAGATGTAGCAAGATTGTTTTTTAAAGAACGAACGCAATTAATGTACGATTTGGGTACTAAAAATGGAAAATAGACATTTTCCTTTACTTTTTCAACCTATTAATATTCAATATGGTTATAATATGTTGGTTTTTATTGTCAGATTCATTGAAAAAACCTTGGTAGCATTCCAACGCTGAATAAAATGACGTGCAACATCACGAGCGGCTTTCCCTGAAATCGCACACTAAGTTAACGATTAAATTTTAATTGAATTTATTAGAAAATGAAATTAGTCCAAATAAACTCCTTACTCCAATATCATGCCATGGCATTCTTGGTGTTGTTGTTCGATCAACAGAATCTGAAATGAATTTTGTTGATCTCTTTGCGTTATTTAATTATTGACATTTCATAAGTTATTAATCCATAACTTCGCCTTTTAAAGGTCATCCATAGTATATCTAGTACCCACATTAAGTATATGAACACCCCCCTTCTTTAATGCGGACGTAAATGCAAATATGTATTACTTGAATTGTTCATCGTCATAGTTTATGGACCATTGGGGTTGGGTGGTTTACCCGCGTTTCTTTGAAAATTCTTTTACAAGCCTTTTCACCCAACGCAAAATAACACAAAACGATGTATAATATCTCATTAGCCAATGAATGAAAAAAATTGAAAAAAATATGTTATAGAATGATACAAGACCCTTCCAAGTTCGCCCTCGAGTAAAAAACAAAACAAACAGACAACCTAATTTATGTCGTGGTTTTCCTATTTCACAAAAAGCTAATGACTAAATGCATTGACCACTTAATACTAAGGACTGGACTCAGTCCAACCTCGTCGTGTTAAAGCCTGTCGAGTAGGCTTTTTTTTTATAGCAAAATTAGGGAAAATGAAATGAAATAGAGTTTTTAAAGGCAATTTTAGCTACGTTAAAATTGTTTAAATAAACTGAGGAAAAAAAAGATATTAAGGTGTGATTTTTCTTAGAAGGGGAAGTATGCGGACTTGACCGTTTCACCATCTACCTGCCAAACACCCGAACCACTTACATAATGGGGTTGGCAGGCGGCAACAATTTAAACCAGTTTTTTTTGTTTTCTTATTTCTCATTACCATAATTCTTTTATAATCATTACTATTTTATCTCTTATTCATGAGAGACATTGCTACTCTATTTCTCTTCCCTATACACTATACGATAGCATGACGCGATTTTTGGCATATAAATTTACTATAGAACAGGAAAATTTGAAAGATATTCCTAAGCTTCAAGATCAAATTGGCTAAACATGGTAAAACATTCTGATTTTTTCCGCGACAGAAAAATTCAAGTTAGGACGGAATTACCTTGATTAAATGTCGTTGGTTTACTAAATTTTAGTTTTGAAGCTAATTTTTGTATCTAAAACAAACCAACCTTTTAATGGTTCATCTAAATGGTCTGAATCTTTCACTATGAAATTGGTATAATCTTTTCCAATCCAAAATTTTGTTGATCCTTCACATTCGTCATGGTTATCTATAAGGCAGTCATGTTTAATTTTTCCAGTTTTTGCGTCTAGATTGCTAAAAAAATGGAAAAAATGGAAAATTTTGTTTTCTTTTAATTTGATGAATAAATATTGAAAATTTTTTTTGGTTTAAAAATTTCTTTAAATATTGCAATCGTCACAGTTTATTTGAAATAACCTCGCATGCCAAAAATATGCGAGTCTTATTCTAAGTCTTATTCTATTTGTCTATAGTTTAAGAGAAAGAAATATCGACTCGAACAAATAAAGCAATGAAAAACATGGAATATGAAGAGAATAACAATCTCTAGCTCTTTCAATACATGAAATAACAGGGGTTTTCTTTTTTTAAACCTGTGAACAGTAAAAACGCGGCACAAGGAACTGGTTCTTCGACGCTTGTTTCTTTGTGGACCATATCATTAAACCAAACTGTAAACCTTTTTCAAACGCCAATCTCTTGTTCATTCACAAAAAAAAACTTTCAATGTATTTTTTGTTTAGTGCGCCAAAACGTCTACTTTATTTCGAGCATTTACTTTAATATAGTTTAACTTTGATCGATGCACTACTGCTTGGAATCATAATCTTTCAACGTTTCAACCGAACTATTACGTTGTGTATGCAGAGAAAAGTAAAAAACATATACAGTACCCACCAAAATTATCTGCTCACCCCCCGTTTTTAACATGGGCGTAAAGGCAAATATGCCCTTTGCGCCGTAATTTTTATAAAATCAAAGGATGATCGCAGCAACACGCTGTTTGCAGCATCCATAGATTTAATAGTAATCTATAACATATATTTTTTTCAAAGATATTCATTCATAGGCTGAGGAGATAATTGATCGTCATCAATTATCTGCTCACTCGCTTTTTCATGCTACAACGTGTCCCTACTCGCGGGCTAGCCGCAGGGCATTTGGGCTCCCGCGAGTCTTTGTTTAAGGGCTTTCTTACGCCCACGGCTAAGGACACACTCAAGCTGTGAAAAGTGAGTGAGCGAAGTAATTGATGACGATCAATTATCTCCTCAGCCTATGAATGAATATCTTTGAAAAAAATATATGTTATAGATTACTATTAAATCTATGGATGCTGCAAACCGCGTGTTGCTGCGATCATCCATTGATTTTATAAAAATTACGGCGCAAAGGGCATATTTGCCTTTACGCCCATGTTAAAAACGGGGGGTGAGCAGATAATTTTGGTGGGTACTGTATTAGTGAGAAAAAGATAGCATCGGACCCAAACGTTTGAATTAGGACTTAAAAAAAGATTTTTTTCTATCATATAGAAATTATACTGTAATAAACTTCCCACAATATTAATTAATTGAATATATCAAATTATGTTTGAACAGAATTTCTTGAAAATAACACTAAAGACTATTTCATAAAAGCTTCAAGATAAAAGTTTTACAGAGAATTTTATTCTTTACAAGTGTGCAACATTTCAAAAGCAGATTTTGAACAGCGGCCGAGTAATAACGAAAGTGTTTTAATTTTTCAGGCTATAAAGAGTTACAGCCAGGTCCCGCTTTAAACACAGAGCCTATAACCGAAACCCAAAATATCTAAATCATTCCCTGTCTTAATTATACTATCCCATAATTTTTTATTTGGTAACGAAAGCTTTAATAACCATCTCTACACTTCAAAAGTTTTGTCAATTTAGCTGAAACAGAAAAAAAGAAATTCACATATCTTTTTTTCACAAATTTGGCGAATTTCGATGGCGCAATGGATCGTAGTACTCGACAAAACCCTAGCCCCTAAATTTTCTGACACGAAATATTTAAACATATATCAGTCTAAATCAAACATTTATTGGTGCAAAGAATGATGCAGTGGCTTTGATCAATATTACTGGCTATTTATAAAGAGCATTATTAAAGATCGGCAGCGCCAAGCGATTGAAAAAAAAATTTTGCTGGTGGCGGAAAAGAAAAAAAAAGAAATGGTGAAATGACCCAGCTAATAACTGAGTAAAGAACGGCGACAAGACAAAAATTAATTTCTAAAACGTCGCAAATGGAAACCTTTTTTCCGAAAACTGTGGTCTCAAATCGTTGAAATTAACCAGAAGCAAATATTCGCCAAATAATATACTAGTAGGGATATACGTTTTAGCCACCATCTTTCAAAAAAATTCGCATGCAATTCTAATGTTTTCAGGGAAAAAAACATGTCAAAAGGAATTAATCACAATAATTTACAAGGAAAATTGTAAAAGGAAGAAGATCGTACGTTTAAAACAAATGATCAATTTAAAGTTGACAAAATACTATCCTTTTATACATACTCTGCATTAACTGTTCCAAGTGTTACTTGATTTGCTGTCTTTGCAAAATGAAAAATTGCACCAGGTTTTCGTTGCCCCTTTGTGTGACTTGAAGTAACATTTGTCACTCCAATGGGACTTAACCAACTTGCACTTCCCAAATCTGTCAATCTAAAACAACCTTACAAATGAAAGAATTTTTTTAATGCCATGCTATATAATTGATCTACCTGTGCTTTTCATCGTCCCATCTTCCAAAGCAAAGATCAATTCCACTCACAAAAGAAACACTTTGATCGATAATGACCAATTTTTTCATGATGAGCCTTTGTTGAAAAATTACCAAGAAGTAAAAATACATGAAGACTATTACAAGTATCATTAGTTACCCATAATAAAGTCCCTGTTCCAGTAATATGATCCGGATGACGAAGAACCTTAATATTTTCATGCAATGAAGACAACACCTTTTTAGAATAAAGGCTGTTAATACCCAGCGCCATTTCAACTTCTTTGTACAGTAAAATGAAAACACGGACGCCTTCCTCCTATTATTTCAGTAAATAAAAACATTGAATCACTCCATAACAACTCCAGATATCCTGTCATCTGCATACGTTTCTTAAGAAGGCAAATATGTTATTTGTTTTAATTTTAGAAAAAGGGTACTATGGTGCCTAACGTACCCTTTATATTATTCATTGTTTTGTTTTTATTTTTGATGAAGGAGGGAACATTGAATGAAATCATCCCTGAAAAGGAAGGCATCTAACGGATTACGATTTTTTCTCGTGTAAGCTAGGAAAACCTTACTACTCGCGTACGGACTATTTTTCAATATTGCTTTTGGAATGGGTTGGGGTTTTCGAACCCAGTCTTAGCCCAGTTTTGGAAGTCCTTTCAAATTTGTCCTGAGTTTTGGAATCCTGCCTTAGTCGGATATACTCGAAAATTGGCCCAACCCATTTGATGAGCACGGTAAAAAATTTGCAGTGTTCGTCCGAATAAATTTTTAGATACCGCTTTTAATTGCCTTGATCCCAGAAATACTCCCCTTTTCACAGTAGAAGTTCTTACCCTTACCTCTTTTTGTTTATTCCCGCCATCAAAACGATGAAAAGCGGCATCTAAAAATTTATTCGGACGAACACTGAAAATTTGGGAAAACTCCCTTTTTCATTTATTTATTTGTGATTTTTAAAATAATCCTTATGTAATTCAAATTTAAAACTTCATGAATAATATGCTTTGAATTTAAATTATTAATTGTTTTAGTAGTTTTGTCAAAATTAGTCCTCTAATTACAATACAATTCACTTGGATTCCAAATGGAATACTTAAATTGAAAAAAACGAGCATCAAAAATTAATTAAATCCTTTATTGGAATGTTTTCGTTTTTTTGAATCGGAACATTATTGAAAATTATATTTATACTCACAGCTTTTCGTCGAAGTATTGTATCAAGTCGCCATTTGTTACCTTTTTTTTAAAAAAAATTGAACATAATAATACATATTCAACCGACAATAAAAAAATACATTATTTAAAGTGTTCACATTATACCTTCAACAATGGGTCTTTTCATATATATTTCCGGACTTAGCCACCTATAGTAATTATCTGGTTAGAAAAACGATAAATCTAAGGGTTAACTATTTTTTAACCAGTCCGCGATCATTATTTCTTCCTTTGCATCCTCAATGGCATCTGCCACGGCAGACATAAAATTTGCACCGTCCACAAACCAGCTGCAGTTCGTATTTTCTCTTACTGGTACAAAACTTTTAAAACGCGTTGGTCCCTTTAGTTGAACAAAATCACTTCCTTAAATGGAAATATCCTGTTATTTATGGGTTGCTTATCTATGTCAAATAATAAGTAAAGTACCAGTAGTCCCCATGACATGTTGAATGCAATCGACCCATTCTTTTGCCTCGCGCTTTGTAAGACTTTTTATGACAAGTTGTCTACTAGAATTAGACACAACCAATCCACATTTTAATCCAGTTTCTGAATATCCTGATCGCACTTGAAACTCCTGGTCCATCAAAAGAATACTTCGGATCTCGCTGGTTGCAGGTTGAAAATAACCAAAAAATGAATCTTTGATAAAAATCCATCTACTTCTCCAAATCTGACAGATCTCGGAAATTCCAAATCTGACATAAAAATATAGAAATGTTGTATTTAGTTTTTTATTGCGGTATTTTGTTGTATACTGGTATCCAGTCATGCCTACAAGTTTGTTTTTACTAGGCAAAAAATTGTATATATTTTCAATTCAGTTTGTCGGTAGCGATGTAATGGTGCATATTCTTTCCCATGAAATTTTAATTGTTTCCCTTTTTTTGCTGGGGAACAAGAAAGAAGAGGCCAACCCGCTTGGTGGCCGGGGGGATGAAGGCAAAAAATGACATTAAATGACCTGAAAAATTTTTCATTTTCCAATCGTTAATAACTCGGACAATAAACCGAATATAATAAAACGGTGAAAAATGTCTGTAGTCTAGGACTAAACCTTTCATTCTGTACAATAAGTTTTTTTAAATGGTGTGGTTTTCTCTAAAACTGATGTCAAAAACGCAAAAAACGCACGATTTTTGGCTAACCCCCTACGGTTTTTTACATTTTTCTAAAAAAGTATACTAGCTAGAAAATCGCCGTTTGTTTCATTGAATTTTCCGAAAAATTCTCAACAAACTGGTGCAAATTGTTAGTTTATCCGATGCATAGTTACGATTTCCGAAAAAAACGAGACCCCAAAAAACCTCGGGTTTTGGTCTCATTGAGTCGTGTATTCGGTGTTAAATTTGACAGAAGGGTGGTGTAGACAGAGTTATGGTGCCTACTGTCCCCTTTGTGTTTTTCCTTTTTTTTCTTTTGAGAAAATTGAATGAATTTGAAGCAAGAGATTAGAAAAGAGAAACAGAATAGCCATAGGTAAAGGGACGTTAACTATCCCTTCCGTCAAATTAAATGAATGTAAATATTTAAACCCCGTAAGGATAAAAAATTAAGAATTTTACAGGTTTTACCTTTGACAGCAAAAAAGGTAGCAGCAGCATCCTGCTTCGCCGTTTTCTTCTGTGCAGTAAATGTTGCATATCACTGAAGAATTATCTCCATGGAGTTTCTTCATCAATGTTTCCTTTCGTTTTATTCCGAGTTCATCGATAAATGAAATAGGGCTGATCTCAAAAAATTTTAGCTACAGAAACATGGTTAATTTTATTGGAAAGCAATGGAAATAAGATTCCATAATCTAGATTTTGGGTTCGAATTTCTTAAAAATTCTCTAGAAAATGTTTATCTTTTTTTATGTATACAAAGTTGCTTCACCATGTAGAACATGGTAAAGCAAAGTGTTGTCAAATTTTCAAATGTCTAAATCTCGTTAAACACGAATATCTCTTTCTCATTTGTATGTTGGCTTACAGAAATTTCCTATTACCAAACCCTAGCGGAGCTTTTGGGTGTAAAATGAGTACGGAGTGGCAAACCCATTTGAAACCCCTTTTATGACGTTTGAAATCGGTATCCGTAACTCAGACCGTTTTTTACAAGTACAAATAACGCCCCCTCTTTGTTCTTTTAAGCCCCTCTTTTTTTCCTTAAGACAGTTTTTAAACCTGTTTGAGCTGAGTTTCATCAGAGTACTACTCACTCAAGAAATTTTTTTTTTACTCTAAGTATTGAGGGTCATTCGTGGTTATGTAAACCAGTATGAAACTCAGATACAACCAGTGTTCTGTATTTTTCGATTAAAATACAATCGATTACTAAGAATGATGCATGTTTCCTGTTGTTTTTGGTATTTCCCTTGCTTAATTATAGTAAAATTAGTGAGAGGTAAAACTAGTAAAGTGATAGCCTAATTTTAGTAAAATTAAATTTAAAAAAAACGCTGAAAATACAATGAAAATAAAATACTTTCAGTATTTTTTCAGTATTTTATTCGTCAAATACAGAACACTGGATACAACTGGTATTCAAAACCACTATTCCTTGTTTATTTGTTTTTAAACACTTAGAATTTTATTTCATTCGGCAGTTACAGTTTTTCACACCAGACTAATCCGGGTGTTATTCTGGTGAACTTCCTTAAACACTTTATGAAATATTTCACAATTACGAAAGATAGCAATTGCTCCCCTGACGAATTGAACATCAATGCTATTATCCTTAATAAAATAAAGTTTTACCAAAACTACTACACGATATCATTGGTTTGACAAATGAACTTTATAAACTAATTTGTTTTGAGATTATTATTGCAAAAATATTCTGAATTAGTTTATAATCTGATATATTTAGAAGCGAACGAAATGCTTTACTTTCGTTAGCCACATTTTTCAGTAGGAACACTATATATATAGTGGCGAAATTAAGAAATTTATCTTTCTCTCCTCCATGATATCTCACATTAAGAGATGTTGTGTGATTGATCTTTTAACATTATCATGATGAATTTCCTCAATATATTAGGTATTGAGAGAATAATCATAAATGGCGGACCATTCAAATTCAAATTACAAATTGATGATTATGAGGATACAAAAAATAAAGAAAATTGTAATAAAGCGAGCTCCAGTTAAATAAATCAGAATTAAGAAATAGATTTTAAATAGCACAATAAAAGACAATAAAAATATGGAATCAATACGAGAATGGCCCTAGTATAAAACTCTGGAATTAAACCAGTAGGACACACCCAACAAATTACTAAAAACAAATGGTTCAGAATACTCGTGTGAAACGCGCCCTATCACGCAAACAAGTGGGTGTAACACCGGTATCAAACCCCCAGACAGAATATTTTGTCTTGAACAAGTCTTTTACCCGTCATTCCAAGACTGGTCAATGCCACTTTAATTCATCTTGAAAGGAAGCATCTCCGTCTTTAAGATGAGTTCTAACGGTCTTAATGTCCGTATATTTCTGATCCAAAGGTAAAGAATATATCTATATTGACAAAAGACCGTCCCTAGAGTCGAACACTGGACCTTTATGTTGACTCGATATAGATAAAGATATTACAAATAAAACCATTTATAGCTTGATATTAATCGATTTTTGTTGACGATTATATCGGTCTTAATACATCAATATAAAGCGGATATAAGAACTCTTTATGTAATCTTAAAAGAGTTTAAAATTTGTCTCTATAAGGTTTTTTTTAGATTTATCATTTACTGTAACTTAAGGAAAAAAGTTTAAGTCCGTTTGATATAAAGTGTCTACATAATTTCTGAAAAAGGGGACGGTCTTTTGTCAATACAGATATATTCTTTACCTTTGGATCAGAAATATACGGACATTAAGACCGTTAGAACTCATCTTAAAGACGGAGATGCTTCCTTTCAAGATGAATTAAAGTGGCATTGACCGACCAGTCTTAAAACTTGAATTAGACGTCTAAAATCGGTTCATGTTCTGTATGGGACCTCACACTGGGGATCCACACCAGTTTAACACCAGTATTGCCCCGACAAAACTCCACTAGGGAAACATAGGCTGGCTCTAGAATAGCTATGCGATCTTAAAATCTAGTTTGCATAGCACTAGATTATAGGGTGATATAATTTTGATTTCAACTTGTTTGTTTATTACTGTCTTAATATAAAGAACAAGAACTCCCGGTTTTTTTTAAGTGTCAGTAAAATATACCTAAAGAAGGCCATGTAATATTAGCTTTAGGTAATGCATATTTCCAAAATACCATCACGAAAATTGTTATTATAGAGAATTAACATTCTTTGTTAGATACATTCTGCATAAGATAAGATTGCTTAGCTATCAGGCAATTTAATTAATATTATTTTGAAATTGTTATTCGTTACACTTTATATTTCTCGTTATTACGACAAATTACATTGTAATTTGTCGAAAAACCAAGTAATCATCATGAGCTTTTGATGAAACTGACTACGCTGGACGTTTCCATACCTTATTTTATCGTGTTTCAAAGACAATTATAATAGTTACCGTTTCATAGTGATTCCGGTATACTGCATTTTTCAGAACAGCATTTAGATAATTTTCTAACTGAAATTTTCTCATTTCCATTTGCTCTGCTGATACTAATGCTTCTGGTAGTAACGGAAATCTAAAACAAAACATAGTAACTTTAATGTTTTGTGAAACATTTATTGATTTTTAGTATTTCTTACCTAGGAATATTATTATGTTTAGATTTTCCCTTATGAATCTCTGCTTTGAAGCTAGCGCGCTGCTCACGATGTGTCTTAGAAGGAAATGGGATGTTTAATGATGTTCTAAAAAACAAATTCTTTAATGACTTCGGAATCAATTAAATCATTCAAAAACATGTTACGAATATTTTTGCCGTTTCCGTTAACAACCATTTCTTTCATACTCTCTGGGTCAATTGTGATGCAAATTTTGGAATTACTCAATATCGTAAAATTCGTTTGGGGAATTCAAGATTCAAATTCAAGACCATAGTATCAATTGAATAAATTAGTTTTTTCGGTGTCCTAACCCCACCTTTACAAAAACCCAAAAATTTAACTTTTTTACCTAATATTTGAAATACCAATTGAAAGTATTTCCGGACCTACAAAAAAATATCACCAAGATATCCAGAGAAAACATCTAATTTTTGTTGTGTTTTCCTATTCACCCCTTTCATCCAAAATGCAAAACCCCAGAATTTGGTCTCATTCGCTCCTGGACCGCATCTTTAATACAAACAACATTTCAAGTCAAAAGATAAGAAGAATATTTTTATAATGGAATGCTTTTTATCGAAGCTTTTAAACAATTGCCTTGAATCTCGATCAAATGTATTTTGATTCTAGAGGCAAACGACATAGCTACTATTCACCTACAAAAAATTGCATAATCGTAATAACCAAAACCAGAAAAAGGCATTAATCTTTAAAGAATTATATCATCAACCGTAAGATAGATAAGAAACAAATTTCAAAAATTGAAAAACCTATGAGGCTTTGTTTCTTTATTAGACTATCTCCTATCTCATTAAATATCCGATCAAAGTTAAATAACCGCATTATCGAATAAGCGATAAAAATCAGAGACATTTTTAAATATAGAGAGCGACATAAACACATTGTTTAAATTGCATATATTATGTATTCTGACTGAGCCTTACCTTAATAATTCGAGTTGATTATGAAGATTTTGAAAATGTTTATAGCGACGTCGAAGGAGCCATTTTGAATTGCAATATTCAGCCTCTATTAAGTATCTTTGTTGGCAAAAAAAACATCTTAAAATTATTGATATATTTATTTATTAATTTTTTCAAGTTTTAAAAAAGAATTCAGTGTTTTGTGAGAAAACGAAAGGAATTTGATTTAGCAGAGTTTTTCCAAATTTGTTCAAATTTTTATTGAATTATATATTTTAAGCGCATTCCCAAAAATTCGACAGAAAATCTTTATTTTGAATTTTTATGCTTACAAGTTTGGATTCACCCTTATTGTAGTGCTGCGCTCATAACTGAGAATTTTCACTTTGAAATTTGCAATAGGTAGAATCATGCGTGAATGAGAAATGGAATATATTGATTGGTAAGGCAATATACCTAAATAAAAACAAACAAAGTTAGTGTCTAAATAATAATAACCTTTGAAGCTAACGTTTCATTTTGAAAGATTTTTCTTTATGCCTGAGGCTAGGGGGTAGGGTATTAGGGTAGAATTCAGAGGGTTTATTGTGTCTAAAAATGTCCAATATATTATTCGATATACGTTTCTTCCCTGCTTGACCAATTGTCATTTTGTACGAAATTCTATCATAATTTTGCGGAGTGCACCGTCTTATTTTCCTTTCATTTTTATTATAGTTAATTTTATTTCATTGATGGTTACCTAGTTGGTTGGTGAATCCTAGTTAGTGAAATTCTTGTTGCTTTTATTTGCATAACCTCGTTTTTGTCAACAAAATCAGTTGCCAGAATGAATGATATCAACTAGTCCTTTGACCAAAATATAGTTTTACCAAAACAACTAAACTATATCATTTTTTTGAGAAATGAACTTTATAAACTAGTTTATTTCTAAATTATCAATGCAAAATATTCTGAATAAGTTAAAAGTATGTTGTCTCTGAGAGATTTCCTCAGAAAATCCGAAGTCCCACTCGCCTTTATTTGCTGATACGTCCCATGGGAATACTTTTCACTGTCCGGCAGTGCTATATCTATCGGCGAAACTTTCGCTAAGCTTTACTTCTACAGGCTTTGTAGGCCTTCTACTTGGCCTACTCAGTTGTCTACTTTATTCCCCCCCCCCTCCCTAATAAGGACGGAGAAAAAGAGCCCAAAAACAAAACATCTCGAAGGCGCCACTCAATAGCCTGGTCTTAAAAAACGAACGAAATGCTTTACTTTCATTAGCCATGTTTTTCAATAAGGAAACTATATACCTAGTGGCGAAACTATTTAGAATTTTCAATATTAAATATTGAATTTGTGTTCATCTATGACAATCGTGATTAAGACAAGTCATGTGATCACCTAACATTATTAGGAGATAACGTCTTAATACATCAGATATTTAGGAAATAACGATGAACGACGAAACGTTAAAATTCACAATAAAAAATAAATACGGGGATTTTAAAAATAGAAAATAGTGTCACAAAACGTGAGTTTCGATTAAATAAGTTGGGGTATGGTTAACACGTGACTTAACACGGTACGTGTCATAATGTCGGTTTGGCTACTTAGAAACCTACCTGTAGCAATTTTATGTAAAACATTCTGTTTCACATAATTGTTCCAAGGAACAGAATTCGTCTGGGTTTTTTTAAAGGAAAGAATTCAGTTTTTCCTGAAGAAAGCTATTTAATGTTTCGACGCTATATACGTTATGGGAAGCCTTGGTACTTTACTCAAAGAGTTGTTGTAAGCAACTCCGATTCTGTATATTTTGAGGGATACTTTCGTGATAAAAATAAGTAAGATAATAGAATGCCGTGTGTGCACAAGAGCAAGCAAGAGCATACAATGCACAGAGAGCACAAGTCGTAGACTAGATGATGGCAGAGACAATTGACGAATGATCACAACAGAGTACGGAATGAAATGGTAAGAATGAAAAACTGGGATGGCACTAGCACGTACAGATCAAGTGATTCCACCCAGACCACCGATAAGAACAGAAAAGGGACAAAATATTTTTTAAGAGAAAACGATAAGCTTGACAAGACTTACAATAAGATTGGAATACATAGCCACCAAGTGAGTTAGGAAGCCCGCACACTCGCTGGAAAGAGGCAAGACAGACACGCCAATCAGTATAACACTGAAAAGATGGAAAACACACGGAAAAATCGAAATATTTACACAAAAAGTTATACATTAACCAACCTGATAGAGAGACGATGGAACACAGCATTCAGGACGGAATGGTACTTTAATGACTTTAAAAGAATTTTCAACTAGCTTGTTACGAGAAAAAAGTAGCAGACGAAAGAAAATAGGAAAGAATATGGGAAATATGCGTCGTAATTCTGACTTAGGACTAAATATTGCCAAATGACAATAATTTGAAATATATGTTTATTGCCAGGAGGCTTTTTCAGGAACCTAATATCATTTTTAATACACGCATCTTTCACACCCTTGTCTCATGCCTGCAACAGAATCTGTGTTCCAAAAAGATTTGTTTAATTATTGCAGGAAAAAAACCTTTCATTTTTTGTTTATCACGCTTAGATCTGTCGTGAATAAACCCCACCTATAATGTCAAGTGGAGAGTTATCGTCAAACGTTGCTAGTTATAAATTACTGTACCTAGAAATTTTCCTCGTTTCACCCTTGAATTTACGTAGAAATAGATCGTTGTTGATCTCGTAATAACCTTAAAATTTAATCTCACAAAGAAAATGTCACCAAACCTTCGGTGTTGTAGAAAAAAAAGAGAGAACGGCAAAGTCGAGTTCTAAAAGTGAAACGAGAGAAAACGGCGTGGATTACTGTGTGTTAGTTCGATTGAAAGCTGTCAATTGTCATTGACCGGTGCCAACAGTGAAGGTGTGACTCTTTGACTAACTTTTTAAGCAGCGGAGATTTGAACATCACTACTGTGCACACATTCATCAATATCATCAATCCAGCCCGATCCCGACCTGACAATTTTGTATCTTTGTCACACGTTCTCTTTAAAAATAGCCTTAAAAAAATAAAAATTGGAAAATCGTCTTACTTTTTGGCGAGGCAGTTTTGTGTTTAAAAAAATCTTGGTTGTCTTTTTCTATTGGAGATTGAATTTGCAAATCTTCCAAATCAGTCAAAATTTGATTTGAAGTTACAAAAGAATCAGCTTCATCGGCTACTGGGGTTTCATTTTTTCCAAAGTCCATTCTCCTAATTCAATCAGTAAATATTATTTTTCCAGCAATGTTAGTGACGAAAATATAAATTGTTTTAATGTATAAATTGTTTCAAAATATAACAATTTTATTAATTGTATCTTCTATCATTGTATGTAACTACCATCTAAAATAGCCATAATTCTCAATGAGCAAAATTGCAACGTCAGACTTTAAGGGTGTGTTTTCATCGCGTCTACTGTTTTTGTCGAATTTTTGGGTCAACTAATGATATTGATATTGACTACAAAAAGGTTATATTCCTTAAAGCTGAACTACCCAATTGAAGTACCAGATTTTTACAAAGATAAATTTAACACTGAAAAAGAATTTTGATGATAAATACAAAGAGGCCATCCATTAATTACGTTTTTCTACCTCTTCCGTCTCCATATCTCATTTGGAGACCCCCCCCCCTACCCATTATTTTTTTTCTGTTTATTGCTGAATTAAAACAAAATAAACATATTGTATATTGAAGTTAAGGGCCATTAGATATCAAACAAATTCTTCCCCCCCCCCAGGAAAATTATCGTCTAAGAGGATTATAATGGAAAACTTTCGTCCGCCGTGTTAAGATAAAATTACTCCATCGAGGTTAATGTTTTCTTCATCTTTCCATTTTGCATCTTTTTGTCCGGTTTCATCAATAGAAATTATAGTAATCGTCTCTCCTTTACGAATTGCTGCGATTCTAACTGCTCATATTCGAGTGTTTACGATATGCGTGCTGACATTTAGCGATCCCCGTTTCTCTGATTTGCGTATAGAAATATGAACCTTCAACATGACTTTAGAGGCAAAGTATAGTATGAACACTTTGAAAATTTTGTCCAAGATTTGGGATTGAATTGGGGGGCAGTACAAAAAGTTTCAGTTTTTTTCAAAATGGTCGATGGTCAAATTTGGCCGATGATATTTCGAACCTCATGTTGCAATTTTTCAACCCCTCCCCCCCCCCCCCATTTAACACCCCTTGTCCCCTTCACATTTTCCACAACCCCCTACCCCTCGCGCGTTATGTAATTTATTGACGGCTCAAGTGTTTTAATTAGTAGGCTGAACTTCCCGATATTTCGGCTAACCGGTAACTTTTCTGCAATCCCAAAATTCACAATCGTGATTTCAATAACGAAATGTGGTATCACGATTTCAAAAACAAAAGATAGCAAAAGCTATCCAAAAATTTCCATAATTATGATTCTGTAATTCAATGTTGTGATTATTGTTACGACTACAATCACGTTTTGACAGAAATTGTTAAGAGCTCAGTTCTCCATAGTCTACGATGCCAACCCTTCCGTCAAAACGCAATAAAATTGGTAAAGATAATTTAAGATATTCAAAGATAGAAAACATTGCTAGTAGCCAATAAAAACACCTTTAAAAATATTAGGCTATATATGCAAGAAAAGCTGTTGAGTCGAGTGTTGAGTCTGTCTGACACCCAATGTAAATTTTAATATACATGCTTATTTCACTGATGTCTACAGTATGATGTATACAGTAGTAAATCCGAAGGCCCATCACTCTTAGTTTCGTTGTATAAAAAATTTTATATTATTTAAAAACAAATTTTATAAATGAAACGGCATAATATACCAAGGTAAGTGATGGAAAAAACATTTTTACGGCAGAACTACACAATGCACCAAGACAAATAGTTAAGACTGGGGTAGTATTCTAGAACCAGATAAGGTCTACATTACACTCAATTGAAATGAAAAGGTTGGGTGGTTGCTATAGCGACTAAATACACGTTATTTAATTCGAGGCCTGTATGCATTTGTTCTTTTGTTTCCCATCTTTTAAAAAAGATCGTATCTTTAACCGCTTTTATTGTGTTTTGACGGAAATTCTAGAGGCGTGCCGCTAAGTTCTCCATAGTCTACGTCGATAAACCTTCCGTCAAAGCAATAAAAGTGGTTAATGATACAATCTTCTGAAAAAGATAGGAAACACTTTTGAATCAACGATACGTAAATTTCAAATTCTCAATGCATGCGTCGACACTAATGATCAGATTGAGCGTGAATGCGGATTGGAATCAAGAAAAAAATATCCAACCTTATGCCTATGTGAGCAGGAAGTATAATTAGTAAATCATAATCTTCAGGGTTTTTAATTTTAATTTTTATTGAATTTGACTGAAATATTATCTTTCCCATTTTGGAAGTCTACCAAGCTTAAGTTAATCTGTATTTTTGGGATTGTGTCAAAGTCAACGTCAATGTCAAATATTGGAAAACCATTTACTTGATTCGTGACTTAAGTAAGAAAGAACTCAGTTAAGTCAAGATTTGAGGTACCTATTCACTGAATAGTTCGATTTGATTTTACATAGAAATAAATAAACTCACGAATTTTTGGGATAAACAGCAATCACACTTATTAGCAGAATTGTAGTTATTACGTTGATTGTACGTCTGTTGCTATGTCACAGTTACAAACTTCCAATGTTGACTAAATCTTTTGCTTTACACAACTAATAAGTGGGGATCATTCACATCGGTCTTATCAGTAACGTTGGAACACAGGCTTTTCATATCAGAGAAAGATAATGCAAAGAACCTTTAGTCAACAATCAAACTGAGGCTCAGGAAATATAACTAAATGCATTTAGCTATGCCAGAGATAAGGTAGATAACCAACTCAAATAGAAAACCAGCAAATCTTTCTCCTGTTTTACACTTTTGTTTTTTCTTTTAAAAGAAAGGTTAAAGAACCCAGCAATTTTCAAATGTAAACCCACAAACGTTTTACATAGTTATACACTCGACTGTTTACTGTTCTTTTACTCGTTCTATTATTTCGTTTTGTTTTTCTTTTTTCAGTGCGCACTGAGAAAAGAGAGGGATAGATATTTCAGTGTAGTGCAGGGAACCCCTGTAGACAATAAGTACAATTTTACGTGGTTTATAATTTTTTTTTCCTGCATAGTTTTTTTAACTTATGATTGAATAAGGATGAATATGAATCACGTTTGAGTGCAGTTTCCTAATCGATACTAACAACGAAGTTTTACAAGTGACAGACACACTTGCTTTGGAGTGGTAGTTCAGCAGTTAAAAAAAAACTGTTCTCCCAATAGCTCTTTGGACTAAATTGAGGATAAAGATATCATCTAAATATATTACTAATCTAATACCTTGTTGTCGTGGGGTTTAAGGGAGACCAATTGGTAGGCAGACGAATCAGACAAGACTATTTTCTCAATTAAATTATAGGTAGTGCTGGTCACTCTTGTGGATAGACA
This sequence comes from Daphnia galeata, assembly GCA_030770115.1. Taxonomy (NCBI): domain Eukaryota; kingdom Metazoa; phylum Arthropoda; class Branchiopoda; order Diplostraca; family Daphniidae; genus Daphnia; species Daphnia galeata. The sequence goes on from CM061114.1 coordinate 5,166,467, forward strand.
CCACAAAGTATGTGTCTTTGAGATCAAGCTATGCCATACTAGTCCCAAGGTCAGATTTTATGTCGAATTGTGCTAATTCCCTGAGTTAAAGTTCCCTTAAGTTAATGATGAAGCCAAAATTCCCTGTTTCATGGGAATGATAAGCAAATTGCTGACAAATTCTTTAACTGCTGTGTGAACAAGCACTGATTTCTTTTTAACAATACCTTTAATTTCCTTGTTACAAACCGCATAATGATTTTTTCCCATTACCATGTTATTTGGAGAGTTCTCCTACGTACGGGGTGGATAGAATTTTAGTCTTAGTTCGTTGTTGACTATAAAAAGGATTCAAATATCGCTGGATATTATGGTCCGATTCCCTGCGCATGTTACTAATCTTTTCCATACCGTCACTTCATGTCTTGTAACCGGACTTCGAATATCAGTAGGAACTTGAAAATCGTACCTTTAACTGTTATTGAAGTTTCTTGGGGGTTCGGTGTTTTGTTGCTGGGCAGTCTCTCGTTTGAGACGCGTTCTCCGTTCAATCTTGAAGGAGGTGGGCCCGTTTCGTTAGCTTGAACGATGTCACCCTACTCTCTACGAAAAATGAAACTTTTTTTGTACATGTTTGACCATTGGGTTATTGGACAATTTTTCAATAAAAATTTGACATATTTGCCTTTTTATTGGAAATATGGTTGGAAAAATGTTCACTTTGTATAAAGCGAAAATATATTTCCATCTTTTGTCAGAAAGGTTGCCAGAGGGAGGTTTATAGCGCGGGAGTATTTTACATTTTGAAAAAAAGAATTAATACGACTATCCGAGCCTTTCCCTGTCTAGAAACGGCTTACATAATTCACGACGCCACTCTAATCCTCTTTGAAAACACTCCCCACCTGCACCCACTCGCCCTTATTGGTCAACACCCTTGGGACAGGAAAAATTTCGAAGTCCAAATTCTAGATTTATGAACCTCAATTTGAATGCTATGATTTCAAACGTACATATCAGAACAGTGGCCCAGTTGTTAGCGTCGATAGCTGGTGATCCATAGAACATCTAGTACGTAGGTTCTACTCGCTGATGGAAATTCAGTTGTAACTCAGTATGGAAACTGTAATACTCTTCCCTTGTCAAATCTAAGAAATTTTCTTCAGCCTGAGGTTAATGACATGGGGAGGTTTCCTCTAAAGAAAATTTAAAGAAGCTTTACTTTGTCCTTGAGAGAGGATCAGGCGCTTTGTAAAATTTTACCAAAAAAACTTACATATACAGTACCCACCAAACTATTAGGTACACCCCCCTTTTTTCAGTGCATTCTTATGGCACTACGTGTCCTAAAAAAAATGCAATAACTCTTGAACCGCTTGGGCTAGATTTTTTTCCTTTTTTCCCTGAGTAGATCTAATGATGATCTACATTTTTTCTACACATGAAGTTGTCGTAGGATTAACCCCCACGGCGCTACGGTATCGTTCAGTTTATTAGGTACACCCGTTTTCCCCCATATGCGCCGTGTTAAATACGGCGTTTTCAAAAATCGAGAAAAAATACTTTGAAACAAGATAGTGAAATCTGGTTTGCACACAAAGATATATTAACATTTAAATAATAATATAACGATATTTTCATAATTTTACGGCATTTTTTAAAACCCTCTCCCTATCCCTCGAAGTTTTCGAACTCAAAATTTCTCAAAAAGGGGGAATTCTGCCTATCTCCCCAAGGTTAAGCCGTCAGCCGGACCCCTCTTTTTGAGCGAAAAAACTTCAAGGGATAGGGAGAGGGTTTTGAAAAATGCCTAAAAATTATAAAAATATCTTAATACTATTATTGAAATGTTAATTTATCTTTGTGTGCAAAGCAGATTTCTCTATCTTGTTGCGAAGTATTTTTTCTCTATTTTTGAAAACGCCGTATTTAACACGGCGCATATGGGGGAAAATGGGTGTACCTAATAAACTGAACGATACCGTAGCGCCGTGGGGGTTAATCCTACGACAACTTCATGTGTAGAAAAAATGTAGATCATCATTAGATCTACTCAGGGAAAAAAGGAAAAAAATCTAGCCCAAACGGTTAAAGAGTTATTGCATTTTTTCTAGGACACGTAGTGCCATAAGAATGCACTGAAAAAAGGGGGGTGTACCTAATAGTTTGGTGGGTACTGTAAGTTCATTTATTTTAGGACAAAGTTGTAGAAATTGCCCAATAAAATATATGACAGGACAATTTAGTGCAGCGTGATTACCTTTATTTCAACAATTGAGAGAGATGACAGAAAGAACACACTTGACATGGATTCAGATGACAGAAAGGAATACGGGCATCACAGGAAAGAAGCCTCTGCTTGCCCTCCTTTTTCAACACACCCACTCAAGCATAGGCAACAAACTTTTTAACAAACATGGACAGTTATATTAATCTCTTCTCTCAATTTTGCAAATCTTGGTCCATTAAGAGCTTTCGTCAAAATGTCGACCAGCTGCACATCTGTATTGATGTAGGTGACGTCAATAGCTTGTTCCTCTTGCAGAGCGCGGATGAAATGAAATTTAACATCGATGTGTTTCGTTCGCTGATGAAACTCCGCATTCTTAACAAGCTTGATTGAAGATTGGTTGTCACAAAACAGGGTAGTCGGTGCAGACTGCGGCAGACGTAGATCTTGAAGAAGCCGTCTCATCCATACCACCTCCTTGGCGGCCGTGGCAGCTGCCACATATTCGGACTCAGTGGTTGATAATGAGACACACTTCTGCCTTTGACTTTTCCAGCTTACGGGGCCACCATTTAGCAGCAGAATAACTCCGGTAGTCGAACGCCTGTCATCTTGATTTGAAGCAAAATCTGCATCGGTGTAGGCCAGGAGCTCATTTCGAGAGTCAGAATTTCCAAAAGTGATTCCATAATTCAGGGTCCCCTTTCAGGTACGAGAATATCCGTTTAACGGCGTCCCAGTGTGCCTTTGTTGGAGAACTAGAAAATTGTGAAACCTGGCTGACAGCGAATGCAATATCTGGTCGGATGCAAGTGACAGCATAAATAAGAGAACCGACGGCTTCACGAAACGGCTCCAACAACGGCGTTTTACAGGTAGAAGAGTTCCGTCCAAGATCTTTTGACAGACGCGTAAACGGGTCCGCAGGGACGACGCGTGTGCTGCAGTCAGATAGACCAAATTTCTCAAGAAGACGCTTGATGTAGTTCTCTTGAGAAACATGAATAGTTTTCCTTAATCTGTCTCGAGCTATCTGAATCCCCACAAAACAATCGGCAGGACCAGATTTCATCTCAAATTGTTTAGCTAGAAAATCAACCACACTGGCAAGTTTTGAGGGATTGCGATCACTGTTATACATTTTACTTCTTTGAGAACATAAACACACTGATGCGCACTGCTGCGAACAAAACCAAAACTAGTGAGGAAACTGTGAAACTTCAAATTCCAGGCTCTAGAAGCCTGTTTAAGTCCGTACAGGCTGCGCTTTAACTTGCACACTTTTTCTTCATGACCGGGAGCAATGAATCCTTCGGGTTGAGTCATGTATAAGTCTTCGTCCAAGTCTCCATTTAAAAACGCAGTTTTAACATCGAGTTGTAGCATCTCGAGATCCAACACAGCAGCTATGGAAAGAATGGCACGTAAAGACTCGTACTTCACAACAGGAGAAAAGTTTTCATGAAAGTCAATTCCGGGGCGCTGCGTAAACCCCTTTGCGACCAGCCTGGCTTTGAAACGACGAACTTTTCCTTCTCCATCTAACTTCAACTTATACACCCATCTGTTTTCAATGGCTTGTCGACCAGGTGGCAGGTTAGTCAGCGTCCAGGTTTCGTTATCCATCAAAGAATCCATCTCTTCCTCCATCGCAGTCTCCCATTGGTCTGCTTGAGGAGATTCCATGGCGCTCCTAAAATTTGTCGGCTCTTCCACGGCACCCACTGCAGCGAGTTTTGCGTAGAACTTGTTTGTGAATTCGTCAATCCACCTAACCGGTGGTCTTCGAATTCTTCGTCCGAGGGAAGGTTCTTGCGTTTGACTAGCTGTAAAATTGCCGACCAACTCTTGCTCGTTAGCTTCTTCATGGCTGGGATTGGAAATTTCCACTTCTTGAGACTCCATGGATAAAGCAGGTTCACCTTGAATGTTATTTTATTGAACGGGGACGTCGAGTTGTGAGGGTTGAGGCAGTCTCTTTTCCTCTTCAAAACAGGAATTTGCAACCAGATCAAAAATACTATTTGGCCGCTCGATCTCGACTGCCCGATCATCTAATTCTTGAAAGACAACATCCCTGGAAATTAAAACTTTTCGACTTACAGGGTCCCAGGCTCTAAAGGCTTTTTGAGTTTCACAGTAGCCCACATGATGACATTTCACTGCCTTGGGCTCAAACTTGCTTCTTTTTTCTTTTGGAATGTGCACAAAAACTGTGGATCCAAATACTCTGACGTGGGAGAGATTCGGCTTGACTCCCTTCCATACTTCATATGGGGTTTTTCCTTCAACAGATCTGGTCGCCACCCGGTTGAGTAGATCCGCCCAGACCTCTAAAGGTACAGAAGAGAAATGAAGCATACTTCTAGCCGATTCTAGTACCGTTCTATTGAGTCTCTCGGACACGCCATTTTGCTCTGGAGTGTATGGAACGGTTTTCTCATGGCGTATACCATTTTCGAGTAGCCATGTTTCAAATTCTTTGCCAACATATTCACCGCCATTGTCACTTCTCAGACAGACGACTTCATTACCTATTTCAACTTTGACTCTTTTCACAAATTGCTTGAAGAGTTCAAAAACTTCTGACTTTTGTTTAATGAAGTGAATGACAGCATAGCAGTGTTCGTCCGAATAAATTTTTAGATGCCGCTTTTCATCGTTTTGATGGCGGGAATAAACAAAAAGAGGTAATGGTAAGAACTTCTACTTTGAAAAAAGGAGTATTTCTGGGATCAAGGTGATTAAAAGCGGCATCTAAAAATTTATTCGGACGAACACTGCAGCATAGCTACTGTGGTCGTCTTTGAAAGTTACGAAATACTTGGCACCTCCAGGGGAAGAGACTGATACCGGTCCACAGACATCTGAGTGGATGAGGTCACCAATTTTCTTGCCTCTAGTTCGACCACTGGTTGGGAAAGGGAGACGGTGATGTTTTCCATAAATGCAACCTTCACACACGATGTCCTTTTGAAAAACTTCACTGAGAACAAGTCCATCAGCCATGAGATTGTCAGCCATCTTCTTTATTATAGAAAATGCAACATGACCGAGACGCCGATGCCAGAGGTAAACTGATTGGGGTATCGTTTTCGCCCGGGCTGAGAAATATTCCATCTTGGGTTCGAGAGTGATTGACTTCCCATGACAGCTGATAACGTCTAGAGTGTATAAATCATTTTCATTACTTATTCCAGCTAAACGAACTGCTCCGTTCTTGATTAATTCAACTCTGCAATCTGTAAAAACAGCTTGAAATCCTTCACTAGTGGCTGCCTTGATGCTAAATAAATTGACACCGAGTTTAGGGATGTGTAGAACCTTTTGAAGGACTCCTCGATTGTAGCTTCCGTCTACACAACACATGACTGGAACGTCACCAATACCAGCAACTTGCAAAGGTTGTAAATCCTCTCCAATTCCGGAAACAGGCCAAGTTCCTGCTTTCACGGGCACATAGTTCGTAAAACACAATTCTTGGTCAGACATATGCCTTGACGCTCCGGAATCAGCAATCCAGTTCCGCCTTTTAACTTTTGAAAAGAAACTATAGGAACGAAAAGCATAGTCACCAGACCATTCTTGATGTGATTCTTCTTTGCGAGTAGGGGACGTGTGCATGGTGACGAATTTAGCTTGCGTTTCGTCACCAGATAATTTAGCTTGCATTTTCAAATCAAAAGACTTTTGCCAGCATCTTTCTTCAATGTGACCTTCTTCGGCACAATAGTTACACTTCCTCTTGAATCTCACTTGCTTATAAGACATCTTACTTGAATCAGCTTTTGGCTTGACACCAGACTGTTTGGAGAAGAAGGCCGCATCTGACGAGCTGCTATCTCCAAATACTTTATTATTATTATTATGTATTCGATTTATATAGCGCCTTTTCTACTAGATTCACTAATAATCAAAGGCGCTTTCAGTTTATCAAGATGTGATATACACATCACAGTATATTTAACGTCGTACTCTTGAAAGCAATCAAGAATCCTGTGTTATGCATGCTGCCGCCTAGGGCGCTACTTACAGTTTTAAGACGGGTTCAGCTGGGGTTTGAAACCAGAGCCTCATTGCCTTTTTTTTCAGAGCCATGACGCTCTAGTCCACTACACCCCACATCCCCATTCATACTTTCTTCTTTGATGAGACGAGCAGTGAGAAGCTGTAGAGTTTTCTTGCTGGTCTCTAGATTCTCCCATGCAGACAAAAGTGGCCTAAAACTGGGAGGAAGAGTACAAGTAATTTTGGTAATTATCTGTGCTTCAGTGAGAGGTGACCCAAGATCTTCAAGTTGTATTGCGAAAGTTTCAATGGCAGTGACGTGAGACATTACGTCATGACCCTTCTGGTATTGATACTCAAAAAATCTTTGAAGTAACAAATGCACATTTTCAAGTGCAGCTTGCTCGTGTTGGCTGGTTAGCCTCTTCCACATCTCATTAGCAGTTTTACAATTAATTAAGGATCGTTGCCATACTTGTTCAATGGTGGCCACAATGGAAACTCTTTCAGCATTGTCTCGATTACACCATGACTTAATTTCTCTTTCATTTGAGTGTGCAACTCCTTGTGCATCAACCGCAGTTACGAGAGTGGGTTTGGTTTCGTCTTCAGTGACTATCTTCAGTAAGTCATGTTGTTCAAAAGCGAGAAAGATTTGAAACTTCCAAAAAGGGAAATTAGTACCATCAAATTTTACCACATGACTTACATCCTTGGATGAGAAAGAAACCACACTAGATGCCATATTGGAAATTGGGAACAAAACAAAATTCTCAGTTTAAATAGGATAGCAAACAAACTTTTATGCTGGGCCCATAACCTGTTGAAATTGCCCAATAAAATATATGACAGGAAAATTTAGTGCAGCGTGATTACCTTTATTTCAACAATTAAGAGAGATGACAGAAAGAACACACTTGACATGGATTCAGATGAAAGAAAGGAATACGGGCATCACAGGAAAGAAGCCTCTGCTTGCCCTCCTTTTTCAACAAAAGTGTCCTAGAAAATTGGACATGAATTGTCAAAAACACAGCTGGACCAATTCTCCGAAAATCTCTTTATGGACATTGTTGTCCAAAAAAAACTGGACATATTTGGTAGAGAGTATGGAGTGGAGTTGAAGCGTTGGTATTTTGATTGAATCAGTGGTCTATGGTTGTGCCGTTAAAATAACTTGAATCTTTGTTCAATTGTAAATGACAAAGTCATCTACTGTTTGTGCAAGTTTCAACAAAAAATGTGAATTGTTTGCTATTTTTTAAACAACATAAACATTAACATGAACACATATGGCGGAAACTGTTTGTTTTCAAACTTAAAACCTATCAAAATTTGATTAGAACTAATGGTCCCCAAAATTTTTCTCTTGGCATGATGAAAGCCTATGATGTCCTCCGAAAGAAGATTTTTTTATTTTCCCTTTGCGATAAAAAAAGAGTTATCGCGAAAAAAACAGAGGACACGTTAGCCCGTAAGCTGCCGTGTTTCCAATCTTTGTGTGGGTAGTGTACGTATCCAATAAAATAGTTTTGTACATCAGGCATGTCAACTCCCAGTAACTCAATTGATAGTGGCAGTGGTAGACAAGACATCTCAACACCAAGACCAAATTCAAATGGTATTTACTCGTATATCTTATTTAATTTGATTTCATTATAAATTCAGCTTTTCTAGGCACTCCTACTTTAGCGAAGAAGCATGTGCAGACTACCTTCTGGGTTTGGAATCACTTTACTAAAGTAAGTGAGAGCAGTGCAAGTGCAATTACTGCCCAGTTGCTCATTTTGTGAGTAGGAATGGAACCATTTCGAGACATTTGCATACAAAGCATCCTACAAAGGTCCCCAAATCAGCGCAAAGTGCTTTAGATTTTAATGGGAAGGTGGTAAAACCATATAAGGTAAAACTGAACTTCCTCTTTGTGGTTAGTTTTGATTTGTTTTCATGCCGTTTGCTTATGTGTGTTAACAGTTTGATCTTGAAGAAGCCCAGCGGCCCTTTATTGAGTTCGCCATTACAAACAATCATGCTTTCACCATCGGCGAAGAAGCTGCATTTCAAAGATTTCTAAGCAAACTGCAATCCACTCTACACGACTTCGGGGGCTTCCAGTGTCAAAAACAGAGTCATGAAAACCTATGTCAAGATGAGGCAATCAGTAACAACAAATTTGCCTTAACGACCGACATATGGACATCTCCTAATAAACTTGCCTTCATGCGCGTAACAGCAGCGTTCCTAGATGACAATTTCATACCATCTGATATAATTATTGGATTCCTGCATGTGCCAGGGGTGAATTCAGGTATAAATCTGGCCGAAAATTTTTATTCAACCATCCTGTCACGTCACCATGTAAGTTCCTTACACATCGTTTATATGATGTGGTCAATCAATACTTAAATTTTTTCTGTAGATGTTAGCCATCTTCACTGACAATGGAAGATCAGACTATTATTAACCAAATTGTCAAGCTTACAGAATAAAATGAAAACCCATTCAACAAAGACAAGTAGATACGCTGTTTCGCACACATATTGAATCTCTCTATTAAAAGTGCACTGGAGTACATGGCTGCGCTTATTGACAAAGTAATACTTATAAATTACAGGAGTTTTTGAATGATTTTACTGATGAAAATTCTTTACAGTTGCACAATTTGATAACATCAACCAGGGCTTCCCCAAAGAGAATTTGAAAATTTTGAAAATTTTGATGGACCAGAATTTCAGTGATTCAGAATTGGAATACGATGAAGAAGAAGAACTATTGTCCACTCTTAATAGAGTAGTCATTACGAAGGGTGTGTTGCCTATATTGGATGTTCAAACTCGTTGGAGTTTGTAGTATAGCCACTATATTGTTATTTGATATAGCATGCACGGGCTAATGTATAACCCGCCCGCTTGTGCTGTGTAGCATGTTAGTCATTAGCTACTAGTGGCAGTGTGTGCATGTGCCTTATCCATGTCTTAGTAGTGAATACAAAGTATACACACACATATATACGTTATAAAATATAAAACATTACAGAGTTCAACTTATTACTTTATTAAGCGCGCATTGCGGCTGGAAGAGGCCATAGATGAAATCGCAAAAGATCAGGAGCTCCGGAAGAATGAACTTTAACCGGAAGAATGGGACATGCTTAAAGGAGTCTTCGAGTGTCTGAAAAGTTTCGCCATCATCACGACTTACATCGAGGCAACCAATTACCCTACGCTTTCCTTGGTGGTCCCTATATATACAATAACATTCTGGATCTCCTCGAAAAAGATTCGACCGACCAAAAAAAACATCCATTGATTCAAAAAGGGGCACAAGCTAGATTGAACAAATTATCGTTGCATTACGACAAATCCTTTCCTTTGGTAATGACATCGACATTTGTGGATCCGCGTTGCAAAATGAACTTTTTTTGGTCAACGTCTGGAATGTTGGTGCAGAGCTAACAAATAGATACTCATCTCTTGATGAAGACCTCATTTCAACCAGCGTAAGTGGTACGTACTCAATCTCAGTATTTCATTTAAAGGTGTATTTCACGATATTCAATTTTTTTAGGATCGCAGATGTATGGAACAGCTACTCTTTAATGCCATATTGTCCAATGGATTCACCAAATGTTAACAAGGATAGCAAAACTAAAAAAAAGAAAACGATCAAAGTTCGACCAAAGTTTCATTGCTGATATGATCTCCGGATCTTCAAACAACAACAGCGTCCATGAAAAGGTGAATTCAAGAAATATGAGCCGGAAGAACTTGAACCAAGCAATTGTGATCCTGATGGTATTTTACAGTATTGGGCACATTGTTCACGCAAATGGTCGCGTTTGTCTTGCATGGCAAAGGGCATTTTGACTATTCCCACCAGAAGCGCATCCAGCGAAAGGGTGTTCAGTGGTGGAAAAGAAGTTTTCGGTATATCGAAAATTTAATGGAATTCCCTTCCATTGACTGTCCTTACCACAAATTCCCTTGCCCAGTTTGGTTTACGACTTAAAACACATTTGATTACAGTGGCGTGTAAAGAGGAAATTGATCAACGTGCTCGTCAGGAAAAGCGCCTTTGAACATGTTTATGGAAAAGGCGCGAAAGAAGTTTAATACATTATCATTATTATTATTAGACGTCAAGAAAATGCTTTGTGGCAAATGGCTCGGAGGAATGAGGCATCTAAAGCGGAAGCAATGACTAGAACTCCAGAAGATGCTTTATTGCAGAAAATGACTCAGAGGAACTAGGAATCTGAAGCGGAAGCAATATATGCCAACAAGACACAGTTGATTTCAGATTAAGATTGTCATAGATCTGTTCTCAAGCAGAAGGTAAAGAAAGATTGGAATCTCACGAAAGAGAACGAGCCAATAGGACGCAAAATGACATTTATAGAGTGGCCGAGGATGAGAAGCAAGCTATTGAGAGGCGTGAAGAGGATCGATTGAGACAAGAGCAAGCACGTGAATTTGAGCTACTTCGAGAGCAAAAAAGGCAGAAGAATGAGCAAGAAACGCTATTGAACAGACTGAAATAATTCTTCAAGAACTTAGAGGTTAACATTCTTGAATATGTGCAAAAGTGCTGGATGCCGAATATCGTGATCAGATTAGTCTTGGACTCATCCAAGCAAAAAATCCAAGATCCCATCGTCAATTTTGCAAAGAAATTGTTTCTGAAGACCATACTCATTTGCTTGAGGTGGGAGATTTTTCGGAAATATATCAGAATTGTGATGCAAAACTATTTGAAAAGGAATCACCGCGTTACAAAAAATATCAGCAATATTGCAGAAAAGTAACTGCTATCCTCCGCCTTTCAAAGCATGTTTCAAACCTTTGACAACTCTATTGCAAAATCAGCATCAGAAATCGATGACGACATTCTTGAAGTACGACTGAATACGACATTGCAACAGCACTTTTGCTTTTGCATCGATAGGAGCCAATATCTCTTTCCCACCTGGTGAGGGTCCGTATGTTTTTCGACTGAATGGTGAAGTTTAATACCTCATCCCTCTGCTCAGCGAAACTGAAAATCGCTAATATGGTGATCAGTACTTTATCGATTCAGTAAAGACAACGAATTTTAGGCAAAAATGGGAATGTATTCGAGTTATTTGGAAAGATTTTATTTACGACAACCAGTATGAGGGAAAGAGATGAAGCAGTCATGATATTGACGAAGAACAGGTTGATCCACTTCATCAGATTTCAGTTCGAAACTTTTTCAATCCCATTTTCAACGTTGACCCTCTTACTCTAGGTACCCTCTATGACTCTCTACTAACAATAGGTACTGGACTCTTACTTCAAGATCGAAGCGAATAAATGGATGAAATTTCTGTTCTGTCAGATGAGAAAACCAGGCAGAGTTGCACGTTGCGCAGTACAACGGTCTGATGGATTTTATCGACAATCGGACTGAAAGACCAAACTGTCAAGTCGGCTTGGTTTACATTCGTCCTTCATTAGCAGTCCACGAGCCATAAAGCAATCCTACCAAGACGAGATGTCCATTTGTAGCAGTGATGGCAAAGCAACTTTATTTCACTTTACGTTCACTTGCAATCCAAGTAGAGGGCAATCCCTGTCAACATTCCTTCTTGACGACTTCGGATCGTCCCAATTTAGTCTAAAAAATTCTGTACTCGAAGAAGAACGTTGATTGACGACATAGAAAATAAGCAGGTATTGTGATTTTCAACAGCTTATCATTATGTGATCGAAATTTTAAAAAAGCACTGATTCTGTAACAAATCCCCACCTCGTCGACCGTCGAGGCGTGTGGTTACCGACGCTGTCCGGCGCCAGTAATATTATAACCCCTTTTTAGAATATGAGTAGCTTAGAGTAACAGCCCGTAAATCTAGTTAATGTTTAGTTTCCCATAATGCTAGGCCTACCCCGTAAAAATATTGACAAGTGCCCATTTCACGCGTCAACTCATTTAGGGACACCCTTTACACAGGGCAATTAATATTGAATAATGTGCCTTTGTGCTGGACCAGATGGGTCCAGATGTATGGAAACTTTCGTCACAAATGAGCGACGAACAGAGAAGCAGTCTTCACCTCTCCGTCAAACCAACCACTTCTTTCCTCTCACTCTCCTCTTTTTCCAGTTCTGTGACAAAGTATGTTTTCCTCTACGTAATCATGTGGCCCGTGCTCTCGCGTTTTGGTAACGCTTGTGTATCATTCAGTGATTATTTCCATACGTGCCCTTTTCCCTTTACTCGTCATTTGCCTATTCTGTTCTCAATTCGGATAACACTCAGATCGGTATGTTCTTATTTCCCTGTAGCTCTTAGTTTTATAGTTTTACTCAATTCATCGGCATTGTGGGTAAAGCCTCCGAGTTCATTCTTTTATTATCGCTATATTGTCTCGCCTCCGAAAGGAGAGAAGATTTACAATTCCCTGTTATGCACTTGCTCATCTGGATCGACAGACGCAATTCCCCATCATCACTAGAAGACAGTATTTGGGCTTAAATTCCTGACAAGTCTTTACATCCAAAACTCTACGTTTCCGTTAGGGCTCACATGTTAAACAACCCGGAATTGAAGCACATAATTCAAGGTTGATGTGACAGTCATATTTCCATAACAACGAAGTGGAATAGGGAACAGCCCATCTGTTGTCGACTTGAAATTGTCTGTTCCATATTTTCAAACTATGTTCAATACCAGTAATTCTCTCCTACGTCAGGAAGCCATTTTAAGTGTTGTGTCGGCAGCAAATTTTTTTGAAACTTTTCGTACTTATGTCAAGAAGACTTTTTTAAGAATTGGCTTTACACGGGTTGTTAACGGTTGTTTTACGGGTACACACATTAGCAAAAGACAAAATAAACACATACAAGAGAAAGAAGACAATGGATTGGTTGTAGAAACATTGGTTGCGGGTGGTGAGAATGTTTTCCTTGGTTAGACTATATGCAATATTTTCTCTTGAAATATATGCGATAAAAAAAATAAATCGTCAATGGGGATCATAATATTTTCTCTTAAAATATGTGATTAAAAAAAAGTAAAAGATATAAATCTCGAATATTGATCACAATATTTTCTCTTGAAATATATGCGATAAAAAAAATCATCTTCTATAGAATATTTTCTCCTGAAATATGTTTTTTGAGTATCGATCGCAACATTTTCTCTTGAAATATATGCGGTTTAAAATCTTGCATGTTTCTCTTAGATCGCAACATTTTCTCTAGAAATACATACGATTTCAAAGTCTTCTTTAGTTTTCTCTTGAAATAGGATTTAATAGTAATAGTCTACATTGTCTGCTGAACATGTGTGTAAGGGAACTCCAATGTATGGTTATTATTGGGGCACTGTTGTGATTTGTGCCCCATTTGTCTACACAAACAACAAATAGGCGACTCTGCGTATTCCGTTTGTCTCTTCTTATAGCAGGTAATTTGCGAATGACCTGTTTCGCTATAAAAATAACAAATCTTTTGGAGCTGATCAGACTCCTCTGGGATGGGAGGGGTTTGGCGCCTGCGGTTAATACTGCTGCCCAGTAGTCCCGTCGTAGGAGGGTGGAGTTTCTTCATAAGTGTGTGTAGCTGGTCCATATGATTGCCTTGGGGTATGACTTTTGCTGTTGAAGGGATGCTGTGAGGGTTGCCAAGGTGCTTCCTGTTGGGGGTGGTGCTGGCTGTGGGCGGGAAACGGTTGTTCCTCTCGGCGTAAAAGAGTTTCCACTGCTTTTGCTAGTTTAGCGAGGTGGGCAGTGAAATTGTTGTTATCCGAGCTGCTGACTGGCTGTCGATTGTCAAGTCGAAACCCTGAGGCCATTGCGATGATGGTTTCATTCTGTTTCTCTATCAGCTTTTTCATTTCTAGTATAGTGTGGGACTCGCTTGTCTGGTTTATAGCGTTAACGAATTCATGTTTTTCTCTGCTATTCTCTACAGGCTCCATCCGTGTTAAGTATTTTCTTGTTGCGCCTACTAAATCGTCAAATGTATCATAGTCTTTGTATTTAACTTTCAATTGTAACTTTTCATCGAGCCCCTCAATAAATTTTTGTTTCAGAATCACTTTAAAAGAGGCTTCGGCATGGGAGTCGGGATATGCATGCTTAAAGATGTCCTGAAGCCGAATTGCAAAATCAGATATTTTCTCACCAGGCTTGCGATGTGCTTTATAAAATTTCTTGACGTATTTTTTGACTGTTTCGTCTCCGTGAAAATGGTCTAAAAGCTTTTCTTAAATTGCATCGTATTCTTTCCAACCTGGTCTCAGGCAACGCGACAAAACATACTGTCGGTGACAATATTATGGCGACAAAGCATTACGTCGGAAGCATGGTACGTTTTGACACACTGTTTTGTCGCGCTATTAAATATACTTTATATTTTTCGGCTCCTTTATTGTTTGTTATTCGATTATCATATTTTTTTTTTAATATTTTCGATAATCCGTTTTATCGCGTTGTTTTTTTGTTTTTATTTTTTATTTTCTTCCGGTTTTGAAATAAAACCCCCCCACAACTAAGTGATAATTATGTATTCATTTAATTCGTTTTATACTAAAATATTTCGATTACTTTCGACAAAAACTTCGACAAAATATTTTATCGCGTTGTTTTTTTAGATTTTTACTTTTATTTAAGAAAAGAGGAAAAATTAAAAATTGAATCAATCGCTTTTTAAATTGATTATTTCAGATTTTTTTTTAATTTACATGGTTTTCGATATCATGTTCAGTATGGTTTTCGATAACATGTCGCTTTTTCCAAATTCGCTGTTTTTTTTACTACCCTGAAATGTAAATTTTAAATAAATAGTTTTACATGTTTTGTTTATTACTGACATTGTACGATTTCTTATATTTTTCCCGAATTATGGCCATGGATTTTGGCCATGGAAATCGACAAAATGTTTTGTCGCGTTGTTGATTTGTTTTTTTTTTGTCCGAAGCATAGTACCCTGTTTTGTAAAGTTGTCAAAAACGTTTTTCAAATTGTATGCTTGAATGTGGATGATTTTCGGATTTATCACCGTTTGGTTTAGAATATTTTTCATCATATTTTTTATCTGAAACATTTTATACGTTTTATTGATTCATTTATTTTTTAAAAAATTCCTACATCGCTTTCAAAAAAGGTTTTTCGCGTCGGAACCCAAAGGCCGATGGTTCGATCCGTGATGGAGTCGAAAATTTTATAATTGTATCGAAATTCTTTGGTTTAAATTACCCGATGTCAGATGGAAGCGGCGGAAAAAGGTACCTGTTTTCGACAGGGTTTTAGGCGGTTGATTTGTGGCGGTTTCAAACACCTTTTCTAGGTTCCAATTTTTCGACGGTTGTAGGTACCAGAAACAGGTAGGGTTTGTTAACAGTGGGTTTTCTATCTATAAGAATTAAAAAAATTGTGTAATTAAAGACCTCTTTTCATTTACAAATCAAGATATTTTACTTGAAGCATAGAGCCGATTGAGAAAAGCAAAATTCCAGTCAGCAACCCGTGCTACTGGAAATGAATGTGATCCACTATAAAAAGTCCAATATTACATAAAAGTAAAAAGGCTAAAATAGTAGCAGAGGCGCAGAGCTAAACCATTTTCCAGAGTTGTTGAGTAATTTCCCTCCTTCATTGCTTCTAATTGAGTACAAACACCTGTAAGAAGAAGCAACATTTAGACACAAAATAATTGGAAAATATTTGAATCAATGTTACTTTTTATTTGAGTATTCCTTACTAAGACTGTATGAAGAGTAGCTTTCCAAAAGTAATGTAGGTAATGAAATCCCATCAATTTGATTACAAAAATTTAGCACTCTTGTTCCAATTCCATACATTTTATGACTAGTTTCTGAAATAAGACATCATTTTTCTCATATATTTTTTCTCATTCAGCCTTTAGTACTGAACATCAACGAAACAGACAGAGAAAACATGAAAAACTTACCATAGAAATATTTTTCATTATTCACGGAAAATATTAATGAACTAGGAAAAGCAAAATCAGTACAGCATTTAATCCGTACAACTAAATTACCAAATGTAATGCCAAGAACACCAGAGAGATTACGTTTGATTGTAAAGCAACAAATCAACGACATGTTAAAAAATAACATAATCAGACCCAGCACTAGCCCTTTTGCGTCACCGATACTATTGGTAGCAAAGAAGGAAGAAGGACAAATGAGATTTTGTGTAGATTATCGTGCATTAAACAGTGTGACAATTAAAGTCAAATATCCGATACCTAATATCCAGCTAATTATAGATAGCCTCCACGGAGCAAAATATTTTTCCACCTTGAACTTGTTGAGTGGGTATTGGCAAATAGAAATAGCTAAAAAGCATAAGTATAAAACTGCTTTTATATGCAAATATTGCTTATACGAATTCAATTGTATGCCATTTGGTTTGTGCAATGCACCAGGAACATTCCAACGAGCTATGAATAATATTTTTCAAAAAGTACTCTATGAATTCGCACTCGTATATCTGAACGATATCATCGTTTTTAGCAAAACAATTTACGATCACATTACTCACCTTAATGCAGCATTTGAATTACTAGAACAGGAGGGACTAAAATAAAATTAATTAATTAATTAAATTAATCTAAATTAATTTAAATTAGATTCCTTCGGTAATGTCCTTCGGGGATTTTTAGTTAATCGCTAAGATAGCAAATTTATTCATCCACATAATTTATATTCCATGACAAGTCGACTGGAAGACATGCAACAGGTAAGGTAAATTCTGGTAAACTATGATGGGTTGTCGAACAAATAGCTTGACGAATTTTTTTTCAAGAACTTTATTACTATCAACAATATGAATCTCCGTTCGAAATACTTTTAGGAAATTTTTAAATTTATTTCTGAAAACATTGAATTGAAATTTAAAATGCCTGTTTGATGCCGTTTGATACCTGTGTTTTACACCGGTGTTATATCCACTTTTTTTCGTGATAAGACAGGTTGTTACATAGGAATTTATAACTATTTTATTTTAGTAGTTTTTTTTTTGTTACACTGGTTTAATTCCAGAGTGTTGCACTAGGGCCATTCTCCTATTAATTTCATTTTGTTATTTTCTTTTATTGTGCTTTTAAAGTTAATATCTATTATCATGTTCCAATTAATTTAATCGCAACTCGCAATTTATTACATTATTTTCTTTTTTTAAATCCCGTCGTATTTATTTTTTAATGTGAATTGGAATGTTCCGTCATTCAACATTATTTCCTAACTATATGATATATTGAGAAGTTATATCATAATAATGTGAATAATGTGAATTGATCACATGACTTGTCTTAATCACGATTATCATAGATACACGCAAACTCAATATTTATTATTGAAAATTCGGAATTCACCTAGTTTCGCCACTAGATATATAGTTTTCTTATTGAAAAACATGGCTAACGAAAGTAAAGCATTTCGTTCGCTTTTTAAGATAGCATATTATTAACTTATTAAGAATATTTTTGCATTAAAAAACTCTAAATAAACTAGTTTATAAAGTTCATTTGTCAAATAGATGATATAATGTAGTTGTTTTGGTAAAACTATATTTTGGTCTGAGGACTAATTGATATCATTCATTCTAGCAACTGATTTTGTTGACAGAAACGAAGGTATGCAAATAAAAGTGACAAGACTTTCACTACTCGGTAACCAAACAGATAACGACTCGTTATCTAGTTGTAAAATTCTTATCTAGGGTCTTATCTGGTTAAAATTTTCTTATCTATTACCTTGTCCCGATTTATTTAATCGGAACCCTTGTTTTTTAAATATATTGTTTTTATTTGTTAAATCCCCATAATTAACTATTTTATATAACGAATTGAATGATGCATCATCATTTTACCTAATGATAGACGTATTGATTATTGTCTCCATAGAAATTCAATTGATCACATGATAAATTTTAGTCATGATTGTCGATTGTCAATTGTTACGAATGAGAGTAAATCTAATACTGAAAAGTTTAACCACTACATATATAGTTTTCTTATTGAAAACTATGGCTAACGAAAGTAAAGCATTTCGTTCGTTTTTTATAAGATAACATATTTTTACCGTATTCAGAATATATTGCATTAATAATCTCGAAATAAACTAGTTTATAAAGTTCATTTCTCAAAAAAATGATATAGTTTAGTTGTTTCGGTAAAACTATATTTTGGTCTAAGAACTAATTGATATCATTCATTCTGGCAACTAATTTTGTTGACAGAAACGAGGTTATGCAAATAAAAGCAACAACAATTTCACTTACTAGGATTCGGCCACCAACTAGATAACCAGTACGCAAATGAAATAAAGTAACTGTCATAAAAACCAACTGAAAATACGACGGTGACCTCCGCTAAATTATGATAGAATTTCGTACAAAATTTGGTGATGATTAGTCAAGCAGGGGAAAAACGTATACCAACAAACATATTGGACTTTTTTGTGCACAATAAACCCTCTGAATTCTACCCTAATACCCTACCCCCTATACCCTACCCCCTATATATATTCTTTAAAGACCTTCGTATATATATAACCAATATATATATATATATACCCTCAGGGATAATATTTTTCAAAAAGTACTCTATGAATTCGCACTCGTATATCTGAACGATATCATCGTTTTTAGCAAAACAATTTACGATCACATTACTCACCTTAATGCAGCATTTGAATTACTAGAACAGGAGGGACTAAAATTAAAATTAAGTAAATGTAACTTTTTCAAAACAAAGATCGAATACTTAGGACATGCAATCACGGTAGATGGTTTCCGACCAGATGAAAAGAAAGTTAGTGCAATTAAAAATTATCCTGAACCTTAGAACGTTAAACAGCTACTTTCGTTTCTAGGATTGGTTAATTATTATTGCAAATTTATAAGAGAACACGCATAATTGGCTCATTACTTGACAGAATTAACGAAAAAAGCTTCGAAATGGAATTGGGGAGAGAAAGAAAGGGTCGCCTTTCTACGTATCAAACAATGTCTAACAAACAACCCACTCCTAAGGTACCCAGACTTTATCCGGGAATTCATAGAGCATGCGGACGCTTCAGGATATGGGGTTGGCGCAGTGTTAGCACAGATACAGGATATACCTCTCTCAGATTTGGATCCGACAATAATACATGAAGAACAAGAGGTAGGCATAGCATACACCTCAAGGCACCTAAATGAAAGAGAACGCACTTGGAACGCGTCAGAAAAAGAATGTTTGGCAATAGTGCACGCGTTAGAACATTTCAAACCTTACCTATACGGTAGAAGTTTTAAAGTTTATGCAGATCATAAACCTCTAGAAACATTAATGAAAAAGAAAGACCCCCATGGAAGGTTAGCAAGATGGGCATATGAGATACAAACATACGACATGGAAGTAATACACCGTCCTGGCCAGAATAATCAAAATGCAGATGCATTGAGTAGAGCACCACTTCCAACAGTAGGAGTAATAAGGAAAGTAAAACAACAGACTCTGCAAAGTGATTGGAAATCCGCTCAGAGCGAAGATGATTATTGTAAAGAAATAGTAAGCAAGCTTAATGATAATAAGATTAAGAAACCGATGGGGTTTAACTTGAACAAAGAAGGAATATTAATAACTTCGGATGGAAAATTTGTGGTACCCCGAACAAAAGGAATGGAAATTTTAAAGATGAATCATGATCACATGTTAGCAGGACATTTAGGGATAGCGAAGAGCCTAGCGAGAATAAAACGCCAATACTCTTGGCCCGGACTAGGCAAAGACGTATGTAAACAATTGTATTACATGTGCTTAACGTAAAGCCTACGGATCAAGTAAAGCTCCACTTAAACCATTGCCTTTAGCCAATATTGCCTTGAACAAATAGCAATGGATGTAGTAGGACCAGTAACAGAAAGTAGTAGTGGAAATAAATATATTTTAGTCTTATCTGATTATGCAAGTAGATATGTAATAACAATACCAATGGAAGATCAAAAAGCGCATACCATCGCAGAACATTTAGTGAAAAATTGGTTGAAAAGATGTGCATGTTATTTAAAATTAAACAGATTAAAACTACTAGTTATCACCCACAAACCGATGGGCTAGTAGAGCGATTAAATAGAACTCTCTGTGACATGTTAGCTTGCTATGTTACAGACGAACCAGATTGTTGGGATAAGTACCTCGAACTTCGTAACTTTTGCGTATAATACCGCAAAGCAGACAAGTATCGATTGCTGTCCTTTCTATTTATTCTATAAAAGAGAACCAATTATACCTAGTGACATACCCAGTAACAGAAATATAGAAGTTTTTTAAGATGACAATGAAGAATACGAAAAACAATGGCAAAGAGCACTAGAACGTTCGCAAAACCGACTAGCACAAGCTCAAGAAAAGAAAAAACCAGCTATGCGATCAAGGAAGCAAACTCGTTATTTATAAGCCAATTGATCGTGTACTCCTAAGAGCACAACCGTCCCCCGGAAAATTTAATAATCGATGGATAGGGCCTTATAAAATAAATTGACAAATCTCTGATTTGAATTATGAAATCGTTATACTAAGAGAGGGTTCGAAAGACTTAGAAGACGAAGCCAAGTTCATAGTACACGTAAATAGGATTAAAGTTAGTGTCAAATACACCGAATTTTTTTGTGTTTGTTAGAAATGGGTGCTCTGCTGCAGACAAGGAGTCACAGCACTGGTCCTCTTGAAGCGAAGACCTTCTTCACCGTCTAATGAAGTTGTGGTTTGTTGATACGCCTGTGGTGACATTGCCGGAGTCCGGCAACGCCGACAATAGGAGAGGGGAAGAGTAACAGAAAAAGCAATGGTGTGGTGACAGTGGATGCTGTGGATTTGTACGTCTCATCAGATTTGGATAAACAAAAAGGATTGTGTATTGTTTGGCGGTTTTTAATAGGTAAATATTTTTTGCACGTGTATGTCTGTGTGTGTAGTGACAATGAGTGAGGGGTGTTGCATCGTTTCATATGTTTAGTCTTTTTGTAGTTATGGAGGGTGGAAGAGGCTGGTTAGGTTATCAGATCGAGGCTACATGGTGTTGTAGGTGGTCGGGGATTGTGGGTTTTTTTTTTGTACACCGTGTTGATAATGTGTATATGCTATCCCTGTGTTGTCTGCAGAAGCTAACCTGATCCCAGTTTATTTTGTTTGCAGGATGGTGCGAGGCTTGGAGCTGGTATAGTATGGATACATTCCCACTGTAGAAAGGAACGATATACTAAATTTATACTGTTGTTTTACTTTTAGGAAGCACTTGATGACTAGGCCGAGAAGTGGCATTGTATGATCTGAAGGGATGGTCAGGGCATTTTACAAGCCTGGCAGATATGGAATCCAGTAGGTGAGTTGCGAGTTATTATTTGCAATTTTTTTAAGCAGGAAGAGAGTGGTAGGATATTCCACCCCGTCCGGTCTGGTTGAAGGCTAACAACCGAAAAAAACAGTCTGGTCCCCAGTATTATCCAGCAATGCTCGTGAGCATTTTGAAATCCTGCCCCTCGTCTGAAGCGAACGTTATTTTTATTTTTAAATAATCTTGGTGAGGGAGGCTTTCTTTAGGAAATCTGCGGTCATGTCACGTATTTTGAACTGGGTTCTTGTGTCTATAGCTACGTTCAGTCCGAGTACGTTGTCCAGGGAGAGTTCGAGGCGGTTGTCTTGTAGCAAACGACGTAGTTTGTGGCGAAAGGGTTCCGATTTGGGGCAGACGGTTAATACGTGTAGGGGGTTTTCGATCTCTTCGCAGCCATATCGGCAACTGGGGTCCGCTTCTTCATCTATTCTGTGTTTGAAAGAGTTTAGATTGTGGTGCCCCGACCGTAACCGGTGGAGACACACTGAAATTTCCCGATCCGTGTGTTGGTGCCATAGGATTGGTTTGAGGGATGTTTTCATTGTTATGCACTTCTTCTCGCACTTCTTTAAGGATAGAAGGAACTTGGCTGTCCAGTGTTTCTTGAAAAGGGCGATTTTTTCCTCGGAAGAGAGGCTATTGTTTATGTGGGGGTCTCTGTTGGTGCACTGAATGCCCGCTAGGTAGTCAGCTCGTTCATTCCCCTCTATGCCTGTGTGGCTCGGTATCCAGGCTAGTGTTGTTTGGGTGCCGCTAGATTTTAGGCTGTGGAGAAGCTCCCGGATTTCCGGAATTACTTCGTTTGATGATGGGTTGCTCGCGATGATGGCTTTGATGGCAGAGCTAGAGTCGCTGAAAATTATAGTGGAGGCTGGGCTTGGGTCAAGGTCGTAGATTATTTTTAATGCTAGTTTTATGGCATGTAGCTCAGCGGAGAAGACGCTGGAGTTAGTTGTCAGGGTCCAGGCTTTTTCTAAATCTAGTTCGGGGATGACCACTGCGCATGACGTAGTATTAGTGTCCGTGGATTTGGATCCGTCTGTGTACCCCATTAGGGTAGAAATGGGTTGGAGTAGTAAGAGAGAGTCAAAGAGAGCTCTCGTTTGGGTTTTGTTTGCCATAGCTTCTTTTTTGGAGATGGGAAACCACAGAGTTTTGCAGGAAAGGGGTAAGTTTGGGGGAGGGAATCTATAAATTGGGGGCCATTGTGGAAACGTCGGGAACACATCAATGTCCAGCTCCTGGAGTTCCGCCATTTGGGCTGCTAGGCAGGGGGAGCTTCTAGGGGGATAGTTTACAGGAGCTCAGAAGATTGCTTGGGCTGATTTGTACGTGGGATTCTGATGTTTATGGCCTAGTTTTATGATGTACTTGCCGGTGAGACAGCTTCTTCTGTCGGCTATCGGTTCCGTGCCGGTCTCCGCGTACAGAATTTGGGTGGGGGTGGATTGTTTGGAGCCTAGGATCGTCCTGATAATGGATCTGCAGATAATGTTAAGTTTCTCGATGTTGGTCTTGCTGGCGTTACCGTAAGCCAACAGGCCATAGTCTACTTTGCTCCGGACGAGGCTTTCGAACAATAGGACGAGGGTCTTGATTGAGGGGCCTAGTTTGGCGTTGGCTATGATTGAGAAGAGGTTTTTTAGGGTAAGGCAGTGGGATCAGATGTAGTCAATGTGGGTTTTCCAAAGCATCTTTTGATCAAACCAGACGCCAAGGAATTTGTGTGTTGCGTGCGAGGGGATCCTGTGGCCATTGACAAATAAAAATGGGTCTGGTCCCGGTTTGTAGGATCGGTTGAAGATTACTACGGTTGATTTGTCAGGGGCGAACTTTAATTTCCACTTCCTTCCCCATCTGTAGATTTTGTTGAGGGCTGGTTGGATGGTCACTTCGGCGTCTTCCGGGAGTTTAGTCTCTGCGTAGATCGTTACATCGTCAGCGTAGAGGCGGGATTTGACTGGGGAATGGTGAGTCGGGAAATCAGTGAGCATAATATTGAATAATAGATACTTATTATGAATAATAGGGACTTAGGACCGCTCCTTGCGGAACTCCGTTATCGATGTTTCTGTATTGCGATGACTGATCACCGATGCGGACACACATCGATCGACCAGTGAGGAATTCCTTGAGCCAGGCTAGTATGGGGCCCGTTATGCCCAGCTTTGCAGATTTGAATAAGAGCCTTTGTATCCACACCGCGTCGTAGGCTTTCGAGATGTCTAAGAACACGGCGACAAGGGAGCGTTTTTTGCTGAATGCCAGTTTTACATCAGTCTCCAGCTGGACGATGTGGTCGGTGGTGCAACATCCTCTTCTGAATCCAGCCTGTTCTTGGTTGATTTTGTTTTTAGATTCGAGGAACCAGTGGAGTCGATTAGCGATGATTCTTTCCATGGTTTTACCTAGACAGGATGTGAGAGATATTGGGCGATATGAGGATGGGTCCTCGGTACTCTTGCCCGGTTTGAGGAGTGGTATGACGATTGACTTTTTCCATAGCTTGGGACGTGAGCTTTGCTAAATAGAATGTTGAAATACACCGAATGAAAAGTTAACAGTGCCCAATAAAGCAAAAGTAATTAAGCGTAGAGGGAGACCACCTAAAGTGGTTCACGTTCCAAAACGAAGAGGACGACCACCCTCACTAACAAGAAAAGATAATAAATCACAACCCAAACGTAGAGGAAGACCTCCAAAGATTCAAGAAATAGCGAAAGTAAATAGACTGACGGAGACTATTTAAACAAAGAGACCAGTTAAAGATGTAGAAATTAGCAATCAAGTAACACATAGATATCCATTAAGAAATAGGAAGTAGAATTATACAACATAAAAAATATATATATATACAAGTTTTATAGTACTAGTAAAAATTAGAAAATTTTAGCATCAAATATCTTTTTAACCACTTTTGTCTTACTTGTAGATGGAAACAAGCACAATCGTATTTATTTACTACTTGTTGATTAACCTCGCATTGATCAAACCAATAAAGATCACCATATGCGACTGTATGAAACCGGTCACGAGAGGATTGCTCGATCTTTATAACCCGGAATATTGTTTCCAGAACCACGTAGATAGAGAAGAAAATCACAAATTATTAAGCAAACCAAATTCTTATCGCATTGCTACGAAAGAAGATACAGAGTTTAAAATAGAAGGACTCGTGTGTTCACAATGGATTGAAACAAAAAGGATCACAGGCTCCTTTTGTTAGGATCGTACGACAAAGAATATTTGCATACCACGAAAGCCCTGCAGATTGATAGTACGTTTGTACAAACTTTCCCGAACATGACAATAGAAGATTGGGGATTTGGATTAGAATTCAAGAGCAAACCAGCAGAAAAAATACGAAACATAAAATCGATCTTTAACTGGAGACAGCTAATGAATGGCGACAAGCAGTCATGCCTGATGCATGACAGCACTAGCACTACAAACGAAGTCGGTTTTCACTACTGTAAGTTTTGCAATGATTTGGAATTCGAATACACTACTGACTACACCATCAGGATGGTACAATCAAACTAATGCCTGAGAGTTAATGATGAAAAAGCATTTTTAGAACCCTGTACCTCGGATAGCATGCGATGGGATTTTGATGACATGACAAATAATGGAAGTTCAATCCATCAAATGTTTAGAAAAACACGACGCAGGAAATAAATGGCAATTACACTTAGGTCCTTGCAACGCTGACCAAGAATCAAAACACAAAAAAAAAATTCGAATTTTACAATTTACACCAATTCAACAAAACTTACAAGGCTGACAACTGAAGGCCAAAAACGAAACCGAGTTAGCGTAGTGGTTAGGAAGCTACCGAGTCAACATGAAGGTCCAGTGTTCGACTCTAGGGACGGTCTTTTGTCATCAATATAGATATATTCTTTACCTTAGGATCAGAAATATACGGACATTAAGACCTTTAGAACTCATCTTAAAGACGGAGATGCTTCCTTTCAAGATGAATTAAAGTGGCATTGACCAGTCTTGAAAAACTTGAATTAGACGTCTAAAATCGGTTTATGTTCTGTATGGGTTTCTAATAGTGGTTCGTTTAAACCGTAGGCAAATGATTAGACCTAATTACGCAAGGAGCAAGCCTACTTCGCCAGAGGATCAGATGGCACGAACTGCACTCGAGATACTAATTTCACGAGATGATGTGGAAAATGTAATGTTTATTCACAACGATGGACAAAACTTATTAAATCACGACCTACATAATCAAGAGTTCCCGTTATCTCTTGCGATCAGTCACCAAGCACGAAAATGTACTAATTACATTTTAAGTCTACAACCAAATGCTCAGACGTTCCTCATCAGCCGTAAACACAATTTTCCAATTGAAGCGGCAATCCGGAGAAACGATTATTTACAAACAATGGCAATATTGGTAACACTCGAAGATTTTCCGTACATCGTAAATCAAAAAATACATAAATCAATATCATATATCCATCTGGCAGTCCGAGTTTCTACTACGGAACGAAGCTTTAGTGAACTCGGTAGACAACGATAAAAATACACCAGCACATTACGCTAGTGATATTCCCACACCAAAAGTGCTAATATATTATGGTGCTGATTTAGAATTAAGAAACAAATACAAAGAAACGCCGCAAATGACGACACAACGAGAAAACAAGAATTGCGTATATCAATTCGCTTGTACAGTATTGAACGAAAACAGCGACCACTCAAACTATTAAGCGATCGTTTAGGAAGATACTACAAGGAACAGTTACAACGAAGTAAAGACATCGAAAAATTTAATTCGAGTAAACAAAAACTACCAGAACTAGGAGAAGGACAACCTCCACTCCTAGAACTAGCATGGGACGTTTTGAAGAAGAACATACAAGAAAGAACCCCGTCAACCTGGTTGTAAAAAACCCCGTAAAGGAAAAAGTAATTAACAATTCCCAACATAACACCCTAGTACCTGCCTTCAGTGAATTTCTCGTTCCGGTGGTTTTCACCCCTTTTAAACCCTTTCTTTTGAGGGAAAAAAGGATTCCACCCACGCTCGTTATAATAAGGAGATTAGGTTTTCAGTCACCGTTTTTTACTCAGATAAAAACCAGTTCATTTCACCGACTTTTTTTTTGTTTCTTTTCCTTTCTTCCGTCGGCAAAATATAAAGAATTTTAAGAAGCTTAACTTTCTCTTAATCCGCGCGTGCTCTTAAAAAAGGCGGCGCTTTTTTATGCTTTTTTATCAAGTCTTTTCCCCTCATTAGTTTCAAAGAAAGCTTACCGACCCACCACCCACTTTGCCAGCGGCGAGTGAAACCTCCCAACCTAATTCCTAAATATCCTACTTGAAATACAAATCTTTATTTCATTTCTTTCACACAACTAAATAGCTCAGGTGTTAGCGAAGAGAGCTACTGATTCAAAGCAGTATGTATCTGGGTTCAACCCCCGGTTCGGTCAAAGTAGTAAAGGAGAAATATCGAGTATCAATAAAGGAAGAAATACTTTTAAAGATAAAATAAAATTTTCCTCATAACTTTATAGCAAGGGTATTAATAAGACCTTGAAAGGGAATTAAGAGCCCGGAAAAGAGTTTTAAGCCTGCGTTTCAAAGTGGTTCAAAATACTGGTTTAAAACCGTTTTCCGCACGCAAACAAGCGGTTATTCACCAGGGGAAATTACGGGGTTTTTTCTTAAAACTGGTGAAAAATACCCGGGAAAAACTGGTTTTGCCCCGCAAGATACTTGCTAGGGAATGAGGAATTTCCCAGAAGTGACATGAATCGACTCGATGACATTGCGTCACTTAAAGCGACTACATCGCAACCTATCAAAAACCCACTAGGATTGGGGTATATGTGGAACAGCACCGCTCTTCACCGACACATTGGTCCGAGGAAAGTGACCACGAAAAAGAAATCGAAATTAACGAGGAAATCGAACAGTCTCTCTTCAAAGGCGAATCAGAGGATGAGTTAGACGATAACAATTAACTTTAAATGACACTGACCTAAACCTGATTCACAATACTTTTTAATCTAATGACCTACAAGATAATATTAAATTTTTGGGCTAAGTAACCTTCATCACAACTATTCATTTCATTTTTCCCCTACATTCACGTAACCCAGTTTTTTAGTTTCAACAAAGATACGAATACGACATTCAAGTAACACAGAAGATGCTTAACAGCACAGCCATATAATTCAACCAAAGGCTTATGTCAGAGGGTAGTAAATTTTGCCACGTCATCTATGCCACATTCTTAGAAAGAAAACAGCCAAATCATCCAGCTAATGCAATAAAAATGTTGTTCCACAAGTCGCTGTACAAGAAAACATTCGTCTTAACAGTAGATAACAAGAAAGGAAAAGTGTTACTTTTAGATGTGCAACACAAATCAGAACGCAAAATCGGAGGATACGCCGTAATACTCGGCAATCCAAAAGATCTTGACGACGACGAAATAACCTTTGAAAAGGGTGAAGGACCAACATCGATAGAAACCAACGGAAAGTATTTTTTAAACAAAAAAGAAGTCACGACCAACGACGCGTCATCCGACGCAACAGAAAAAAACCCGAACCTAGAAGACTTCGAGATAGCAGAATCTTCTGAACATCCTTCCAGACAACAAAACTTCAGGAATCAACCGCAAAGAAAAAGTAAGCAACAATCCAAATCAACTAAAAAAAACGCCACTGAGGAGGAGTCGGAGACTCCATCAAAGAAACTGAAGACCCCAAAAGGAGGAAACGAAAACATTTTTAGTAAAATCGTAGAAAACATATATTCACTTGGTGTTGGAATTGTTTTAAAACTTCATTTAGACTAAATGTATCATTTCCATGCAAAGTAGCCTTTCAGTGTTAGCAGCATTATTAGCAAAACAAACATTTATATATTCACTTGGTGTTGGTTCTCGTTAAACTCAACATATACACTTGATACCAAATAAATGTCTCCTTCAAACGGAAATATATCCACTCCGTAAACAACTGTATCCTTCTCTCGCGAGCACTTGCAGACGTTTAAAGCACTGTAAGATGTACACACCTCGTTTCTCTTCTGGTAGGGGAGGAGTGTAATGGTATGAAGAAGGCTCGGATTTTGCCCCGTCATTAGATTCTCGTTTCCTTGAGATACCTGGCGGTGCAACCAAGTACTTTCCTAGTATCAACACGTTTGCTGTAGGCTTCTTCCTTTCACCACGTAATTCCTATTCAATACCTTATTGCACCATCGTGAGCAATCGCTCCATGGTCTTCCGCATTGCACCATCCACCCGTAACGATGGTGCAACTCTTTTCTCTTGGTACCCCTATATAAGCCCGACGACTGCTCCATCCAGGCAGTCGTCATCCGGCTTTCTATCACCCTTACAAGTCAAATACATACACTTAAAACTACTACAAGATCAACTACGATCACGCAGCAGCCGAGCAACTGCTCGAAACTGATTGCCCTATATATAGCCTTACAATCGAAAATGATCAAACGGAAATACCACTTACATCATACGATAAGCCCAAGTATCATTAAGAGAACAGAAGTTGAAATAGCCGATGACTTAGTCACAACCAATAACCCTAATAAAGTTTATGAAAGCCCAATAGTATTCCAGACAGAATATTTTGTCTTGAACAAGACTTCACCCGTCATTCCAAGACTGGTCAATGCCACTTTAATTCATCTTGAAAGGAAGCATCTCCGACTTTAAGATTAGTTCTAACGGTCTCAATGTCCGTATATTTCTGATCCAAAGGTAAAGAATATATCTATATTGACAAAAGACCGTACCTACACAACACTTGACCTCCATGTTGACTCGCTAGCTTGCTAAGCACTATGCTATCTAGTTCGTTATATACGTACATCGTTATAGTTCATCATTTCAAGACCTCCTAACCGAGATCAAATTTAGACGGATTTAAGTTATCTATTCAAGATGCCAACAAGATATTACAAATAAAACCATTTATAGCTTGATATTAATCGATTTTTGTTGACGATTATATCGGTCTTAATACATCAATATAAAGCGGATATAAGAACTCTTTATGTAATCTTAAAAGAGTTTAAAATTTGTCTCTATAAGGTTTTTTTTAGATTTATCATTTACTGTCAACATGAAGGTCCAGTGTTCGACTCTAGGGACAACTGGAATAATTCAGACATAATTAGTATTATGTCTACCAAAATGACTGGAGAAGCATACGACTTCTTACAAAATATTTTGGATAGTGATACTCAAGACTATATTAAAATAAAAGCTCTATTCCAAGAAAATTTCCACGGTGATAAAAATTTTTACAAGAGTTGGAATCGGAGTTACAACACATAGCGCGCTACAAAAAGTTTCCACTTTCAAAGAACTTGTTGCAGTTACTCAGAAATACGCAAAAAGGGTTCAATTGGAACAAAATAATAAAGATAAAAAACTATTTGTAGATGCCGTAACAAATACTCAAACTGACTCATTATTGATTCAAGCGATTGAAAAACAGAACGAATCAATCAATGCTATAGCAACAAGTCTAAAATTTGGAAACAAACCTGCAGAAAATAAAACATATCAAAATCCTTCAACAAATACGGACTTTCATCAACAAATGGATCGTTTAACGGAATCAATGCTAAGTCTTAGTGGTTTACTTTTATCTAACCACGATATAATAGGAAAGGTACACTCTCGCGCTATCCCAGTCTCTTGGAAGGAACGGCGGGTGTTCAGTACGGGGTCCCAAGATTCCCCGCCAGGTTCGCTAGTATAGGAGGCCCATCGCCTCTCGGGGGTATAGTAAAAATTAGGGTTTTTCGTTCATAAAATAGAAAATTACCAACCAATTCGTCCAGAAATTGATTTTATTTAAGCTAAATTTAATTCTCTATCCTTCAATACCTAATTCATCTAGTTTAGGCAATTTTGTCATTGTTAAATTTATGATTGCCTATTTTTCAATATCGCGTTTGTAATCTCTACTAGTGATAAAAAACTTCTTGTAAAAAAAACGCTGTAAATTTAACCTCAGCCGGAATTATAAAACACTTCCTACCACGAAGTCACTGGTTTTCGAGAAGAAAACCGGGATATTGAGAAATTGGCAATGTTGAGAAAGGCGCAATTTTCGAAAAATTGCGATTTTCAATCATAAATTTAACAATGACAAATTGCTTAAACTAGATGAATTGGGTATTGAAGGATAGGGAATTAAATTTAGCTTAAATAAAATCAATTTCTGGACGAATTGGTTGGTAATTTTCTATTTTATGAACGAAAAACCCCAATTTTTACTATACCTTCGAGAGGCGATGGGCCTCCTATACTAGCGAACCTGGCGGGGAATCTTGGGACCCAGTACTAAACACCCGCCGGTCTTGGGGATACCCGAGAGTGTACCTTTCCTATTATATCGTGATCTAACATTCAAAATAATATTATCCGCAATCAACAAAGAAATATACAAGCTAATAGCCGCAATCAGCATCGTCAAACAAATTTCCCGTACCCAGCACAGGAGAGTAATAATTTTAAATCACGGCCCGGCAATGAGTTTCAGCAACCAGCTACACAGGCAGTTCAGCAACCACCTACCGTATCAGCTGGTCAAGGCGGTCAACCTTTCCAAAACCAAAATCCAAATTTTACTCC
Organism: Daphnia galeata; assembly: GCA_030770115.1. Taxonomy (NCBI): domain Eukaryota; kingdom Metazoa; phylum Arthropoda; class Branchiopoda; order Diplostraca; family Daphniidae; genus Daphnia; species Daphnia galeata. The sequence goes on from CM061114.1 coordinate 5,197,702, forward strand.
TACCTGCTCAGCCTACACAATACCCACCCCAACCTTTTCAGCAAATTCAACAAAACCCTCAGGCAACTCAACACCCACCAGTACACACTCAGCAAATTTCCCGGCCGTTTCAGCAACAAGGTCAAATTTATCGCCCTTAGCAACAGACTGGTATGAAATGTACAAATTGCGGCCTTACAAATCACAACATTAAAACGTGCTTCCGTATACAAAGGCAGGCTTTAGATACAAATGTTTGTTTTTATTGCAAAATGCCGGGCCACAGGTCAAATGTCTGTGTACAAAGACCAAATATAATTCGGACAGCTCAAATTTCTTCAAATCAGGGAAACGCTTAGAGGTCGACTGTAATAGGTCAGTCGGATATAGGCCATTAATATCTAAAAAACCTAGACTTATAGCGCAGATTACATCTTTCAGTAAAAATTCAGCACCACGTCTTCCTATAAAAATTTATGATGTCCCGTTTTATGCATTATTTGATACTTGTGCGGCAAGAAGCCTGCTCCATGTTAATATTTTTAATAAAATTGTATCGGAACAAATTAATTTGTCTGACAAAACGAAGAGTTTGTCTAGTCATCAATTAATTTGTACCGAATCGGATGTTGACCTATATGATATTCATAACAAGCCATTGCTTACAAAAGGGATCAATGGATCATAACCCTACCAATCATATATGGCAACCATGTATTACATCAGGAATTTATCGTAACAAACGGTATTTCTGAATCATGTGTCCTTGGTCAGGATGATGCTATCAAACATGAACTCATTTTTGATGGTGGCAAAAAGGCTATATTTTTGTCATGTGATCAACCAGTGCATCTATTGGTTGCTCATCACGAGACACATGTACAGAAAGAAGTTTCCAAAACATTGATGACCTTGTTCAAAAATGTTAGGATGGCCCCCCTCACCTCTCAGGTAGTGGAGGCAGAGATCCAAGGGAATTCTGATGTGATATCCCCCCTCTCGCCCTTTCTCTTTTCTCAAAGCGTAAATTTGCCGGAGGGCATTGTCATACAAGACTTTATTAACGAATGTAATGAAGAAGGAAAATATTTGATAGAAATAGAAAATAAAAATAATGTATCTGTACTGCTCCCTAGGAAATGTCTTCTCGGAAATATAGAATTCTCTTGCATGATGGTGGGAAAAGTTTCCACCAACTGTCAAGTTGCCGATGCGCAAGATGATGACATAACTATAGTAGAACCAATTTTTGATTTAAATGTAGATGCTGATTTTGAAAAACCAATTACTGATTTTTTGCATAATTTTCCAAATCTTTTCGCGACGGAAAATTCTGAACTAGGTAGTACGGGATTAATTAAACATTCTATTGACACCCAAGGAAAAGGGCCTATACGACTTCGCCCATATCGGACAGGTAGAAAACAAAAGGAAGAATTAGAGAGACAGATTAAGGAAATGATGGCTACAAATGTTATTCAACATTCCACTTCTCCGTGGGCAGCGCCTGTTATATTAGTAGAAAAAAAAGCGGAGAGCTTAGATTTTGCATTGATTATCGTAAATTAAATAGTTTAACAAAAAAAGATTCATTTCCCCTCCCCCGCATAGACAGTACGTTAGACAGACTTTATGGAAAGAAATTTTTCACCACACTCGACCTTGCTTCAGGCTATTGGCAGATCGAGTTAGATGACCCGTCAAAAGAAAAAACCGCTTTTATTGTAGAAAATAACCTTTATGAATTTATTCGAATGCCTTTCGGGTTATGTAATGCGCCAGCTACTTTTCAAAGAGTAATGAATTATATTCTGAGAGACGTCTCGGGAATAAAAGTTTTAGTCTATTTGGATGACGTTATTATTTTTTCCGAAACTTTTGAAGATCACCTTATAGAGATATTAAAGAAGTTTTTACATTGATTCAAAATGCGGGTTTAAAATTAAAATTAAAGAAATGCCAATTTATGAAAAAAATTGTACAGTATCTTGGTCATATTATTTCGAGAGATTAAAAAAAGACCAGATCCAAAAACAATATAATAGAAAATATATACAATATATAATAGAAAAAATTGCTAATTATAGAAACACCGATTTCTGCTGATGAAGTACGGTCATTTTTAGGTCTAGCTGGTTACTATAGGCTCTTTATTCCAAATGTTGGGTCTATAGCACAGCCTTTCACGGCAAAAACTCATAAAGATGTAGCAAAAAATAAATTTATTTGGACAGATATTGATCAGAAAGCATTCGATTTTCTTCGAACTTGTCTTATCACACCTCCACTTTTAGGTTATCCAGATTTCAACGTTGAATTTTTATTATTTACTGATGCTTGTGATTCCGGAATAGGCTCTGTTTTGTCACAAATGCAAGATGGTGTAGAAAAACCAATTGCTTATGCTAGTAGACAGCTAAAAACGGCGGAAAAAAATACGCCACTGTAGAGAAAGAAGCATTAGCCGTCATATTTTCAATTAAACATTTTCGTCACTACCTGCTCGACAAACCTTTTACCGTCATTAGTGACCACCGTCCATTGCATTGGCTAGAGAAGCAAAAAGATAACGATGGGAGATTAGGAAGATGGGCTATTTTACTCGCAGGCACAAACTACAAAATAAGATATACAGTACCCACCAAAAGTTTGGAAACACGGGGGGTTTTTAGCGCGTTTAACACGGCGTCTTACGGGCTAACGTGTCCCCAGTATTTTTGCGATAACTCTCGTTAGAATTATCGCATTTTCAATTTTTAAACATCATTCTATTGGCAAAGAAATGAACTATCACCGTGGTTATTTTCAAATCACGGTGACTTATAGTTTAGACGGAAAACGCCAAGTCTTAAGTTTGGAAACAAAGTCGTTTCCTTCATATGACTCCATGCTAATGGAGTCATATTTAAAAAATCACAATAAATTCAAAAACAACGATATCGCATTGAAACTTGCACAGTTTATAGGTGACATTGTCTTCTACATACATGCCAAGTTTCAAAGAAAAATAATCATATGCAAAATAGTTATGATTTTTTTTCTAACAGCTCAAAAATTTTCGTTGGACTGATGGGGGAGATTTCGGCCCCAGGGAAGAATGGAAGGGAGAGAAAAGAAAGAAAAAAAAGGGGGAGATGAAGGTTCGAATGGGTTTAAGCTCCCCTTCCCTTTAGCTTCTTACTTCCATTCTTCCCTGGGGCCGAAATCTGCCTCATCAGTCCAGCGAAAATTTTTTTACTTGTTAGAAAAAAAGTCATAATTTCTTTGCAAATTAAGATTTTTTTTTGAAACTTTGCTAGTATGTAGAAGACAATGTCATCTATCAGCTATGCAAGTTTCAAGGCGAAATCATGATTAGCTAATTTATTATGATTTTTTTAATATGGCCCGAATAGCAAGGCGTCATATGACGGAAACAACTCTGTTTCCAAACTTTAGACTTGGCGTTTTCCGCCTAAACTATAAATCACCGTGATTTGAAAATAACCACGGTGATAGGTCATTATTTTGCGATGAGAATGGTGTTTTAAAAATTTATATGCAATAACTCAAACAAGAGTTATCGCGAAAAAACTAGGGACACGTTAGCCCGTAAGACGCCCTGTTAAACGCGCTAAAAACCCCCCGTGTTTCCAAACTTTTGGTGGGTACTGTAAGCCTGGTCGTATACACCAAAACGCTGATTGTCTTTCACGCCTTCACGTTTTTTTCCGTTCAAATTGAAATTTCAGATCGATAGATATTTTAGCCAGCCAAGAGGCTGATCCCCTTTGTCAATCGATTATTAATTATCTGGATAATGGATTTCTACCTGTAGAATGTGCGAAAAAGATGCCGATTTGGGCAAAAGAAATTGAGCTATATCAGCTACTAAATAAGGTACTATATCGCGCCGATTTGCCGACGGCAAAAAGTAGAAGAAATATTCCTAGCCAACAAGTTGTTCTCCTTCTTACTCTTAGGTCTACTGTTTTAAAAGAATTTCATGCTAGTCCTTTATCAGGCGGTCATTTTGCATTTTTACGTACATATTTGAAAGTAAAGAATAATTATTATTGGCCTACAATGTTAGCAGACATAAAAAAATATTGTAAATCTTGTGTAATTGGATTTGTGTGATAACTGATTATTTTACTAAATTCGTAACTGCTGTTGCTCTACCTGATCAGACAGCTCAAACAACGGCCGAATGTATTTACAAAGAAGTTGTTTTAATGCATGGCCCGCCTTTGGCGATGGTGTCTGATAGAGGTACAAATTTCACATCAAAATTGATGCGTTATTTTTGTAAAAATCTAAATATTGAGCAACGTTTTACTACGGCTTATAATTCAGCCAGTAATGGAGAAACTAAGTGATTTAACCGTACAATGACTACAATGTTGCGCAAAGAGCTGGTGGATGGCCATCATGATGATTGGGAAGGATGTTTTGGGAGAAGTATGCTTTGCATATCGCTCATCCATTCATTCTTCCACTAATGAGTCTCCTTATTATATGTGTTTTGGGAGAGATGTTAATTTTCCAATAAATAAAATTTTGGGGGCTGTTCCAGACCCAGTTCCTTCTTCTAATTATGTTGACACCCTTTTAGAAAGGTTGCGCTATAGCTTCCAAAGAGAAAATGAATATTATGTAAAGGCTCGATTAAATCAGAAAAAGTAGTATGATAAAAGAGCTAAAATTTTTAATTATAAACCAGGTAATCGAGTTCTTTTAGATATTAGACAAGTAAAAAGGGAGATAATAGGAAATTTACTTCCAAATTTAAAGGTCCATATAGAGTAAAAAAAATCAGAGACAATCACACTGTCGAAATTTTTGATAGCTCTTTTAAACCACAACTTGTTCATTGTAAATGTCTTAAGCCCTTATACGAAACTATGTTATGGACTGATGAACCAATGCCTGATATTATTCCTACTGCTGATCCAAGAGAACGTTCACGTAAACATATCTCTACTCAAACAAATTTTGACGTGGAGAGTAATGATGAAACTGATCGTTCAGATGACTCTTCAGATTCTGAACGCTCAGATTCAAGTTCTCTTTCTTCCTCCTCTTTATCTGTAGTTGATGATGATTTTAATTGCATTTCAGTAGAAAATCCCGATTTTGATAATACTTCCTTAATTGATCCCGAAATTCTTGAACGAAACATTTCTCCCGTAATTATTCCACACCCTCCCCCATTGTCACCGACAACAATTGTAAACGAAAAAGAAAATAATTTGATTCCTCCTGAACTTCCACGTCTTCGATCACCATCTGCGATCAAGCCTAGATCACGATTGATTATAGAAATCTAGTAAAAGAAAAAAAAATCACTCTCAAATTCTAAATAGGGGAGAACGGAGTCAACATGGACACGGGTCATATTGGACAAAGACCATAAGTGCTACATGTTATGGAAAAAATATTCATTAAAATCGAACCATAATTGCTCTTGTTATCGCATAATTTAAAAAATGGCCCTGTTTGATGTAATATTTCTCCCTATTACTCTAAGTATTTTTAAAGTGAAAAACACTACAAATGAATAAAATAATGATAGGTGAAATAGCCAATTCATTTCTTAAATGATTGATACAAAATTAAATGTTAGTGCCTTTTCAGTGTTAAGTTATGAACGAAATACTAAATAGCACCGAGTTGTGTCATTTTGGACACCTAGTTTTGGGGTGTAATTGGACCACGCTAACTATAGCAACGAGGGGAGCTTGCCGCCTTAGGGCATAATTTACAGGCAAATGTAAAATTTCCCCCCTCTTTTCTAAAACACTCGTAACTCTTCATTGTTTTACAGAAACGTGTCATTATCAGTGTGCATGAATAAAAGCAGATGAACATTCTAAAAAATTTTTAAATTTTTTCCGTTTATTATTTTACGTTTTATCATGATTGTCCAGTTTTAGACAGAGCCTGTCCAATTTTGCCCCGTCTTTTTCAAAAAGGCCCAAAAAATTTGACTTTTTAAAATCGTCACAACTACTTAATTTTCAAAAGGAAAAATGTATAAAAAATACGGGAAGTAAAAAAATGGACATTTAACGAAACACACGAAAAAAAATTAGGAAAAAGTGAAAACGACAAGAAATATTGCAAAAAGAAAAATTTTTTCCAAGTTGACTCCGTTCTCCCCGTGTGAGAAACATCGTGTCTAGACATGTGTCGCATGATATGATAAAAAAAAATAAAATAAAAGAAAATGTGAAAAGAATGGATTCAAACACAAAACAAAAAAGAAAAATTTATTTATGTAAACTGTGTTGTCATCACCTGGTGAAATCGATCAAATCGGTTCTGAAAAATCAAAACCATTATATGTGTACGTGTCCCAAACGTGTCCCAAATCGACAAACGAACGAAAAACGTCGAGTGTACCGAAAGTCGGCATTTGTATCAAAAGGATATGCTTTTCAAGTGAACTATATAACACAACAATATTTCATTTCCAGTTAATTTTGAGTGAAACCACTGAACATTTTAGAAGAAATTCAAAAACTATATACTCAGAATAACAAATCACACGCAGTTCAAACGCAAAGGAAATTTTAATAAATTTAAATATAAAAGGACCGTGAAACGGGCAGAGTTCAACCATTCAATTTAAAGTAACCGCCGAACGAAGTAATGGACTCCGCACCACTTTCATCTTTGCTTACGTTGTCCGAATGGGAAGAACTAGAGAGAATCATCGAAGCTGTGGCATCTCGGCCAAATCTTGAGGCTGATTTATCAATCAGCGAGTCAGATTACGAAGATTATCCCGATTCTGAAACTTCGACTGCGGACCTAAACTTGTTGGACGACACCACTCTCGAAGAACTATACGTAAATCTAGACAGCCATCCTGCTTTTACAAGAGACCCGATGGATCAAGTTCATTGGGGCAACACCGTGAGAGTTTCCAACTACATTCGGGATCTTCAGCAGCCAGGTGGTGTAGGTGGAAGAGTTTGGACGCCATTTGGAAAAACAATCCAACCGGAACCAACTCAACTTGACGTTGTTGTTGAAATCTTGCAGTGCATAATTAAAATATTATGCATTGTAGTATTCGCATTCCTCTGTTTTATTTATTTCAAATAAACCTTGAAATCAAAGATACGGAGTGGTAGAAAAACAAACCCTCTCTTTTCTCGTCTTTTACTCTTTGGTTAAATTTTGTCCTTTTATTTCTTAAGGAATCATTTTTGTCTTCTCACCTTAAGTTTTTCCTTAACAATTGTTTTTTTGTACTTTTCAAAAGAATTTTGTCGTTTAGCTGACGTTTTTTTTTCACATCTCCCCTTCCAAAATTTCCCTATAAATTGTTCCCCTTTTTGCTTTCACCATTCACTTCAAACCTGCTCATCAGTCAAAATGGCCAACCCGACGACGAGTGGTGGGGCACGATTGATGACGAAAAAAGTAAACAGGACCACTTCGCCAACGAATGTGTGACCAGTACCACACAATCAACAATCAACAACGAGGATATCGACTGGGAAGCAGTCTCGTCAACGGCAGCCTTCACCAGGCCGCTCACGACAACACCGACCGGCCTAGGACGTGGAGTCTTACAACGACCAGAAACCCCTGGAAGAATCCTATGTCGTGGAAGAGGTTTGCTCTTCACATGGGATACACCGTCTCCCACTCCGGGAGTATTCGACGACATCGACCCTTGGGAAAGAGAAGTGACCAGTACCGACAACGTCAGCAGCTGGGGTCACCTAGCAAGTAGGCGGGAGACTACAACCACGGATCATCTAGATCTCTACGACCGAATCCAGCAGGCATGAGGCCGGCATCCGGGCCACCTGACTTTCGGAATGGGAGAGGGAGAGGTACCGGGCCACCCAGTGGTATATTATGGAGCTGGAGCTCCTGCGCCAGCAGTATAACTTGAAGCTGGGCAACATTCGTCGATGGTTCGAGGACGGCGACACATTTTCCGATTAAACAGGAAATCAAAATTTGTTGGGTGGATTTTGTGTCCATTTTTTTTTTTTTTTTTGTGATCCGATTATGTTTGGTTATCGGCAATGCCCTTCTTTCCCTTAGCTTGTAACCTTTTGCGCATTGGAGTAAGCTGCGCACGACTTTTGGCTTTTCGCGCACTTATAACTGCAATAAGATCAATATGTTGCGCGCGGCAAAATATTCAACTAAGTCCATTATTAATATTTTCCTTCTTGTACGCATATTTCTCCATGTTCATAAATTTATATCTTCTTTTCCCTCTTATGTTTAAGCTTTTATTATCCCTACCATTTATATGTATCTTTCGAAATTTTTCAGCGAAAGTGATTTTATTCATACACCTCTCGGTAGAGCTAACATTACTCATCGCTCCATTTCTCATAACCATATGACATTGTTTTGGATCGACACTTAAGCAAAACCTATCGAAATTGTTTTACGTGAACTTGAAAGTGGTGAAGGCTTGTGGCATGAGTCTACAACCAAAGACAATATGATTTTACTGGACAAAGCAAATCAAGTTGACTTCCATGTGCAGCCAAGATGTCAAAATGTGAAATGTGATAAAAACCAAAGTGAGTGGACAGTAGTTAACAACCATCATCTATTTGTCAAAAGAAAAGTGATTCAATTGGATGTCAAACAACAGTTTAAACCTCCACAAATACCACGGTCCGTAAATTACTGGGAGAATATCGAACTAATGAATACCCACCAAAATTACGCTATTCAATATTTAGCCGATCAAGCAGTCCGCCATGAAAATGATATTATCCGTCTCATTCAAAGTGTTCAGTGTGAGCAGCGACTCATCAAACATGCTCAAGCTGTTTCTACAGCTCAATATAATGGATGGCTAGCAGCTTCACAACTTGGTCTACGTAAATGTGTTAAACTAACAGCCACTGGCAATACAGTTTCAGCAATCGAATATGCTCCCATCAACGTAACATTTACTACAGAGATCACATCATGTGGTGCTCAGCCTAGCTACAAAAATTTTACAGTTAGCCGTACTGGATGGGAGCTGGCAACTTATAAAGATTGTTACTGGACCAGCGGCACGGTATACTTCAATGACCGCCCACACTCATATTGAAATTTTACTTGGCAGCTAGTAGAGACATCTATAGTTTGGCCTAAACGAGATCTGGCCAACGCTTTTCGTTATTCTGATGTCAAATTCTTCGATTATCAACAAAAGGCAAACCCAGCCTACGCAGACTCAATGACAAGCACAATGGACATCATTGCTGATCTCACCTCATCAATCAATGAGCACACGGCAAAAGGTTCTCCACAGGATGTAGCCGTAGTCGCATCAAACGTCATAGTTGCTGCAGTATAAAAATCTGCGTCATCTTTTTCCAATTGGCGCCACATTCTTATATTTCTCGTATCGATTCCTATTTTAGCTATAGCAATAACTCTTTTGATTGCTACTGATTGTTTTGGAATACCTCGCTCAATTAAATGATGTATTACATTAATTCCCAAGCGTAACAATGAATCAAATAACTCTGATGCTTCAGAGTGCGAGATGACTACTGTTTAGATTCCGTGACGTAATCTCATGGGGCCGGGAGCGATGTAACGGAACGTCCACTTTTCCCGACTCTTTTATGATCTTCATTCTACTCTTTTATTCTTGCTTTACTCTTATGCCCTTTTCTTATTTTAGCGCAATGACTCTCTTTTATTCTGTTTTTACTATTTTGCCTTTTAATACTAGACGGCGCATTCAGACTCAGTGTTTGAATCACCCGCCAATATTTCCCATTTATATGTTATTCATTTAATTGTCAGCAGATATTATTCATTTATAGTTTAACTCCCGAAAATATCTGCTTTTGCCTACTTTATTCCCAAAGGGACTGAACGAGACTAGACCCGTTTTTCCGCGTATTTCTCCCTATGTTGCGCGTGCAAAATCAAAAAGTATAAGACCCCGACGCAAAAGCTATTCGGTAAGCACTCTCATCCCGTCAATTCACTCACGTTTATTCGAGTCTTGTTCCTCATTTTATTTTCCTTTGCCGTAAATATTTTTATGTTTTAAAACTTATTGTAGTCTCAAGTGTCTGAGTCTCTCTGAGTGTATTCGATGAAGCTTGGTCTTGGTCTCCCCTCAATGGAGGGTAGTCCACCACCTAGTGGTGAACATTACAACATCTCCCCCATTTTAACCCACAAACGATAAACACGGAATGAGATGAACAATGAATAAGATGACATGAAAAATGACGAAATTGAATAAAGGCGTGACATGAACAAATGAGCAAAGAGATGATGTGAGGGAGCTTTGTGGAGGATAATGTCAAAAAAATGAAACACCAAGCTAACAGAATATAACTAGAAAATAACTGAAAGACTTGAGTTACGATGATGGCTTGACATAACGACGTCCAGAACGCGTAGCACCAACGGCTGGAACCGCTTGACCAGGACATGAAGTAACGCTCGGAGCAGCCAAAGGAAAGCATGGCACCGACACAATGGGCAGAGTAAGAGTTTGTTGACCTTTCGCCACCAATGATTGGCTAGGCCTGGGGCATAAACCGGATGAATCAGCATTTGACGTAGTCGGAATTTGCCTGGATACTGAAGACGGAGCCAGAGTCGGATGACCAATAACCGAATTGCCTGACGGAACTGTAGCAGTAGGGAATCCAAGAATTGTAGGCCGATGATCACAAGGCCTTACCGGATTTAATGTAGAATCACAAACCAAAATATAAATAGCCCAGCGAGTGCGTCGAAACAAACGACCATCATTTAGACGCACCACATATGAATTAGGCTCAGGGCAAACTACACTCACAACACCTGGTAACCACTTATTTTTAATCAGGGCTCGAACAGGTTGACCAACAGACAATGCAGATGAACGAATATCAACTGAACGAGGTTGAATAAATGCCGCTCCCTGTTGACGACGCACCAACTCCTCGCGAACCACCGAAGCAGGAACCAATGTGGATTTAAGCGACGATGAAACAAATGGCAACGATCCCCGAAGATTGCGACCTTGAAGTAAAAGTGAAGGGGCCGGCAATTACCTGGATACGGGAGTAGAGCGGATAGCATCGAGCGCCTCCCACAGAGATTTGCCATCCGAAAACATTTTGAGAAGCACATTCTTCAATGTCTGAATGTGACGTTCAACAAGCCCATTAGACTGAGCATACTCAGGACTGGATGTCACCTGAGTAACATTGATTTTCTTGCAATACTCCCGGAACTCGGCACACCAACTCTTCCGGGCGTTCAAAGTCGCAGAAAAACCTGGACATTTCTTCAATCAATACCGCTGACGTCATGGATTTGAGCGGAACAACACACGGCAATTTGCTATACGAATCCACTAGCAGAAGATAGTTGACACTCTCAAAATGAAATATGTCCGCCGACACCATTTGAAAAGCATAATCTGGGAGACGAACTGGATAAAGCGGCTGTTTCGGGTTTCCAAACCTATTTTCTTGACACACCGCACAACTTGCTACCATGTTTTCACTTGATCTTCCCAGTCCCAATTCCACTTGATCTTCTTTTTTCACTTGATCTTCCCAGCCTGGCCAATACGCTGCTGACTTTGCACGTAGCACCGATTTTGTTTCACCAAAATGGCCATCATGGATCCCTTCCATTGTTTCACGACGAAGCGACATCGGGACCACCAATCGATTTCCGCACAGTAGCACTCCCTCCACAGCAGACAACTCATTGCGGACAGACCAAAACGGTTTCACCGGAGACGGGCACTGGCTACGTTTTTTCAGGCCAGCCCTTCTTAATGACTGACTTTAAAAGTTGAAGAGTAGGATCCGACGATGTGGCATCTGCGTATCTCTGGCGTGTCGATCCTGAGGACAGGACGCTATGAAGCACATGGTGAGCTTGATCCTCACTATCTTGCGTGACATCATCGACGAACAAGCGCGAAGACGGCGCTCTGCTAAGAGTGTCAGCAATAAAGAGGTCCTTACCGGGCTTGTATGTCAACCGGAAATCAAACTGCTGCAACTGAAGTCTCATACGCTGGATTCTGGGCGAACAGGAAGCAATTGGTTTATCCAGCAGGCCAATTAAGGGTTTGTGGTCCGCCTCGATCAGCACTTTCTGGCCATAAACATACTGCTTGAAACGGAGTAGGCCAAATTGCACTGCCAACAGCGCTTTTTCGATCTGGCAGTATCGTTTTTGTGTTTCAGTCAGCGACGTAGAAGAAAAAGCGACCGGTTGGCCCTCCTGTAGTAGTACAGCACCAACACCCACTGGCGACGCATCCACCGAAACCACCATTGGTTTGGACAGATCAAATAGCTTCAAAACTAGTAACGACGAAATGTAGATTTTAGATCATCCAAAGCCTTTTCTTGCTGGTCATCCCAGACCCAGGCCGCATCCTGTTTCAAAATGTCACGAAGCGGACGGGTAATCACTGACAAATTCTTACAGAACTTGTCCAAGTACGTCACCATTCCCAACAACCGAGTCAAGCTTTGTTTATCCGTCGGGGCAGGCATGTTCACAATGGCTTCTACTTTCTAGGGATCAACTTTCAGAGCTCCTTGAGCAATAACATGTCCTAACCACGGGAGCTCTTGCAAGAAGAAACGACACTTTTTTAAATTTAGTTTTAAGTTCACTTCACGGCAACGTACCAGAACTCGCCGCAAGTTACATTCTAGTTCTTCTTTTGTGTCACCCATCACTAAGAAGTCATCAAAGTAAATAAGCGCTCCCGGTAAATCACCAAACAACTCTGACATAGCCTGCAGGTACACCTCGGGGGCAGGAAATTAGTCCAAACGGTAGTCGCAGAAATCGGTATCGTCCTTTTGGAGTTGCCGTAGTACACAAATACGACGAACGTTCAGAGGGTGGAATCTGATAAAAACCGGACGCCGCGTCCAAACTACAAAAATACTTTGCTTTACCTATTTTTCCAAATAACTGTTCAATAGTTGGCACCATGAAAGGCTGGCGTTGAATGGCTTTGTTCAAGTTGGATGTATCAAGACAAATGCGAACATCTCCATCCGCTTTGCCCACCACCAACATTCTGCTGACCCACTCTGTTGGCTCCACTACCGGAGCCATGATTTTCAGCGCCACCATCTGGTCCAGTTTGTCAAACACACGTTTCTTCAAACTAAAAGGAAGACGACTTGCTGCCGAGACGACCGGATCCACATGAGCTGCACCCGTTGCGAGACGAATTTCATGTTCCATCGACAGTTTGCCAATTCCATTGAACAGATCCGAAAACTGGTTCACTAAAGGTGGAAGATTTGGCTGCTGTGTCACTTGAACTGTGTGCTTTCTCTTAATCAGTTTCATTAGTTTGCCTGCCGGGAGGCCCAAAATGGCCGGTTGACCCGGCTCGTTCACAACTACAATTCTGAGTGCATAAGTTACTCCTTTGCGTACGACACGGCCTTTGTACACTCCAAGCACATTTAAATAACCACCTTTAGCACTATAGTTTCGCACACGAGGGCCTGGTTCCAGACTACCTCCATTGGGACACACACGGGAATATAGCTCATAAGGCAAAACATTACACGTGGCTCCAGAATCAAGTTTAAAGTGAATTACCGCTCGTCCGTCAACCGAAAAATCATCGTACCATTCTTCTTCTTTTTCTTCTGAGCACGTGAGTTGGTGATTCACCAGATCCTCCGAGCACCCGCCTTCAAGATACTTGTTGTCCCACTCCTCCTCCTCAACGGCATGCAACTGCTGTTGCATGAACGTTCCTCGCTGTGCTGGCCGGAGTGGCTGCTGTCAGCCATCATGTTGAAGTTTACTTTGTAGCGCCATCTGTCGACTTTTAGCTGAACCATCACGAGTCTTTGGATTCGGACATCTATTGGCGAAATGTCCAACTTGGCCACAAGAAAAACACCATTCTGCAACAAAACATTGGCCTTTTTTATGACGTCGCCCGCAGCCTTGACAATTAACAAAATTCTGTTGCTGGCCGTTTCCACCATTTTGACGACTCTTATTGATGCTAGCCTTCCTTTCGACGAGCTATCCATCAAGCGATGAACGGTCGAATCCGTACGAGCGGTCATCTGTGTAAGGTGTGACGATGCTGATTCACACGCACGAACAATGTTACACGCTTTTGCCAAAGTCAGACCAGATTCAAAGAGAAGTTTTTCACGAACTTGTTCGTTGGCGTAACGCCAAGCACTATCTGGTCTCTAACTATCAACTCAATCACCGCCGCCGTACCGTAATTGCATGGTTTGACCAGACTTAAAAGATCTACTAACCACGTGTCAAAAGATTCACTTGGCTGTTGATGACGGCGATGAAACAAGAATCTATCAAAAACTTCACTTTTCAGTGGTTGGAAACAAGTTGACAAAGCATCCAACACTTGCTTGATCTTCTTCGCATCAGCAGCTGGCAAGGCTAAAGCTTCATAAATCCTGATACCTTCTCTGCCCAGCAACGATAAAAGCACACCGACTATGATTTCCTCATCTTTTTCGTCTTTACGTGTTGCTAGGATATACCAGTCAAATTGGCAGCGCCACTGACTCCACTCCAACGCCAAGTTTGGAGCCGAAAAATTAAAAGGATCAGGAAAATTCAATGCTGTCGCCATGATGACCACGCTGGATTTGCTGACGCGAACAGAGAAAATGGGCCAACGCGGGCCAAATCACGAAAAGTTGACGAAAACGAGTCAAAAGTACACTGCGTGAGAGATAACAAGTTCACAATCACATACGCAGAAACAATAAACCACATGAGCAACGGATGTTCACGATTGCCACGGATACAGATGAGAGAGACCACGCGACAAACCATTGTCGCGGCAGTACTTCAAAGTTTCAGACGTGTACCGTACACCAAATGTAAATTACAGACACTTTAAGTTACTTACTATTCACGAAATAGGTCCAAGTAACATTGGGAAACACTCAAATCAGAAGAATCACACGAGAAATTGAAAAATAACTCGACCACTTCTGACACCATGTTGTAGTCTCAAGTGTCTGAGTCTCTCTGAGTGTATTCGATGAAGCTCGGCCTTGGTCTCCCCTCAATGGAGGGTAGTCCGCCACCTAGTGGTGAACATTACAACCAAACTCCTCCAAAAGTTGAACGAGTTCCGCTCATCTTTACTCGAGCTTTCCCAAATTCTCCGAATTTGCCTGACGCTCGAGTCGCTACCAGCTACCAGTGTATTGGATTTGAAAAAATCAAATCAAATCCGAAATTTTCAAAGATTTGATTTGGATTTGAAAAGTTTTTTAACTCAGTGATTTGATTTTGATTTGTTCTGATTTTCGTTAAAAATCAAATCAAACCAAATCAAAATAAAAAAAAAATAGGTCTGGCAATGTGCTGTTTGTAAGTCTTCCTCTCGGAAATTTCTCACAAGTGCAGCCGACTTTTCGGATTGATAGTGCGAAATGGTCTTAAGTATCGAAATTTTAGCGTATCTGATCATCGCCAACAGAACAGTGGCCATCTTCTTACACTGCAATTTTTTTTTCCATTTCCATAATGAAAATTTTAAGAAGAATTCTACTTAATTAAGCTGTTTTACATCTTTGTAAGGTCTAGGAGATTTTTTCTCTGAGGATATTTCGACTTTCTCTTTTTGCATCACATCCGCTGTGGCGCTAACCAGAAGGGCTGAGAAATACTTTTGAGAAAAAAGGCCTCCCGTACGTATGTCACTAGAGAATCATCTACCTTCTAGACAATTTTAAACTTGATCCCCACGTTGTAATAATGAATTCATTCTCGGTACTCGGGAAGCAGGTGGTGGTAACAAAGCGAGCGAGAAAATGAACGAAACAAAAGCTCCCAAGTGGAGCTAAAATTCTCGTCCCATGTTTTCAACACAAATAGAACCACGAACCAATCCACAGATGCTTGTAGCAAGGTTTAAGATGAACTCAATGCTTATCTAAGGGAACCGTTTGTAAAGAATGAAGCAGGGGAGTTTTATTTGCATTCAGCCCAGTTCAGTACTGGAAAATAAAGAACATAGAGCTAGTTTTTCAACACTTGCAGCCATCGCAAGGGACGTTATGGCAGTTCCAGCCTCTTCAGCCAACATTAACGAGCTTACTGTGTTTTTTGACACAGCTATATAAAAGGAAGAAAAAGTATTTAAATATAAAGATGTGTATTCACCAAGGCGATACACATATTACCTGAAAAGGATATAAAGTAAGCTAAAGGGAACAAAATCAAAGCACCCCTATTTCAAATGCTCCTCTTCAATCTTCACAAAACAATATTTTTTCTCTTATATATTTCAATTTCATCTTTATCTAATTGAGTAATTGACTAATTGTATTTCTGATTTTAGTTTTGTTTTCGTTTTTATTTTAAATCATGCAGATTTATTATGCATTTATGCAAATTCATTGTTTTTAAACCTCTACTTGACTCTTTTGCATTTTAAAAACGTTTTGTTTTATCAGACAGTTCTCACTCACCACTCAGAAACTTTTTTAAAACTTGGATTGGATTTGGATTGGATTTGGATTTGATTTGGATTTGATTTGGATTTGATTTGATTTTAAATGATTTGGATTTGATCGATTTTTTCAAAGATTTGATTTGAAATTTTTTTAATTTTTCGAGATTTGATTTGATTTGGGTTTGAAATACTTTTTATTTTTTATGATTTGATCAAATCCTAAATAATCGTCAAATCCAATACACTGCCAGCTACCCGTTTTTATCCACATTTCTTTTAAAGTAAATGTTTGTTTATCTTATTGTCTTGTATTTTAATAGAAGTGTTTATTTGCTATTAGATCTGTCAACTGGTTGTAATAAATACGCCGAGTAGTTTATAGCCACATTTGTTTTTGGTTTTAACTTTATACATGCATTGTGAGTAAATTTGCCTCATATAGTTAAGTTTATTTTCTCCGTATTAATTGGTTTGACACAATGAACCTGTTGGGTCAACCTTTACAATAACAACAAAATGACGAATATTTTCAGATGCTGATGAAAAGAATAGAAGCTGAAACTAAACAAGAAGCGAAGAGACAGGCCCGCCTTTTAAAGTAAGCAGGGCACTTATAGGTATACCAAAAACAATAGCCAGGATTAAACGACAATATAATTGGAAAGGAGTGAAGAAGGATGTAGTCGCCCACGTAACCAGTTGTATATATACTATGTGTAAAAAGAAAAGCTATAGGGGCCTCGAAAGCTCCTTTACAACCACTTCCACCAATACGAAATTTGAGAACGTATTGCAATGGACATCGTAGGACCAGTACGAGAAAGTAGAAAAGGTTACCGAAATATACTAGTAATTTCAGATTATGCAAGCCGTTTTGTAATAACCATACCAATGAAAGATCAAACAGGCTGTGATCGGAACGTCATCTCTTGACTTAAGTATTTTTTTGACTTAAGTCATGACTTAAGTCGGGAAAACTAGAAATTTGACGTCTACGTTGACGTTTGACTTGAGGTTTTTTTAAAACTACGTTTTGACGTTGACTTTTGACGTACTATTTTTCAAAAACTCTTAAATTTTAAGTAAAAGTCAGAGTATATATCGGGTACGTATGCCAACGTGCAATTTTTCAATCAAATTTAGCAAAAAATATTCCAGTTTAGATAGCAATTCAGATTTTTACTAAAATTCCCTTACCAAAGAATAAGAAATGCTACTTTTATTGAAAATGTCGTAAGGACTCGAAATATTTTTTTTTCTTATGTAAAAACTTATAAATAGATTTGACGTATCTTTGACTTAAGTCATGTCTTAAGTCATTTGTCAATGACTTGATTTTTTGACGTTGATGTTTGACGTATGCTTTTCCGGTGACGTACGACTTTTACGTTTTTTTACAACGTCAAAAATTTTTGCTGACGTTCCGATCATTGCAAACAGCATACACTGTAGCGAAGTGTCTCGTACATAAAGTTATAACCAAATATGGAGCCCCACAACATGTACTAACCGACAGGGGAACTAACTTCTTATCCACCATAGTAAAAGAGATATGTATATTATTTAAAATCAAGCAAATGCGAACAACAGCATACCATCCACAAACAGACGGGATAGTTGAACGATTCAATAGGACATTAATTGACATGCTAACTTGTTATGTAGTAGACGAACCAGAACAGTGGGAACGATTCCTACCCTATGTAACTTTTGCATATAGCACCGCAGTTCAATCCACATTGCAGGAATGTCCATTCTTCCTATTCTTCGGAAGACTACCGGTTCTTCCGAACGATGTGAAATTGAATTTTAAATACGAAACCACGGGAGATGATGCATTAATGTATACAAGGAAATGGATGCAAGCTCGAAGGTTAGCCCACAAACATCTCTTTAAAGCACAGGAAAAACAAAAATTTAATTACAATCTAGGGACAGTTGAAACCAAATACGAAGTAGGAGATTGGGTAATGGTAAAAGCACCCCCGATGGCGGGAAAATTTATCAACCGTTGGAATGGCCCATATAAAATTACAAAATATTATTCTAAAGTAAATTACGAGATCGAAAACATTGAGGATAAAAAACAAAAACGAACGGTTGTCCAAGTAAACAGACTAAAGAAATTCAATCAACGAGAAGAAAGTCCCACAGTAACCAGCCCAAATAGTCAACAACCCCAAGAAATAAATACGGAAAGTTGAAAAGCTGAAGAAAAACATACTAATCAACAGACAACCACAGTTAGAAGAGGTCGAGGTCGCCCAAGAAAAAATGTACCACAGGCCAGTGAAGACCAATTGAGTAAACCTATCCAAACATACCAATAAGTCTGAAATAGTTTAAACCTTCGAACAAGAAACCAGAAAACCCGAACACGTAACCAGTCAAGGCAACCAAGACGACCACGATCTAGGAGTAACAAGCGAAATCAGAAAACTTTTCGTATTTCTATACTCTATTGCGTGGAATGAATGCTCATATCAAGCAATAGGATTGTGACAGATGAATGATTATAAACATAGGTTTGGTCAGTGCAAGCGTGAATAACAGCCTCAGTTTTTTATGGTAATATCATTGGTATTTAGGATTCTATTTTGAAATAGACTAGCCAATGCACAATTCTCCCTCCCCCAACTCACTCATATATTTAAGTGTATCCATCGCAATTTAAAAGCTATGCTGGAACTTTTATATTATAATGTTCTGCCCGTCACCAAGCTCTGTCTCGAGAATACTAGTCGTAACTCATATTCTCGACACAGAGTACAAGATAATGAACAGAAATATATAACAGGCTTTTTGCTTTAAAAGAGGCACAATTAGGAGAAGAAACTTACAGTTTGAACGGCATTTTGGAAAGGGGGCAAAGGCGGTATCGAAGTGGTGACCTCTAGCGGCGGTGGTGTTGTGGTAGCGGCCTGGTGCGGTCCTCTCGAAGGAACCCTCTGGTAGTGGTGATGTTGTAGTTACAGCGGAGAGAACCTCGGGAATGTAGTGGGTGACGATTCGTGGGTACGGCGACGGCTTGTAGTTACAGCGACGAGCGGCGAAGAGAAATCCTGACACCGGCACTGGGGAACGACTCAAGTTCTTGGGATGGAATGAGCACGATAAGTAACAAAAACGAAATAACCACTGCTTAAAGTTAGACGAATTGGTGTATTTTTACTCGAGCAGAAATTACAGCGAATACGACCCGTCGCGTACAGAAGGTGGCTGAAGACTGCCTTCATGTCAAAAATGGCTGGCTATTTATATCAATCTCCCGAGGTCGGTCGATTTTTATGACTTCCGAGGAAATTGATTTCTACGTGTAAAAGTTAAAAGGTAAAATGAGGTCAAGAGATAGGGAAGCGGGTGTGAGCAATTAAGAGTACATGGCTTCCGGCGTTTGAGTGCCGTTGACCTTACAAGAAAAAGCATAAAGGAACATGGTATCAGGTCAAAATCATAAAACGAAACCAGTTCAAAATCATAAAATGCAATGGAGTCAAAATCATAAAATGAAACGAGTTCAAAATCATAAAATGCAATAGAGTCAAAATCATAAAATGAAACTAGTTCAAAATCATAAAATGCAATGGAGTCAAAATCATAAAACAAAATGAAGTGAATACCAAATGGAGTTGAAACATTAAAACTTAAATCTAAATGCATTGCGAAAATGTTTCGCGGTTGATGGATCCTTATAATATTGTGATGGGTACGCTTAAATATGAGTGAGTTGGTGGGAGAATTTATTTTTATAAATGAGTCATGAGTAAATGAAAAACACGCCAAAATAAACTGGCAATACAAATCGAGATACATCAGCGAGATTAGTTGGGTAAGTCACTTGTGTATGTTGGTTAGTCTATTTCAAAATAGAATCCTAAATGCCAACGATATTACTATAGGAAACTAAGGCTGCTATTCATGCTTGCACTGACAAGACCGGTTTTTATAATCATTCTTCTGTCACCTTCCTATTGCTTGATATGAGCATTCATTCCACGCTATAGACGTGCGGCGTGCCGAATGCATGATTTATACAACACAGATGAAATTCTGATTAATTCCTGATTGAATAGATTTGGTATTAATTTCAGGGAAATCGGATGTTTGGAAAAGTATTGTAGTGCAGCGAGATACGGGATCACCATGTATTAACCAATAAGCATAACCAAGTACATAACAATTGAGAGAGAGAAAGAGAGAGAGAGAGAGAGAGAGAGTTGTGGTTGGCAGAAGAGCTGAACTAACTCTGGTTTTCCTTGCAAAAGCTTCGCGAATTTATACCGGAGCGCGAGTGGACAACTCGCGCTCCAACGTCCATCGCGGAGACTTTCGCAAACATTGGAAAGCAGGGCGTGCCGATTTATGCAACTCACGTTTCGCACTCTGCGAGAGTTTCCGACCGAGCGAACCGGTTTTAACAGTCAGGTATTCTTTGTCAGACTGCCAGCCACTTTCCTTCGGCTTGCTGCGGCTCGTATAATATCAGCGCAACCGGTTTAAGAGTAGCTTGGGATCATTACATTCCTTCCCCCCTTTGTGGAAAAGAAATTAGTCCCCTAATTCGGAAAAGAAGAACAAAGGCGAAGCACAAATATTGAAGAAAAAAGGTGAAACACAAGTAAAATGACAAATGCAATAATAGAAAAGAAAATATAAATGAAATGTAAAATATGGATAAATGTGGTAAAGCGATATTTGGGAGTAAATATGGGAATAAAACTAAACACTGCGTTTCCCCTTTCCCTTCACCAAAAAATGAATGTCGTATATAAAGGAGTAAAATAATAAACAAGATTTTATAATAAATGGATAATGCGTAAATATGGACGTTAAAACAAGTTAAAGATTTAACGTGCCAATAGACCCATAAGGTCATAATCGTGTCATCTTCTACACGGATTCCGAATCTGAAGCCGTTATTACAGCATTGGAAATTTTGAAAGAATGTGGATGGGAGAACAGAATTATTTTTGGCTTCCTCTCAGAAACGACGAATTGTAATAATTTTTAAGTAGTTCAACTGCTTCGTTAAACACGCGTCGTTTCTGGTAGGCGCCTTTTTTAAACAAAACCGGTCCTCAATTGGATGGCTTGCGTAGTCCACGGAGTGTTGTCAAGATTTGATGGTTTTCCACTGTAAATCTCGTACAAGTCACGCTTGTTTTTATAAGCGTTGTTCAAGTTTGAAAGGAGCCGACGTCCAGGAGAAATATTTCCTGCTTTTGTATAGTTTTTTTCTTCTTTTTCCTTCTTAAAAATGGATTTATAGGGGATGTTGAGGTTAGTGTCGTTAGTTTCGTTACTATGGCTGGACAACAGAATTTAGTGCTGCCTTTCATTGTAAACCTCGTTGAGGTTACACGAAATAGAGAGGCTGTATTAAATGGTTTATTTGCCATCCAGCGGTTTTTCAGAGCAAATATCTGGTCACCTTTAGGGGCCAATATTTATTCTATTTTTGTTAGTGGAGTTGCAGGGGCTACTTCTCATCTGTCGGATGCTCAAGTTGTAAACAATTTCCCTGTCTTCGCACCAGAGCGATGGGAGGAGAGTTATTTTTTGTTGTAATTTTGTTTATGGTTGTACTTTTGAAAAATGTTTATGCTTTTTTATGATTTATTAGGCCGCAAGAAGGTTTTCGAAATTATCGTGTAACTTTTTCTGTGATGCACTCCAGAATACTGTGGTGGTTGGAGTCGGGTGAAGATGTGTTTAATCCGTCTCCGGGTGTTTTTCACTTTCCTTTGGTTCGGGAGGCAGACGCGCCATTTCACGAGTTTTTTTTTTATACCACTACCGCGTCGTTTGTTGTATGAAAATGATGAATCGGATGATGATTATTCGGATGATTTAGACGATTATGATTTTGTTTAAAAAGATTGAAAATTGTGTATGAAAAATCTTTTTGGACGTGGCAGAAATAAAAAAAATGGTTTCTAGTGGGAAGTTAGTTTGTGTCTTGTTGTTTACTATTGGGGTGTTTTATTTTTATCTGTTATCTTTTGTGTTAAAGCAGGTAAAATACCTCAACCAGCACAGCGCTATAACAGGCGACAAAACCAAAATAGGGAAAATAATTTTCACCGCAATTCAAACGATCAAAGAATCGAAAGAAAACAGCAACCAGCACAGCGCTATAACAGCATCCAAAATTGCCATAACTATTCAAACCTTATTTTGAGATGCTTTCTTTCCCTCTTTTTAATATATTCCCACCCTTTTTTTTTTATTTCCTTTGTTTATTGTTCCCTTTTTTTTGTTGTTTAAAAACAGTTAAAATATATTGGCGTAATATAATAACTACATTCTATATTCCTTTTCCCTGCTACCAAAATAGTTAAAAGTTAGATTAATTAATTCAACAACTTGGTCCGAAACGTATTTTCTTTCGACCTGCTGTGAACGTCGGAAGTTGTTGTTTTGCTTGGAAGTTTCTAAACGAACAGTAAATGTTGGATCGCTCCCAAACGTACATTTCATATAGGTCTCGCTGATATCTAAGTCTATTGGCGAGTCCCACTCGCCACGAAAATTGCATGTTTAAATGCAATAAATGGCTTGTGTAGTCACAATACGCATTTATTGGGTAATCCATTTTCGGGGCTAGTTGTTCCAGTTCTGGGCGGATGTAGTTTTCTGGCCGCTGGGGTTCCAACGGACAGCAGTTTTTCCATCTGCATTCGGATCCGAATCCGCGCAGGGTTGCCTTCGGTATGGTCGTGCCGTCCCATAACTTAGGGTCATACAACACGTGTGTGTTGCATGTGCCTTGGACGCACGGCTGGTTATCGTTGGTTAGTGGATTGTTAATTAAAATACTTGTTAATATATAGGGTAATCGTTGTCCGATGAACCGTTGTATTGAGGTTCATTTAGACTGAAGTTCGTGTTTCCTCCATTTTCACTTATTTCTGGTCGATATATTAATGCAAGCGTGGTCGTCGGTGAGATGTTCTGTGGTTCGTCACCTTGTAGAAACAAGTTTGTTCCGGACGGGCCTGGTTGTGGCTCAGTGTCATCGGTTGGTTCTTGTTGTAACTCGTTTCCTGTTGTTGATGTATTCTGCCCTTTCTTTTTCGTAGAAGAGGAGAATTTCCCTTTTTTCGATGGAGTGAACTGATCTTCTTCTGCTGTCATGATGGCTGCTCTACGGCGTAGTGGCCGCTCCCTTGTTGTTGGTTCATTAGTATTCGACGCAGTTGGTTGAGATGTTGGTGCCGTAGGGGATTCTAGCATTTTGTGCCAGATAAATAACAATTTCACTTCTTCGTCTCTTATGTAGTCCTTTGCATACTTGCCGAGATGATCTTCCCATTCATCTCTTGCCCCATGTTGTAACAGCAACCTGGTAACTCCGACATGGGACATCTGGACAGCTATGTGTAGCGCTGTTCGTGATTCGTGTCTCGATCGCATATTGATATTAATTTTTTTACCACGTTCGCATCCTTGTTTTGCAAGTTTTAGGTTGTTGTATCTGGCGGCGTAATGCAGGATTGATTCATCGTTTGCGGATGTTGTATCAATGGAGTCAGTTTTTTGTAGAAGTCTAGTCACTGCTTTGTTGCCTAATGCCATTATTGCTACCAGTAGCGCAGTTTCCCCATCATCGTTTAGTTTTGAGAAATTCGCCTTATGTCGATATAAAACTCGTACTAGTAGTGTATCATTTGTTTCCGCGGCCCGGTGAGCTACAGTTTTGCCGTCTTCCTTAATATCTGTGTCAGCTCCATGGACCAACAATACATCTGTTATATCATATGATAGTTGTTTAGCACTGCTGTGGAGCAGTGTTATTCCTCCGTCAAAAATGGTGTTTAAAAAATTTTCCTCTCCTGACGGAGCAGGTAAAGGCAAT
Source organism: Daphnia galeata (assembly GCA_030770115.1). Classification (NCBI taxonomy): domain Eukaryota; kingdom Metazoa; phylum Arthropoda; class Branchiopoda; order Diplostraca; family Daphniidae; genus Daphnia; species Daphnia galeata. The sequence goes on from CM061114.1 coordinate 5,221,974, forward strand.
TGCATTTCAAGGAAATTCCTCAAAATTTCTCGAGGTACGTTTACTAATCGAATTGTCAAAAGGTTTTTGTCCAATTCTATTATGGCGGCTCTTTCGTTATGCAGGTGGCGATAACGCGTGGCATCTTGCATAAAACGTGTTTTTATACAGTCGTAAGCTAGTTTTTTACATACATTTATTTCTTTTTGGTGTGGCCGTTCCGTTGTTTCCTCCGTGATTTCGTCTGTCAGCGAATAATAGGGCGGCATGTAGAGCGGTATTTCGTTGGATATATCGTCGTTATTAGCAGATGGCTCAAATATCGGTGACAATGCTGGTGGTGAGGGTGAATTTTGTGTGATTCACCGGGTTTTCCATTATAACCACTAGCTCCGATTACGCCGGCATCTCCTTTAGCTCCGTTCGGGCCAAGTGGTCCTTTGGGTCCTGTTTCACCAGGTAACCCGTTGATTTTATCTTTTCCGTCCATTCCCGGTTTGCCAGGTTCTCCCTTGATTCCTTGTTCACCATTTGTTCCGTGATTCCCAGGGGTTCCATGTTGTCCATCTTCTCCTTTAATTCCCTGAATTCCTCGTTCTCCCGGTGGTCCAGTAACGCCTGTTGGTCCTTGAGGTCCGTGTAGGCCTGGAAAACCTGCTGATCCTTGTGCTCCGTGTTCTCCTTGAGTGCCATGATTTCCGGGTTCCCCACGCTCTCCCTTCGGTTCAGACAGTCCTGTGGCCCTGAAGGTCCTATTGTACCTTTAGGTCCAGATGGGCCAATTATTCCTGGTTGTCCATACGCACCCTTCATACCAGGTGGTCCAGGTAGACCTGTACGACCAGTCGGACCAGGTGGGCCTATTGGTCCGATTGGTCCGGGTGCACCATCAGTGCCCTGTGGTCCGTCTAGACCCTTGGAACCAGGTGGTCTAGGTGAACCCACTACCGTCAGTGAGTCCATGGTTGTGCTCGTTGTTTTAAGTAACGCTTCGGTTTCGACGATCGTGTTTAATATTTTGTTGTCAAATTCTCTTTTTGTCAGCGGTGGTATTTGACTATTGGTCATTAGTGACGTTGTTTGATTGGTGTCCCAGGCGATAATAGTAGCTGCTGAGAGAATATTCGTTTGATAGGGATTCTTGTATTTAAAGGAAAAGTGTTGTTTTTTACGTTCGCCATGACAGTGGTTTAGACCCAATGTGTTTGATTTGATAGTTAAGCATTTTCTGTTAATTGCTTTGGTACGGAGTCCTTTTCTGTCCGTGGCCATCAGCTGTCCGGTGTGGTTGAACGTTCCCCAAATGGTACTGGTTTCTGCGCATTTTTGCAACACCAACATTGTGCTATTGGCTGTTATACAGAAGTTGGTGTTGAATGGTCTTATTGTAAAATCCGCTGCATACTCGAGAGCTTGTCGAATGTTGGCTTTTCCACTACAGTTAGAAACTGTTGTTTGAGATTGCACTAACGGGTCGTTTGTAATGTTGGCCAGCCGTTGTTGTAAATTCTCCTGGCATTGTGTCCAGTTAGGGTTACACGTTTCTAGAGTCAATACTTCACCCACGCCATGGTAGGTTACGCATTTCGTGTTGTTGTGTCCTTTTGACCGTAAGAGTCCCCAGTTGATTAAATCCCATACAATATTTCCTTGTCCTTGGTTGACTTTTAGTAGTCCAACAAATATTGGGGAGTTTATTGTAGTGATTAGGGTGTTGCTTTCTTCAAGTCGCCATTCTTGCATCTCCTCCGGCGATATTTCTGGGTTGTTTTCCATTATGTCTGGATTGTTATTAACGTTTTGAAATGTCCACTTTTGTGATTGGTCGTGTCTATCACAATCCTTTATTTCAAGGGTAAAACCGGTTGACATAGTTACTCGTCCTGCAGCGAGGCATTGTATGTCATTCTCAGCAGTGATTTGATTAGTGTTTTCATCAAAGATCCACCGATCCGCGCTGTCAAGGCAATTTTTGAATGTGACTCGTAGCACTGTGTTTATTATAGTTTTCGTCATACAGGAAGTCGTATTTTGTATTCTTATAGTACGATCTACCAGGTACTCGAATTTAGTCGCTTCTAACGCCGTTCTTTTGAAGTCTTTCTCACGGTTTAAAGTAATCCAGTTATACTTTGTTTTTGGGGAATAAAACATATACAGTTTTTCTAATGATGTGCTGTTGGTGTATAAGTAATTAGTGCTTGTGTCTATCTCGTCCTTAAGAGTTATAGTTCCCCAAGCATATGAAATGCTATACAATCGTTTTCCTTCTGTGAGTTCTTCGTCGTCTTTACTTAAAAATGTTATTTCGTTATTTACCGATCGCTTGCGCTGGTTACTTTCATGCCACTTAATTTTTGAATTTAATGTTTTCCTGCACAATTCAGAATCGGCCTTTTTTGTGTCATTACAGAGAATAAAAATGTTTTTGTATATTCGATAGAGTTCGCTTGTAGTTTTTGCTGGGAATAGTAGGAATGTTTTTGGCATTCCTACCACTTTAAAAGCTGATGTAAGTTCACTATTCGAACGATCTGGAGTATTATAGAAACTAATTTCTACTTGTCGTTGGGTATCTACTAGTCTACTAATATCGTCATCTTCGTCTGTCTGGGTTAATTCTAAATATGCTCGGCCGCCGAAGATGGTTACTGATCCTGATGTATTCGTAGTCATCTCCCCCCATACTATGGTATTATGGTTGTAGGTTATCTGCATATCCTTCTGGGTTGCATTGAGTAACCCGAAAGGACTCTCGATTAAATGTTCATCAGGGTTTTGCTTCAGTGTTATTTCTTCTACTAAACCGTTGAGGGCATGGTACTCACGAGTGGCATACCATTTGCCTTCTCCAGTTGGTGAAGCCGTAAAACTTAGTGTAGTGGTGCTTTTCTGCATTAGATTCTCTCCACATTTTTTGCTGTTAACCATTTCCAAACATCCCGGAGCGGTGACTAAATGGGTTTGTTGTGAAAAGGTTGTATCAAAAGATCCGATCCAGAAGGATCCGGTTATCTTTTTTGATTTCACCCACTGTTGACAAGACCATCCCTTCCAGGTTATTGTAGGCCTTTTTTTGGTAACCAGCGTATAGGTTGTAATCATTCGCGGCTTGTGGGTTGTGTTGGTCTTTTCCTTTTCACAATAGTACGGCTTGTTGATATCAAGAATACCCCGAGTTTTTGGTTGGTTGCAGTCACAAACTGGTATGTACAAGGGTAATGCGGAGTATGTGAAGAGTAGTAGGCAGGTGATTAAGAGTAAATATGTGGCCATCGGTAGGAATGTAGAATGAAGTATTTACAAATAGTTTTTTTTTTTTAATGTCGTGGCCTTAGGTTATAGTTATTTTGGAACGGAGTTGGTTGTTCATCGAATGACATACGACGGAGCCGTAGTCTATTGTGCATACAGTCTGGGTGGTTTATGCAGAATTGCTCAGTAGATACGTTGTAGAGGAAACATGGATCTCGTCGTCTAATAGTTAGATGTCGGGGTAGAAACCGTGTGGGAATTGAGTAATTATCGTCAACAGGGCGTCGTCGTTCTGGATGTAAAAATTGGCATCTAGGGCAGTAACAATACTGTGAGTGGGAGCTGTTTCCTGAAGACCTTAATCTGCCTCTCCAGGGTGGAAGGTTGTTAGAGGGGCTATCTGTATGATCTCTCCTGTTTTTTCTAGATCTTTGCTGTCCCGGTCACCTCGACTGGTTACTTGTTTGGGTTGCCTGGTTTCTTGTTTGAAGATTTGGAATATTATGTGTTGGGTTGTTTTGGGTTGGTTCATTTGTTTCTGCTACATTTTTGCGTGGGCGACCTCGGCCCCATTTTACTGTCGCCGGGTTGGTGTTAGACTGTTTTTCTTCCTCCTTATTTTTCTCCATATTGATTTGTTGATTAGCTGGGTTTGTTACTGTGGGACTTTCTTCCCGTTGGTTGAATTTCTTTAGTCTGTTTACGTGGACAATCATTCGTTTTTGTTTTTTATCCTCCATACTTTCAATCTCGTAATTAACTTTTGAATAATTTTTTGTAATTTTATATGGGCCATTTCAACGGTTTATAAATTTTCCGGCCATTGGGGGTGCTTTTACCATTACACAATCTCCTACTTCGTACTTGGCTTCAACTGTCCCTAGGTTGTAATTAAATTTTTGTTTTTCCTGTGCTTTAAAGAGATGTTTTCGGGCTAACCGTTGAATTTGCATCCACTTCTTCGTATACATCAACGCATCATCTCCCGTGGTTTCGTATTTAAAGTTCAATTTCACGTCGTTCGGTAGAACCGGTAGTCTTCCGAAGAATAGAAAGAACGGGCACTCCTGCAATGTGGATTGAACTGCGGTGTTATATGCAAAAGTTACATAGGGTAGGAATCGTTCTCACTGTTCTGGTTCGTCTACTACATAACAAGTTAGCATGTCAATTAATGTCCTATTGAATCGTTCAACCAGTCCGTCTGTTTGTGGATGGTATGCTGTTGTTCGCATTTGCTTAATTTTAAATAATATACATATCTCTTTTACTAAGTTGGATAAGAAGTTAGTTCCTCTGTCGGTTAACACATGTTGTGGGGCTCCATACTTGGTGATAATTTTATGAACTAAACACTTTGCTACAGTGTGTGCGGTTTGGTCATTCATCGGTATTGTTATTACAAAACGGCTTGCATAATCTGAAATTACTAGTATATATCTGTAACCTTTTCTACTTTCTCGTACTGGTCCTACGATATCCATTGCGATACGTTCCCAGATTTTATATACTGGTGGAAGCGGTTGTAAGGGGGCTTTTGTGGCGCCCATTGCTTTTCTTCTCACACATAGTATACAACTGGTAACGTGGGCGACTACATCCTTCTTCACTCCTTTCCAATTATATTGTCCTTTAATACTTGCTATCGTTTTTGCTATACCTAAGTGTCCTGCTAACATGTGGTCGTGGTTTTCTATCAAAATTTCTTTAACTTTTATTCGTGGTACAATTAATCGTTTATTAACGTCTATTATTTCTCCTTTTTCATTAAAATTATATCTCATTGTTTTGGGTTGTGTGATCCAAAAATCCTGGGCAGTGGCAGTGCCTTCTATATTATATTGGTCGCTCCTAAACCAACCTATATTTTCTCTTTGTCTTTTGCGTGCTTCTTCTGCAATTAGATTTGCATAATATCCATTGTCCCTTTTAAATTCTAAATGTTCCTTAAGCCGGGCCTGCCTCTTGGCTTCTTGTTTTGTTTCAACTTCTATTCTCTTTATTAGCATCTGACAATATTCGTCTTTTTGTTGCAATTTAGCCCATTCACTGATATTGGTCTCGGGTGTTTTTACATGAGTAGATCCTATTTCAGTTTGTACTTCTTTTCATGGCGTGAACGTCACCGTGGCGATTACCTTATCCCCAGTTGAGGATTTTGGTATGGCTCCAAGATTTTTTGGTATACGACTAAGGCAGTCAGCGTTTTGATGTGACATCCCTGGTCGGTAACCTATTTTCATGTTGTACTCTTGGATTTTGAGCGCCTAACGCTGCAATCGTCCAGCCGGTTCTGGTTTACTCATCAACCACTCCAGAGGGCGGTGATCAGTAAAAACAGTGAAAGATCTTCCATATAAATAAGGTCTGAAGACTTCTATCGCGTGAACAATAGCAAAACATTCTTTTTCCGTTGTTGACCACTTAGCTTCTCGTTCATTAAGGTGTTTTGATGTGTATGCTATTACGACCTCTCGGTCACCACTATCCGCGCAGTCCGCTTCGTTGGTTTCCGATGGGTCGGGGAGGGCTGGAGTCTGCATTTGTGCCAATACTGCTCCAATTCCATCCTGACGCGTCCGTGTAGATGATGAATTCGCGCGAGAAATCCGGATACCCCAGGATAGGTTTGGTTGTCAAGCATTGTTTAATACAGTTAAAGGCGTCCCTTTCCTCCGTGCCCCATTTCCATTGTGCACTCTTTTTAGTCAGTGCTGTAAGGGGATGTGCTTTTTCTGCAAAAGCACGGACAAACTTACGGTAATAGCTTGCGAGCCCTAGGAATGATCCCAGCTCTTTTTGATTAGTTGGTTCTGTATACGTAGTTATGGATTCTATTTTCTTGGTGTTTGGTGCAATGCCGTCTTTTGAAACAATATATCCTAAATAATCTATCTTATTTTTAAAGAATTCACACTTTGTCCTGTTCAACCGTAGCCCTGCGGATGACAAAAGCTCGAAAACTTTACGCAAATGTATAAGGTGTTCATTAAATGTCTTATTGTAAATGATAATATCGTCCAAATAAACTAATACAAATTTGTATAGTTCGTTTTTAAAAATGTTGTTCATCGCACGTTGAAAAGTGCTTGGAGCATTTGTTAATCCGAATGGCATACGGTTGAATTCAAACAAGCCTAGTTCACAAATAAAAGCTGTTTTATGTTTGTCAGCTTCATTGATTTCAATTTGCCAATATCCACTTAGGAGATCTAATGTCGAAAAGTATCGAGCACCATACAACGCATCTATGGTGTCGTCTATTCGTGGTAGCGGAAATTTATCTTTAATGGTGATCTTGTTTAACAGCCTATAGTCGATGCAAAGTCGCAGTGTTCCGTCTTTCTTTAGTGCCATAACTATACCTGCTGCATATGGACTTGAACTAATTCGTATTACCTCCTTTGCTAGCATGGTTCGCAATTGTTCCCAAACCTTCGATCTCAAGGCTTCGGGTGTGCGTCTAGATCGCATGCTCACTGGTGGATTATCTCCTGTATTGATAAAATGTTTTACATCTACTGCCAGACCTAGATTCCCTTCTTTGTTGGAAAAGAGGTTATCATGTTCAAATTCGTATAGTTGTCGAATAACAATACGACGTTGGTCTGGTTCTAGGTGACTTAGATCAAACTCACTATCCAGTGCGGTAGAAACAATTTCTTAATCTTGATTAATAGTAAATTGTTGAAATGGTAATAAATTGAGTAAATCATTCGCATTAAGGGGCTGTTCGTCATACATCTCTGTGGTGTTAGTTCGGCGTCTGTAATCTGGCCCTTTTTCTTTCAATATTATCGGGCTTTCATAAGTTTTTTGTGTATAATGGGATGCAATAATGTTATCGGGTATCTCAATTTCTTTTCTCCTAATGATATGATAGGGCTTATCGTATGATGTTAGTGGTATTTCGTTTTGATCATCTCCGATTGTCAGACTATATATTGGGCACTCAGTCTCGAGCAGTTGCTCGGCTGCTGCGTGATCATAGTTAATTTGTTTATTTTTTGTGTTTATTTTAATGTTATTCTGGGATAAAAAGTCTATTCCTAAAATGCAGTTTTCTTTAAGGTTATTCATTACGTAGAAGCTATGATCAAAAGTATGGTTCTTATTAATTGTTATTGGAAATCCGTATTTGCCTAAGGAATGTAACTCTTGTCCTGAAACAGTTCGAAACACCGGAGTGTCATCGTCATTTTTCAATGACTTAATCGTTTTTCCTCTAAGTTGAAAAAGAATATCCGAAGATACCAGGCTGGCTGCAGCGCCGGTATCGATTAATCCAATGGTACGTATATCAAAAATTTAAATTGGGATCCTTATTAGTTGTGGGAGCGTTGGGTTATTTGGTTGGGTCAGATTATTTATGGATAGTATAGAGTTTATAGCAACGTTTTCCCACTCTAGTTGTTGTTGTATGCTCGGTTGGTCCGAGCCATGTCCGTCCAACATTCTCTAGCAATATGTCCCTGTTTACCGCAATTATAACAAGTTATATTTCTTCGAGTGGGAGGCTGTTGCCCTTGTGGACTTGATGGATCTTGGCGGCTACTGTTATTGTTTGGCCACTTAAAATTATTTCTGTTATTCTGATTCGGGTACCGATTACGATTGTATCGCGAATTATTGGGTCTTCGGTTTCTATCGTTGCCTTGAAATCTAGGTTGATTGTTGGAATACGACCTTTTGTTGTTGTGCGAATCCCTGTGATATGCTGGACTTTGGTCCCTGCTACGTAAGTAACTGCTATTTCGTCCTTGCTGGCGTGAAAGCTGGAGTCCCTACTCTGTGACGATGATGGTCTCGAAAATTGTACTCTTGGGTCTTTTCTTTGATGACGGTCTAACGAGGAGGTTCGCCTTGAATCGTAGTGATCCACAGCTGCAACGGTCGCTAGATGTTCCTGCGAAGAGTGTCGTTTTTTACTATAAGTTTCTAACTCAGCAATTTTTTGTTTAAGGTTCCCTATTTCTAATTTCTGTTGGTTTAATTCATCATCCTGTTGTTTTTCATGATGAGTTATACCAGCAATTACTGCTGTTAGTTCTTTATCCTCGCTACTTTCTTTATTTTGTAAAATCTGCTCCGATATTATGAGTTGTTTGCAAAAGGCTTAGAAGTCATTGTCATCTTCGGGCATCCTTAGATATAGCTCTGCTTTAAATTTGGGAAGGATTCCTTGAAGAAGAATTTTGATAAGAGTTTCGTCTCGCATCTTTTTAACTTTTTGTCGGAGTGTGTCTTCTATAACTGATTTATTCGGATTCACCTGTCTGTCCTCTTTTCCCTCTATGCTTTCATATAAGTTTTTCAGTCGAGATATGAACGTTCGGCAGCTTTCTTCTGGTCTCTGTTTAAGCTTTTGTAGTTTGCGTTTTAACGTTGCGATGTCGAATGAATCTCTAAATCTATAATATCGTTACGCCAATCTGTATAGTTCAGAAGATCGTCCTGTTCTTCTACGTATTCATCATGCCATTCTAAGGCTTCGCCCTTAAGTCTGTCCTAGAAAAATCTTAATTTTTGATCTTCGTCCCAGTCATTATTTCTTGCTACGTGTTCGGCCGTTTTAAGCCATTCGGTTATTAGTTTGTCGGTACTTTTTCCTTTAAAAGTTGGAATCGATTTCTTATCTTCTCGAGAGAAAAGTTCTCCTAACACTTTTACAATGGGTTTTGCGACGTTGTCTAGTATAGTTGTATCAGCGGCTTGGTCTTGGTTACCTGTTGAGTTTCCTGTATCATCGTCGTCGTCATTGTTTCCTCGTCTACCATGACCTGGTTCTGCACCTACTCCCATGATTGGAATACTTGCCCTTCGGTTTTTAAGTAAACTATTATTTGTTTTTTGAAGCTTAGCTATAAGGTCGGCCTGATCGTTATTCAGGTTTATTATATTTTGTAAATCTAATGTTGTCTGTGTTTCCTTGCTGTTAAGTTCCTGGTGTAAAGATTTATTAAGGTCACTTGAATTTCTTAATTCTTCTAAAAACTGAGTCGTATCGTAGGTTTTATCTGCGATATCTCGGAAATTTTTCTCCTATAGTTCCTCTGTTTCCAGATATAGTTTTTCTCGTTCTGTGAGGTCTTTGATTATAAGGTGTAAGCTGTCGATCTTTCGTTCAAGACTTTTCTTATTTATTTTAAGATCATTTACTTCATGAGTCACAATGTTCAGCTGTGCGATTTGGGTCTTGTACTGAAAGGTTACTGTTTTAAGGCTATTTTCAGTTTTATCTTTTGTTTCGGTTATCTGAACGTTTAATTGTTCCGCGGAGTTCAATTTCTGTTTTAGTGAAGTAATTTCGTCTTGAAGATTTTTTCTAATTCCACAGTTGACTGTAATTGTTCAGCTGTCTCTCTGGCTTCTTTTAGCTCACTCTGTAATTTCCCTATTTGCTGTTCACAATTGCTTAATGTGGCTATGTTAAGGGTGTAATCTTTTTGTAATCGTTCTACCTTCTCGTTATTTACTCTAATGTCTTCAAGTTTTTCGTTTGACGCCTTTAATTTCTTTTCTAATTTTCCTTTCTCTTTAGTCAAGTCGTTATTGGCCTTATTTAGTTTTGCGTTTTGAAGGAGAACTTCTCTTTGCAATATGGCTACCAACTCTGTGGTAAACTCACTTTGTTTTCCGTGAACCGTATGCAATAATTGGATTAGTGAATGTACGCTCTCTTCTTTACCATTAAGAGATTTAATATAACTTTTCAGGGTTTTGTTAGCTTCTTGAATGGATTCTGGAGTGATTAAGGGATTTTCGCCGGATTCTAGCTTATCTTTTACGACAACATATACATATAAGTTAAGGTCATTAGTTGTTCTTTTATGTGCCGCTTGTTTTTCTTCCTGTAGCTGTGCTACTCTTGATTCTCCGAATCTAGTGCCTGAATCCTTACTAATTTCTGTTTGATAACTAGTCTCTAACTCGACGGATGCTTTCCAACTAGTTAAAAATTTGTGTCGAGCCTCACTTACGGCAGGGTCATTAACAAAATCGATATAGGTTTCTTCGAGAGAAGTTGGGTCTGGGGTTGGTAAATGTTCTTCCGATAAGCTCGGGTATAGGTTAGTGTAGAGGGTTTTGAGAGCAGTCTCTGATGTTAAATTTAAATTATCTGTCATCTGCTTACCTTGCTCTTGTGGAGAAGTTGGAGTGGAGAACTGATCTCACCCAAGTTTCTCAATCGCTCCTAATACCGGTTAATGCACTCAGTAAAAATATCAGCAATACACGATACCCGTAGGTATCCGAGGGTGATTCGATCCTCTTTTCAGAGAATTGTATCTCACTACTTATTTTTCGGTTGTCTCGTTGGGACCTCCAAATGTAGTGCAGCGAGATACGGGATCACCATGTATTAACCAATAAGCATAACCAAGTACATAACAAGTGAGAGAGAGAAAGAGAGAGAGAGAGAGAGAGTTGTGGTTGGCAGAAGAGCTGAACTAACTCTGGTTTTCCTTGCAAAAGCTTCGCGAATTTATACCGGAGCGCGAGTGGACAACTCGCGCTCCAACGTCCATCGCGGAGACTTTCGCAAACATTGGAAAGCAGGGCGTGCCGATTTATGCAACTCACGTTTCGCACTCTGCGAGAGTTTCCGACCGAGCGAACCGGTTTTAACAGTCAGGTATTCTTTGTCAGACTGCCAGCCACTTTCCTTCGGCTTGCTGCGGCTCGTATAATATCAGCGCAACCGGTTTAAGAGTAGCTTGGGATCATTACAGTATTGTTTCAAGCAAGCGGAAGAGACATCTCATAAGCGATCAAAAAAGAGAATATTATTGTTGTAAATTATTAGACAGAATGACGGTTTAACATGAGGGGCTCACTCTTTACACAACAAAGTTTTATTTAAACATATTTCACATGTTAGAGGAATCAAATTCCATATAGACACACATAAAATTTACATGTTAAATAAAACGAACCTGATGTGTTGGAGAAAAATTCAGAAGTGAGACACATAGAAAAAAGAGACAGCGAGCAAAACGCTTGATCTTTCACAACTGGTGGTGGAGATTAGAACCGTCTGCTGCTGTCGGGTTTGGCAACAAAAAGGGTTTCAGCAACCGCTTGTCTTTTTTCCCAACACTCCCCCTCAAAAGGATTTTTGAAAGAAAAAAGATTTCGATACTTCTTAATTTGACAGAGTTACTCATGAGGTTAGAACAGAGAGGGAGAGCATTTTACAATAATGTTTTTATGGAGACAGCAAGAGTTGTTGAATGCCGATAAGGGATCTGATTTTCTCAAAAGCTACAGCGGGAAGTGGTTTTGTGAGCGTGTCGGCCAAGTTCTTCTTGCTGCTTACTTGATTGACTTCAATTGATCGGTCCTTGATGAAATCACGGATAGTGTGATAAGCGACATTGATATGTCTTGTCTTCGCCTGACAGCTTGGATTGTTGGCTAGTTGGATGGCTCCTGTGTTGTCACAAAAAAGCATGGCGGGCTGCTGGCCAAGAAAATTCAGTTCCTGAAGAAGCCAACGAACAAAGACTGTTTCTTTAGTGAAGTCACTTAGAGCCTGGTACTCTGCCTGCATCGTGGACCCTGCGGTTGACGGTTGAAGTCGACTTCTCTAGCACACTGGGCCCAAATTGAAAAATAAGATGTAGCCAGTCGTTGAGCGGAAATTATCGAGGTCACCAGCGTAGTCCGAATCCGAGTAGCCGACGAGTGACGAACTGACACTCGCGCCATCTCCCCCGTAGCAGAGACCATAGCTGACCGTACCTTTCAGATAAGCAATGACGTGTTTAGCTGCTTTCCAGTGTTCTGCTCCAAAGAGATTGCAGTAACGGGACAGTTGGTTGACTGCGAAGCCGATTTCAGGGCGCGTCGTTTGGGCCAGGTAGTTGAGACATCCGACTGCTTGTTGATAGGGCAGTTTTTTGGCTTCTTGTCTTTGAGAGTTTGTCTTCGGTTCCATTTCTTTGGATAAGCGTACATTTGGATCTGCAGGAGTAAGTTTTGGGTTACATTGAGACATGTTAAATCGATGAATAATTTTTTCGATAAACGCTTGTTGGTTATCCCAAAGCTTCTTTTCCTTTCTGTTTCTGGTAAGTTCTAGGCCTACGAAGCGATCTGTAGGAAGCGATCGCATCTCAAAGTGTGTTGCTAAAAAAGAAATTATCTCGGCAATCGCTGTTTTATTATTACTGCAAATGAGACCGTCGTCGACCCAGATAGCCATTATAAGGATTTCTGTTTCTCTTCGTCTAAAGTAAACACATGGGTCGTGCTTGCTACGGGTAAAGCCAAAAAGAATAAGGAAGTCGTTGAACTTCTCGTTCCAAACATGTGGGGCTTGTTTAAGTCCGTAGATGCATTTCACCAATCTTCCAACCAGATGCTCACTTTCCGGTGTGGTGAAGCCCTCTGGCTGTTCAATGTAAATCTCTTCTTCCACTAGGCCGTTCAAAAAAGCGGTTTTTATGTCCAACTGTGCCATTTCGAGGTCGAATATTGCACATAGGGACAGGATGACACGAAGTGAGGTGTATCCTACTACTGGTGCATATAACGCGTACTCATTAAAATCAATACCTTTGACTTGAGAGTAGCCTTTTGCTACGAAACGCGATTTGTAGCGTGTGGGGGTTTCCAGATGCCCAGGTTTCACCTTGAATACCCAGCGAGTGCCAATCGGTGTACGGTCAGCTGGCAGAGGGACCAGTTTCCGCGTCCCGTTGCGAATATGGGAGTCATACTCTTCTTGGATAGACGGTTGCCACAGGAAAGCTTCGCGAGACTCCATTGCTTCTCGGAAGGAGCTTGGCTCGGAAGATTGCTCGCCAAAATCCATTGAAGTCATCGACTGAATTATTTTCGGCTTTCGGTTTCTGAGTGGGTATCGTCGTTCGAGAGGCGTCGTGACGTTGTCAAGATTGTCTTCACTCGGTTCAGTGTTCTGTACCGTATTCTGTGAGTCAGTGAGAGGCAGGGGGTCGACTGCGTGCTCGCCCAGTGACGGGAGAATTCGCTGATTTGTGACCTGAGATTCGGCAGCTGGAGACTCAGTGACGGGTAGTGGAGATTCAACTGTTGGGTGGTCGCCTAAATCGCCATTTCGAGTGAACGTTGACTGCTTAGCGAACGGAAAATCGGGTAACGTTGACATGGTTGAAAGTTCAGGGCTGGTCAGCCCTTCTGATTCATCCTCTTCAAATTTGACTTCATCGCTTACAGCGACTTTTAACGTAGACAAGATCAAAACACGAAAACCGGTTGAGGTCATGTCGTAGCCGAGGAACATGCCCTTTTCTCCTTTTCGGTCCAATTTTTGACGTTTCTCATCTGCGACATGAACAAAACATGAGATACCGAATTGGCGCATGTGCGAGACGTTGGGTTTAGTACCTGAGTATCTTTCAATTGCTGTCACGTTACGAGTCCGAGATAGAGTGCGGTTGAGAGTGTACACGGCGTAATTAACGGCTTCTGCCCAGAGTCGGAGCACGACAACACACGACAGGAGGCTGGACGTGTCGGTAACCACTGGCTTTGTCTTTCATTGCGACGTAGTACAGTGCCCCACTCATGGATTTCTCTTGCATGGGGCCACCTACGTCTGAAACAATGAGTTCTCCAACCTCCAATGTCTTTTGTTCTGTCGAGCATTGGAAAGAGCGACGACACATTTTGCCATAGATACACCCTTCGCAGATAGCTGGTAACTTGCGGCTTGTAATTTTCATCCCTTCAACGGCATTGGTCTCTTCCATTCGCTGGATAGTTTTGCAGTTTATGTGAGAAAGGCGAAGATGCCAGGTCATTAGTGGCGCTGCTGATTGTTTCACTACGAAGGTGTGTTCTCTTCTGGGAGATTCAATTATGGCTTTGATGTCGAGCTGGTACAGGGTGTTTCCAATTCGACGGCCAGTTGCTTCAACTTCGTTCTTCTTAACAAACTCACAGTTCTCACCAGAGAAATTAACGTTCGTGCCCAGGGCAGTGACTTGACCAATGGAAATTAAGTTTATACCAGTGTCCGGAGCGTAAAGTACTCGCTTGAAAATTCCGACGCGTTTCTGACCGTTGACGATCGCCTCGAAAATGATGTCTCCATAAGCTTCAACCTCAGCTTGAGCTCCTCGCAGCCCTTGAATTATCCAGCTTCCTTTGGGTACAGTGACTACGTTGCGTAGGAGATGTTTCATGTTTGTGCAGTGAGCTGTTGCTCCAGAATCTGCGTAGAAGACTGATTGATGGGCTGGTGCCGTGAGTGTTTGCGCTGGTAGCCCGAAATCAACGGTTGGTGTACTAGGAATGGATGCGTTGACCGAATCAGCCTTAGCTGCTCTTGAGACAGCTGTGTTTGCTGACTCTCTCTTTACTGCTTGAGCGTGTTTTCTGCATTCAACAAATGGATGTGTGGCGATGAAACCTCTAGGTTGGCAATAGTCACAGAGTGACCCATTGTATCTTGGTTTCTTAGCAGCTGGTGGACCATCATAGCTTCTGTTTCCGCCAGAGAAACCTCCTCTGCCATTGCTGCTCTGTCCGCCACGATGGCCTTTGTTAGATGTAGCATTGTAACCAAGATTCAGGTCTTGAGGTTTGAACATAGCATTCTTGCTTTCTTCGTTAAGAATTTTGGCTGTAAGCAACGGGATCGTTTGTTCTTCTTCCGAAAGGGATTCCCAGACTGAGATGAAACCGCGAAGATGCTCTGGCAACGTGTATATGATTTTCGTGCAAATCTGGAGTCGAGTTTGAGGCTCCCCCATGTTTCTAAGCTGTTCAGCTATAGTTTCAATGGCAGAAATGTGGGACATAGCATCGTGACCTGGGTTCAGAGAAAAATTTCTAGTCGGTGAATTGGTTTTTCATTTTGTGTAATGAAGAAATTACCTTATTGATAATCATAGTTCAGGAAATTCCGTTGTACAACGTATTTGTTGTTGGCTGCACACTTGTTTTGTTGAGAATTCAGTGAGTCCAAATCTGGAAAGCTGTCTTACATCCGACCATTGTGTTTTGCAGTTTGAGCTCGATGGTAGCTAGTAGGATGCGTCGTGCAGTGCAATCTTTCACTTTCCAATCTTTAATTGCCTCAGCATTTATGATGGGTCCCAGACTCCCAGTGTCTGTGCAGCTGGGTTTTGACCTTCAACAGGTGGAACAGGCTCGATGATTTGTCTCACCTGTAATAGAAACAGTGAGTGTTTAGTTGGTTTGGTGGGCTTCGCCCACCACCCCACGTCGCACTAGTTTTTACATGAATTAAGAGAGAAAAATAAATTAAGATTAAGACAATAAAAACCTCACTATCACTCACTCCTATCAGAGAGAGAAAATCAAAATTCAAACTTTTGAACGAATTGTCTGCGGTATACAAAGTAAACCCTCAGGGATAAATGAACACCAAACATGCAGTTGCCCTAAGACTCGAAAATCTACACACGGGGATTACGGAAAAAATACATAAAATAAAACTTAAACAGATACGAACGAAAATATTCAGTAGACCTGTAAGAAATTAAGTTAAGAAGGTTGCCGAAATTTGAAATAAATCGGTCAAGTAGAAAAAAAGAAGATAGCAAATAACGAAACTAACAATAAACCTTTTGGAGCCCAACTCCAAGAAAGGTATCGATTACTACGATACGATACATGATCAGAAACTTAAGAGCCTTCGGTATACTAGAAGTATAACCCTCAGGGATAAATTGCAATTTTAAAGAGGAAATCACTCAAATCTCTGTAGCTAAGTTGGTAGAGCGATGAAAAGCTAATATGAAAGTCATATTAGCTTTCTATCGCTATCTATGGTTATTACTCGATGTTTTGTTTTGTGATTTTTTTTTTTACTTTTCTTCAATTTTTTTGAATTTTTATTGCAAAGCTGATAAATCACATTATTCTGTCAAGAATTGTATTTTTTTAAAGTTTTTTGGTGGAATTAGGGGATTTTTAATTCTGACATGGGACTTAGAAAAAAAAACGTAGGAAAACCAACGTTCACCACACACCCGCAAGAGGCAGAAGTGTCGTTGTAGCTATCTCTGTGCCGTTGCCTTATGGAGTTGACAGAACAACCCTTTCATGGCTCTGGTGGGAGTGGTGGCACTGGTGGGATGTTGTCTACGTGTGAACGCATGTTATAAACCATTCCAATCTTCCATATACCGTGACCGTACCCGACTCCAAATATGGCAGAAATAAACGCGGCTAAATCTTTCACCAAGGCCTTCCCGCTTATAAATTTAAAAATATATAAATAATTACATTATCAGTTATATTTGCATAATGCTGTACTACACTATGTTATTGTTACACTACGCTTGGTGTGAAATTGTGAATGGGCTTTTATACTATCAATGTACAGTATCTTTCAAGTCTCTTTTAGTCTTTTATCCATTTAACCAAGCATTTTAACATGCTTAGGGATCAGCACACATTTTCTTGAAAGGTACTATACGTTAAAAATTATGGATATTACATTTCGTACAATGGAATTTCTCTCCAATCCCGTTCTATAATTATAATTTGCTGGGGTTTTTTTCCCTTCTGTCTTTCAGACCTTCTGGGTGCCACACTGGCCATGGCTTGGTTGCCACTGGTTGCAGTTTACTGGTCGCCGCTAAATTTGCTGTTGAAGATCGTCGTAGCGTATTTAAGCCATAAAAGCTCTGAAAAACAAAAGCGCCGTAACGGCATGACACAGCATTGGAATCAAACCCACGGATACCAGGATACCCGTGACTCCATCATTCTTCTTATACATCATGGTAATAATTCAATCTTAACTCCAACCAAATAAGTAATAATTTAACACGCTAACTGCCAATAGGAAATAAAACTAATTGTACCAACAGGCATGAGCTGTACTTATCAGCTTATTCCATCCAGATTCAACTTCCCCAGCATGAATTTACTAAAACACTATAATTACTTCAACTAAAACGATTGTCTCTAACCATTATCTTTTACAGTACCTATAAAATTATAATTTGTATTTTACTTAAAAGGAATTCGGGCTGAGGAAACTTGTGTATTCAATTACCATTTTGTGTGTTCCAATGATTGAGGCAAAGCTGACAATGTTTAGTTCTAATTTATCAAAAGATATGCTAACAGAAATGAAAAAAAAAATATATATTTTGAATACCCAAAACTCCCAATTTTTAGTTTCCTCAGGAAGACATCAAATTTTAGTGAGAAGTTATCTTCGATTACCCACTTTAGTAAATCCTTCTTCGTCTATCTCTTTTCGTTCAACTAGATATAATAAAATATTTTGATGTAATAAACAGGGGGGAATCATAAAAAACTTTAAATGGAAAATAAAATTATTTACTTACTTTTGGGTTTTTCACGTTCTCGGTCATTTGAACGAAACGAAGGTCTATCACGCTCGTCACGATCAGGACCCGGGCGCGAAGAACGCCCACTAAACTCTTCTCGGTCAGATCGAGGTTGACGATTTAACTGATCTCGATCTCCTCTGTCTGGGGGGCGTTCTACAGGCCCACGAGAAACGCGCCAATTCGATTCGCCGTCTCGAGAAGCAAGTGGCGGAGCTGAACGGCGGATTTCACGTTCATCTCTCCGAGATTTTTCTTCATCTCGAAATTGTGGTGGCCGATCGAATTCCACATTTTTTCTAGCAGGATCTCTTAAAGCAGCGAAATCACGTCCACCCCTATCTGGTCTATTTTCTCGAGATCGTTCGGTATCCTTTGAACTTCTCCAATCTTGTTCACGACGTTCATCACGGTCGCGACGTTCCTCCACTTCGCGGCGTTCTCTGTCGTCCCGATCACGACGCTCTATATCATCAGCTTCCGGACGAGATGAATATTTTTCGCTGCGATTATTACGCCACTTGGCTTCTTTAGGTGGTTTATAGGGCTCTGCTTGTCGCCCATCCGAGTTCTCAGCTGGGCCTCTTCGCCAACTCGATTCCGTAGGACGCTCTTTCAACGATGGATTCACGTGCTATTTCATAAGGAAAGAGTTATTCATCCATTTTGATAAACTAACCAATGTAACACAAAACGATATTCCTATGATTCCAGTTTAACATTATCATCACTAGGAAGAGCGAAGTAATGGATTTGATAAATTTCTAATCACGGATAATATTGAAATGGTACTAAAAAAAACTACCTCTCTTTCTTTATCCCGAGTTTCGCGTTCACGTTCGCGTTCTTCTTCTTCACGTCGCTTTTGTTTCTCCTCAATTTCACGTTCACGTTCACGCTGCTTCAACAAAACTTGATCAGCAGCTTCGCGTCGTTTACGAAGTTCATCGAGCTCTGCCTGACGGCGTTCTTGTTCAATGCGCTCCGCTTCTTCTCTCTGCCTTTTTAACTCTTCGTCACGCTTTCTTTGTTCCGCTTCTTCTCTTTCTAAGATACAAAAAGTAATTGATTTGTTAATCTGCTTATGGGCTTAAAACATAAAATTTAAATTTCAAACCTTTGAACCATTGTATGCGTCGCTGTTCACGTCTCTGTTCTTTGCGTTGTTTAAGTCTCTCAGATCTCACTGTATCATACATAGATTCAAATTCGGCCAACTTCTCTTTAAACACACTTCTTCGTGCTGATTTTAGGTTATCGATAAATTTTTCTTTGTCGACTCGCATACGCATTAAACGATCACGATGAAGCATTGCTACTTTCCGTTCTTCTTGAAGTTGAGAAATTCTTTCTTCTTCTTGTTGTTTCCACAACAACTTATCTTGAACCTTGCGTTCAGCCAAATACTTTTCCAAAAGAGGAATTTCTTCTATACGTTTAGCACGTTCCAAATGATCAACTTTTTTCTCCTGGCTCCTCAACTTAGTCTACAAAACATTCGTCAGTAACAATTTTCAAAATAAAGTTAACAGATATAATACTTGTAATTCCTTTCTTTCTTTTTCCAATTCTTCCAGCTGGCGTGCCATTATCAAATCCGGATCTAATTTTGATATATCTTCATCTTCCATTTTTTTAATTACCTTGAAAAACAATGATAATCAAGTTATGGAACTTGTGATAACGTGATAGTGAGTAATAATTTCTTAAGAAGATTGAATTACTTTTTGGCCAATTGCAGTTTGGCTAAACTGAGCCACCTTCTCTTTGAGATGCCTTGCTTGAACTTGTCGAAGTTCGGCTTCTTGGCGAAGCCTCTCTCGCTCCTGCCGCTCAGCTTCAAGACGGCGTTGTTCTGCTAACAATTGCTGCCTAATTAGTTCCTCCTGACGTCGACCTTCTTCTTCTTCACGTTCAGTATTCAATTTCTCAAGGTATTCCTTGCGATCTTCAATGATCTTTTGACGACTAAGAAGTTGGTGATGGTCTCTCGCCTTATTAAGAAAATTACATATTGATCATTGCTAACGACGTATAGGATCAAGATTAGGTACTTTATTTTGGTGATAGAGCGCAGCTATCTGAGCTTTCAACTGTCTCTCTTCTTTGGTAGGTGCATTACCAACAACGGCAATTGTCGCTTTGTTGAGAACGCAATACATTGAAATTAAATGAGTACGTATCTGTTCAGAAGGCATAGCCTAGAAGAGAAAAAATTCATAACTTGAGAAATTTGTTTCATGATTAACACGAATGATAGTCTACCTGAAGAGTTGGTCCTTCTGGTAAATCTTCTCGTTGAGCTTCAAATAATTCAGTGCCAAAATGTAGACAATTGTTTCGGTGATCAATTCTTATTTGCATATCAGTATGACGAACTGCATTGACAACAATGCGTTCCAGGTCAAATGGAGATGCAAACGGGGCCAACTGCACCAAACGTTCGAATCGGATAGTTGAGTAGAGTTGGGCAATCTGCTTCACCAATCTGGTTAGTGTAATTTCTTCCAAGGCATGAATATATTGGTTCAAATAAGATGTCTCTTCGACTTCAGCCATAAACGATAGAATGGTCTTGACTTTATTACATAAATGCAATGGGTCAAATTCCACCTCCAGGAAATGGTACAACTGTTGCAACTGTGGCATAGCAGTTGCTACCACACCAAGGCGAACCAAATCTTTAATCAATCCATTGCGTGTAGGAGGCTGATTCAAATGAAGAAGAGTAGCTAATTTTTGCGTTTTTTCCATTGCACTTTTCTCAGTTTCAATGAAACGATCGAATTCAGGATGAGCAGACGGTAGTGGTACTGCTAAAGTTGCGACAAGTACACGCGATCCAAGTTTCTGGAGCTCTTCGGTCGTAATATTTTTTTTCAAGTCGCGTGACAATTGAAAAAGCCGGAAAAGAGCAGCAGCGTGAAATAAGTGATTTCCCGACTTTCCGAAAACAAGAGCAATTTTCTGGTAGTATTGTGCCATTTGTTGAGGGCGCGGCATTTTCTTCGCCAATATCATTAATCCGTGAATGTCTTCAATGGCTTTATACGCTTCCTGCCACAACTCCATCTGAATAGCAAAATCAAGCTGCAAGAGCCTGGTTTCTAAATTCATTTGTTGAGTCTCAGGATTGCTCAAATTAACGGCAGTAACAGATGGGGTTCCTTTAACCTTTTATGAAACATTTGTAATTAGTTTTAAAATAATGAAAAAAAAAATTACTCTTACCATTAACGCAAGGTGTGACCTTAAGTTTTCGCATAGCTTGCGAAATTCAGTTTTTCGAGCATACTTCAGACAAAACTTGAAGGCATGTTGAGCTGTATCATGGTACAATTTTTCAACTCTTGAATTAGTCCGAAGCAATTCCAAACACTGCCTGTAGGACTCCCAAAGAAATTTTACCCATGGAGTCAAAATAACACGATCAGACCTGTCTTGGGCATCTTCCCCACTGACAGCACTAAAATAATAATAAATTGTGAGTGTATAAAAGCAGTAGAGAAAAAAAAATTAATTTATCTACCTCAAAAGTATACTTTCAGGAGTAGCAACATTGTCAAGATCATCAATATCCACAACAGCTTGATGGGATTCTTGGCGAGCTGCTTCTGTTTTCTCCTCAGCTAGATTCAGATAGAATCGTACAACATTTTCTAAAGACGCAACATTGACCTTAAAATGGAAAACATAGATCATGAGTGTTACATTATCAAGACATAATCAAGTGATTCTTACAGATTGACACATGTTACGGTATTGGAATAAGCCTTCTTTAGCCATGTAAGCCTTTTTCAAATCCACACAAAGTTCCAAGTATTTGATCATAATGGGTTCCAATACTTTTTCTGAATAGGTTGTTGAGCGATATTTCTTGCTCTTAATAACTTCAGCAAGGGCATCCAAGGCCCTAATAGGCTTGCCCACTTCAATAAACTCTGCAAAAGAACAAGTAACAGCATTTTGGTCAAATGAACCATCATGAGTGACACCCGGTGAACACCGCATTAAAGTAACCAATACTGCAAAAGTGAGTTAAATACTTGTTAGAAAAGAAAACACTTACCATTGGCTCTTTTGAGAGCATTTTCAGGTCGTTGATAGAAACGAGACATTTTTAAATTCGCATAACACGTCAATTAGCAATCAGAACGCTTCGCAGGAACTGCTCAACGTGGCTGGCAAAGAAAATGGCCGTCCAAGTTTCAGCCCCTGGTGGTGGACTGTTGGCTGTTGTAGTTGGGCCCGGTCACAATCTATTGCCTTCAATATGTTATTGGAAACGAAAGATGTCGTTCTACAGTAAACGCGTGTTCTATTGCAACGACATCTTTCGTGAAAAATCAAAAGGTGCACGACTGGAATGTAGGCTAGTTGCCGGTTGAATATTTTTTAATATTTTTTAATCCACGGATTCCGTGCAGGAAACTCGAGCAGAAACAACAGGACTATACACCAAAAAAACTACTATTTTAAACTTTACCATAAAGAAATCAATGTAAATTGTTTTTGTGAAAAAAAAATGAAAATATTTTTTTGACATTACACTAAAATTCCCAAATTAAAAGTATTTCGCTTTTTTAACGCTAGAGTGCTCTGTATTGGAGTCACATCCGTTTTCTGTGTGGATGTGGGCATTTGGGAAGATAGGGAGGTTACCGTGTGTGTGAAGTGTCAAGTTTTGACTAGGGAGTAGTAGAGACTGGACTTGTGTATTAGTGTGGTGGAGGACTTTTCCTAGCGTCATTCAAGATGGCAGATTCGGCGTTGGAATCGGTAATAATTGTTACTCCTTCGTATCTATCCAAAGTTAAAGACAATGGTTTAAACGAAAGTTTCTCTACCACAAACAAGAAAACCCAGATTGCTTGTGGTAGTCCATCGTCACCCAGTCAAATAAAAGATGGTGTGGCAACAGGCAACGTGCCGTTGTTAGACAACCAAGCGGCCTCTACAACAAAGAAAACAGCCGATTCTGACAAGAAGAAAAAGAATAAGATGGCCGATGAGGCTAAAAGCAGTTCACGGGCGTGTGAAGTAATCCGACTGACTAGTGGTGGCGAAACACAACAATTGACTGTTAATAAACAATTTGATGGCCAACGTCGGTCTCTTACAACTACGGCTTTCGTCTGTGACGAAAAGAAACGCAGGCGCTCAGATAGATACGACAGCTCTGAGAGCTCAGACAGGTCAGTAATAAATAAATGATAAAAGCAAAAAAAATATTACAGAATTATGAATTCTGTTAATCTAAATTATTCGTAAACTAAATCAATGTTCGTTCAAATGGATAAACATAACACTCAATTTGATGCCTGATTATAACGACGGTGTGGTTAATTTTTTTCTTTCTTTATAAATCATAGTTGGTTTTTATTGGATTACTGTTTTCAGAGTGTTACTTTAATCTAGCTTAGGAACTGCTTAGGTGTATAATTTTAAATCTATTTTATACGTCGGAGAATTTATTTGTCTGTTTTTTGTTCATTCGACCATTTTTGGGGGAATCGGCCTTTTTGTTTTCAGTATCTAGTATTTTCTTGGTTCTTTTACCTTGTGTATCCTCTATGGGCTCTATGTGGCATACCACACTGCTGCCTCAAACAAGATTATGCCTCCATACATAACGTTAGGAGGACTTTTTATATATTTCCTCGTTGATTCGCGTAAATTAACGCAATCAGAAATGGGTATGGGCTAAATTTTATGTGTTGTAGCTGAATTTGAATTATTATGAAAGAAAATGTCGAATTAGAACCATTTTCTGTCAAGTCTGATTGCAAATACTATTTCGTAAAGTTCTTAATCTTATTCATAAGAAATAAACTTTTGACAATCATAGTATTAAAAACTTTATATTAAAAAATAGTAATAAACAATATATAAGATGCACTTAAAAATAATTTATTTTAAATGGTTTCAAGATCACTTGCGAGTTACAAAAACGTCACACTTAAAAAAAATCTGATTTCACATTGCTTTAACAAGGTTGATATAAGTTTTTTTTTTAAATAGTTTTAAATAAATAAATATAAGTAGTTAAAACATTTAAATTTCAATAATCCTTGCTCGACAAAAAACTTCCTTTACAACGGCTTTTCATGTTTTATCATTGTTTAAAACCTGAAGAGTTCAGCTGTTACAGGTTAATTATGGGAACATTTTAAAATATAAGTGAAAATGTTTCTTGCGCTTTTTATATCCGCTCACATCTCATCGTGCGTCTCATTTTGTGAAAATATTCTCAATCACATTACTTAACGGTTAAGTTATGATTTCTAAAATGTTATTTAAATATGTTCAATGTCAAGTGTTTTTAATTAGTTGCGGTTGTGTTGTGTTTTAATTATTCCGGTATAGCTGATTTTACACCCGACATTGAACTTTATCCTGTTGAATTGTGCGATGTCAGTGAAAGCTAGGGCATCAAAGTTCATCTATATTTGTTTTGTGTGTTTAATTTCATGTGCCCCAGTGGAGTGGCATCTCTCACTTGCTCTGACACGTCTTCTTGGAGTAGCAGCAGTGACATTACAGAACCAGTTTCACCCGCTTCACCCTCTTCGTCACAACCAAGTCCAATCAGTCAAGCATTGCTGGACAACAGTGCTACAAACCACACTTTTGTAGCAATTAAATCAATCAAAGTTAAAGAAGAAAAAGTCGATTCAAAAAAGAAATGTCGGCTCGACGGTAATCAAGATAAGCATTTAGGGAGCACTTCAGTATCGATATCCTCATCATTTCCTTGTACCACCAGCCAAAAGAGGCGTCGCAGACATAGCGATTCTACGTCGACAGAAATGTCTCATTACCACAAGTCAGATTGTGCTTATATCAAAGAGCGTGGAAAGCGTGTCCGTTATTCATCTGGAGAATCAATTTCCACTAACTCATTTTCAAATAAAAAAGAGAGTCCTGATGCAGACTTAAGTGACATGTCGGCTAATCTGAAATGGCTAAGTTTACTATGGAGAAATAATGGAAGCAATACTTTGAGTGCGGAGAAAAATCAAAGTCGTAAACAATTAATTTCGTCTAGACTGCGCCAATCCTGGCCACTAGTTAAACATTTTCAACAGAAAACTGGCCAATTGAAAATCACAGAATTCTTCTCATCTCAAGTGAAACAACATTGGAATTATACCAGATTTTCAGATGTAGATAACAAGGGTATCAAACTTCCAGTTAGTCTCAGCAATTCGAATTGGCGTCTGCCGGTATCACGAGTAGCCATCGTTTCTGTTGCACAGGTCGACCATCACAGTGACGGTGGTTCTTTTAATTCACGCTCTCTCTCCGGAAATGTGGGATTTGAAAGACCAGTGCCTGCCACTAGAACCCTTAATTGTGGTTTTGCCGCTGAGACTTCTGGGCCTTCTCCGATTCGTTTTCCAATCGATCAGGTTACTTCGTGCCATAAAAACGAAGTCCCGTTGTCTATTGGTGTAAATGCAATACAGTGTCTTTGGCAGCACTGTAAATCGAGGCTAACGTCAGGCCAATCACTTCTCGAGCACATTCAAAATGTTCACGTTGTTTCTCAATCTGCAAGACCAGTTTTATTATCTTCCTTGTCTGGATCCGATGCTGCTGCAGAAACTGTTGTTGGTACTTCTAGTTGCGGTGAACTGTATTCTTGTCAATGGGAAGGCTGCAAAGTTCAGGGCAGAACTTCTTCGTCAAGAGCATGGCTAGAAAGGCATGTCTTGCTGCACGGTGGTCACAAGCCATTTCGCTGTATCGTTGATTTATGTGAGCAACGGTTTAATTCACAGGTAATTAACTATTTCACACTTGTGCCCAATCTTAAACTAACGCAACAAATATTTTCTTTATTATTTTTGTTTAGGCTGCTCTTCAACGTCACGTCAATGCACATTTCAACCAGGAATCTGGTCAAAGCAATAATGGTCATGGCATCAAACGTGACAGTGCCCCAGCTAAAATCATGCGTCGAAATTCTAAGAAGCTCAAACATCGTCGAAGTATAGTCGCACCAGGTATTCTACCTCTAATTTTACTTAATAGTCATTATTCAAAATAGTTTAAATTTGAAGTGGTTGCTTAAAACATTGAGTTTTGTGTAAAGATGGAGAAAATGATGCATTCATTATTTGTTATTGCATTATTTCTTTAGCTCGATTGTTTGACTTTTTTGATTCCGGAGTTATGGAACGCTTACGTCATCAATTGATAAATTCGCAAATGACTCACAATCGAGTTGGTGTTTCATGTACAACAAATGATCTCATTGTTCGTAGCCAGGTGAAAAAATAATCTACGAGGTCGGTTTCGTCTTTTTATTTAATAACTTTTTTTTTGTTTATATGTATAGATAATTGCACGACGTTTGGATGCGAATGGAAAGTCAAGAGTTCTCTTACGGTGGATACCACAAGATGTGTAAGTTAACTCTTGATGAGGCCTTTATTTTGTATGTTAACCGAACTGTTCAAATTACCCAAGTGAATTATTTGAATCACCTACAGGTTACCTGATCAATGGGTGCTGGAAGAAGAAGTGGTAACGCAGAAAACGGTTGCTTTGCGCAACCTCAGTAGTGCTGTTCAAATAGAACTGCAGCAATTGTTTATCAGACCACCTTTAGCAAAAGAAAATGAATCGAAACAGCGTCGCAAGCGATAGTCTGTTTTCGTGTCAGCTCAAGCGCTATTTACTGTATGTATTCATTTCCCCCTAAGATATGAATTTTTTGATCTTGAAGCTAACATTATTATGTATCTGACTTATCTGGTTATCAATTTTTGTCTCACTGACGTGGCAAGCCGAAAGCCCCTTCCTCACAACTAACAAAAGACAATTAATTTTTAGAAGCACCATTGCTCTTTTGCACCCTAATGCTAATTTTGGGAGCTTTTTTCCGATAAAGGTTATGAGGGAAAACAGAGTTGTTCCAACCTTTCTGCCTTCATTTTTATTTGTTTGTCTCGGATGAAACTACATCCTCATCGTCGATTAATTATTTTTTTGCGGATAAGCAGGCTTCATTTCGTTCCAGTATCCCGCACGTCCAATAATTAAATCTGCTGATTAGGTACGCAGGTTCGATATCTCAACTTTTTTTAATAACTGGAATTGACGATTATTGGTTTTCGATAGAGCGTGTGCGATCTTCTTGTACGTATTCGTTAATTTTTCGACTTTCAGATGCAAATTCTTTCACAAACAACTGTTTTTTTTACATATAATCTAGTCAATCAATTAAAACAACTAGATATGTTAGAGTATGTTTGATGAAATTAACTTGACGACTCAATAATATCCTCGATTCTCGGATTTGTGTTCAAGTAAATTTTGTAAAATTGGTCTTCAGAGAAGAAGAGGGGGGTGGGGTATTTTTTTACAGGATTTTGTGTCTGTTTTTCTTTATTTTTTACTGCCAACTCTCAAGTTAATTTCAGGAAGATTTACTTTTCGAAATAGTTATTTGGGCCGAAGAGTAACTGGAAAAACTTGAAATAGTAATTGATATGCAGTGTGAAGGAAATAGAATGCAATGTATAAAAATAGTTTATTGCATTTGCACATAGAAATGACCTCATTTTGATTTTATCAATGCATTTTTTGAAATTTTTTATTTTCTGGCCTGTGCCTCATCATTTTGCTCACCATTTGTCTAATAAAGTAACGATGGCAACTTGTGTGTTTGGCAGAAATAATAAGCCAAGAATCATGTCTATTGGTGCTCGAGCAATTGAGTTTGGGTCGTACATATTAATGTTTTAAATGAATTGTAATGTGATCTCAAAAATTCGCCATTTCCTTACTTATTGATGAAGTGAAAACGGTGGCTTTGTAACCGTTTTGTTCGCCTTTGTAATTGTCAAATTTGTTAGAAACGGTTTATTTGACAAAACCGAATGACTTTCTTAGTAATCAAGAATTATTATGATGATCTGTGACGAAGGTTTACCGTATTATTTCTTTTGGTTTGACAAGTAAAATAGACTACCTCATTTGAGCACTGCCAACTGTAATTTCGCCTCGTACTACGTACATACTCATTCTATTATTAGTAAGACAATAAATTCAAATGAAAAATTCCTTGAGTTAGTTTTCTCCAACTTCTTTTATGCGGCAAGGCTTCGGTGGAGGATTTTGCTGCGTTTATTGTTGTCGTTATTTCCAACTATTTATTGCAATTTCTTGAATTTTTTAGATAAAGCCTCGTCCCTACGGATAGTATGTGCGATGGTTCTAGTTTAAATGCTGTTTGTGGGTTAGATTTTGTTCCTTGGCATTTTTAGCGAGAAGCAAAAAAAAACTTTTCCTTGTTCTTTTGCATAAAATACTAAAGAAACAACCACTTGATTTTACATCGGAAGCGAGTGCACAAAACGAAAAGGCTTGTGCGAGTATGCAAAAAGTTCCAAAACTCCCTAAAAATTGCCCTTAGTGTATACGCATTTCTTAGAAAGTTCCAGAAATCCCGGATGGATTCCGAAACCCCTCCACATTCCAACGAGACTATCCGGGCAAATTTTCTGGGGAACTATTTTTTGAATTGTTATTATTATTATTTCTTTCCATGAGTTGTTTTTATAATGGGAAATAGAAACCTCGCAAATCTGAACATGACAGATCACGGGATCAATCCGCATTTTCTACGATACACCATTTTGGAGCTTTCCCAATCCTACGAACTAAATAAGTGCTGTAAGAGCGAACATACAGAACTATCCCTGAGGATAGTACGGTAACGTAAATTAAAACAATGATGCATCTTCAACTTGTCAGACTGTGTTTCATAATTTTATTTCAAAAGGTAAGAAACGAAAGTAAGCTTAAACGAACAAGCTTATCATAAATAATTCAAAAGATGGGGCTACATCATGTACAGAATAAAAATCCAAGCATAAAATTATATTCACAGCAATAACAAATTTAGGTTCTAAATGGGGAAATACTTTAGACATGCTAAAAGTTTTAGACCAAAAATTGTTGACCTGTCATTTCCTCCCCTTCGTTCGTTCTACAACTACTCTATTAAGTTTATTGCACCCCAAACAGTTCATATTTTAATTAAGGGATTTTATTTCTTGCTTGACGCAGTGCTTGAAAGCGTCCCATCCCTCGTTTCGCGTATGTGACTGCGAAAAATGAGTAAGTTTATGGTTGAACATTAAGAATTTACTTAAGTTTATAAACAAGCCTTCGGTTTACCTGTAGTCCACGATGAATTCGATCACGCATGATTGCAATGAATTCGCGATCTGATAGTCTTCCATCACCATCTTGGTCGAATATCAGAAATACAATCCGCACAACATGCTCACTTAATGAAGCCCCAGTACAAATTTTCACGGCTCGTTGAAATTCACCTACAACCGAGAATTCAAATATTTAAAAATAAATACATTTTGTTTTTGTTCTTTGGCACAAATTATTATTTTCGGAGACAGCATTACTTTCTGAAACCGGGCGGTCAGCAAGTGTGTACATTTTCATCGCAATCGCAAAGTCATCTAGGTTGTTAAGAAATGTACAGAAATCATGAAATTCGGGAAAGGTTATTCCCTTTTCTTCGGGATCCCCTTGAATTAAACGCTCAAGAAATTCGTCATATCTGTAACGTAAAAGAGTAACAATGTTAACTTAAAATAAGTCTCCTATCTTTGATGATTAAACTAAGTCATTTGGAGGAGGAGGTTTGGCAAATTAGAAAGCATGTGTAAAGAATCTCACAAAAAGCTAGAGAAATTTTAACAATGCTCTAGGTAATAAAATTATAACTTACGCTCCTGCATCTAGTTGTGTGTATCGAAGCAAAATTTTGGCAAAATCTTGTTCAGTAATAGTTCCTAGGCCTTAAATAGCATTTCGTGATTTTAATTGTATCATATATTAAATGAGTCAAACGAATGCATCACCTTTAGAAAACTCCTGAAATTCAAGTTCGAGGACTTCTGTCTGTAAATTCTGCATAAACCGTGCAAACTCCTCGAAACTCAAACTCAAGTTTCCGTCTTTGCCAAAGAGATGGAGCAATAAAGTTGTATCCAAATCATTACGTTTAAGCAATCCATCTCCTTCAGTGGAATGATGCCCAGATGATGACTGCTGGGATGCTGTCTCAACGATATCGTTTGAATTGGATTTCGGGTCACTTGCTGGCAAAGGCAATCCACGCCTATCGCGGTACGCATGACTAAAAATCCGTTCCAGCTAATCATTGCAACAATTTTTAAAACGTAAATGAGTCTTTGTTACAATTAAATACTGCAGATGATTAAGCCATTATATAGGAAGTAATTTAAACACGGTATACGCCTATGTTAGAATAAGGATCATCATAATTGAGTTTATCTCATTCGAATTTTATAATTGGAAGAAATGCATATTAAATGATTGAAGTCTCAAAGTAACATTTACAGCAAAACGAATCTTAAACGGTATTCTGCAACAGATTTGATCAGAAATTCTATCTTAAATAGCGAAAGTAAAACAAAGTTGCTTCGTTAATAAATATTTAGTATTTCATATTTTTTAAAAAGAAAAAATTTCTGCATTTAATATGCTTATTACTTTGTCCGGATTTGACTAATTAAATTAAATTTCTAAAATTAAAAAAAATATGTAAAATTGAACAGCAAAGATGCACAGAAGGCCATCCAGCCCATCCTACATCACGGCGATTCTTATGCTCATCGCTTTTATACAAAATATACAAAACAATAACAAATAATAAAATTCAATAAATAAATTTCATAACGGCAATTCCTACCATGCTTTTTCATGCTTAATTGAAATTCAAATAACATGAACTTAATAAAATAATAATAATTATAAAATGTGTACTACTCTGATACTTGTACCAAGTTATACTTACAAGCTCTCTGTCGATGCCTCGCACGATATCTTCTTTAAAAATCTTTTGGCAGAGTATACCCAACAACTAAACAAAATGTTAAACAAAATGTTTGACAGAACAGAACCAAAGAACTACAACAGAAAATACAAAAAACATACAACATAATTAGATGTAATATAGTTTAGTCCAGTGCTGGGAGAATAAATTATTTTAATTTATTTTAATTTTTATATCCGTAGAGCAAATTTGAAATTTCTTTGATGTTCAATAAAATTTTTTTAAATTAAACTTTTTTCCATGTTTGTTTTTAAAAAAATATATCTGGTTGTGAAAAATTGCACGAAACTTCGCTAAATTTTCAGGATGGATTTTGCTTCAGCTGATGTTCCTCTCACCTGTAAGAGGTGAGGGTGAAAGCATAAGTTTGGATTTTGGAAGACCAAGACATGCAAAAGAGTCTTGCTTTGTTTATCCAACATCCATTAAGCCTAGCTATTGCAGTTTCGCTACAATATCCGTTGCCCTTGAAGGCAGCATGGGAAATTTTCTATAGAACCATTTGTATCCTTTTATTTTCCTTTTGAAAATAAAAAACCATGAAAATTTTTATTTTCTCTCTATTTATCAATCTTTTTTCAGTTTTTTAAGTCCATACACTCGATTTTTGTTATCCATTTTAAATAAGTTATGAAATCCATTTTCCCAACACCGTTTTAACTATTTAAGGAGTTTTTTTTATTCCCGTATATATTATTCAGACAAAATATAAATATAGAAATTATCGAGACAAATTAGAAAAAAAAACAGGATTGCAGGAAAATCCAAATAATAAATATATATCGGGAAGGAGTGTGAAAATATTTTTATGTAATAATCTATGGAAGGAAAATTGTCCAATGACTAAGTAAAAATAAACACTAAATTAAGTTAAGGTAAATTTTGTCATAATAAAGACACATTTGTGTTTACACCTTCAGGAGTGTTGGTTTTTCTTTGTCAATTCTTTTCTATCACCGCTTTAAAAAAAAACTCGGGAAAAACCGTATAAAATAGACGACAAACTCAAGTCCATTCCCCGCATTTTAGTTCCCCGATTCCTGCGCTTCGACCTCCAAATTTTAGACTTATGTTAAGCTTGAATTTTTGTCTAATTCGATAGAAGATTTTACTTAACGGTATCCTGTCAGAATGTCTATCTTTTCAGTCAACTTCGAACCTTCTATCATTTTCCTTATTTAAAAAAAAATTTCTTTTTTACTTCAGATATTATCTAAGTATATTACAATTTTGGTTGATTTCTGTTTGTCCTCAGACAGATTTTTTTTTTTCAAATAAAAAATGCTCCCTTTTTTCCTTAAAAACTAATATTTCATGGGTAAACTACCCCCCCCCCCCCCCAAAAAAAAAGAAATCTCATTTCAAAGGCGATACCTTATTTGTCGTTGTATACAATTCTACAACAAATTGATTTAAATTATCCCTTTTGTTTGTTATTTTTGAAATTTAGTTATTTGTCGGAAAAAAAACTTCGCCGTGCGCCGCTTCCAGGATATTATGCCTTACAAACCTTTAGGAGTGTACTCCTGAAGGCAATAGATTATAAATACTGAAATAGTAGTGCTACGAATCCTTTCATATAAGAATGCGTTTATCAGAGGAATGGATTTCTTTACTTACCACCATGAATTCTTGCTTATCAACTCGAGCATTTCCATCTGTGTCGAACATGTTAAAAGCTATGTGAAAGCCCGATTTCGGTTCTAATCAACAAACAAAACAGAAGTTGACAATAAAATTGGATTTTGGTTGTCATTTTTTAAAAGTATGCTTACTTGTAAGTATTGACAGTAGAAATAAATATTCTGATTTTGAGAAATTAAGAAACAAAGAAAAATATATCACTTCATAAAATCATAAATAACCTAATTCAACGTTTCAAATTTACCTGTGTAGGATATCAAACCTAAATTTAAAAAAAAATTAATAAAATTATAACGATAATTATTATTTTAAATTATTATTTTAATACATTAAATTTTTTTTTTAATTAACATCTTATACAAGAATTTGTAATATAGATACCTTGTTCCCCAAGGTCTCTAAAAGTCCGAAAGTTTCCTTTTGACAAAGATGGTGTCATTTTCTGCAAAGTCAACAAATTGTGTTCCTGCAAATTGCGTCGTTTCAGCCGAGCTTTGAAATTAAAAAAATTCGCATGACAATTTAACCCTCATCTTCTATTATTTAGGATTTTTAAATATCTTACGTCGAGGTTCTCCTTCGATAACCGACTCCTATCAATTAAAATGTTATATATATAGAAAGGCAGAAAAAATATTAAACATATTTGAAAAATGGGCTAACCAGAAAATCTTGAGGAGTCATATACAACTGTCCCCGAAATTCATTAGAAGCAAATTGAACGAAACGTCGCTCGCGCGGAGTTAATTGCGAAAGAAGGGCTGCACTTCCGATTTTTGGATCTTCCTAATCCACAAACAAATAAATCGTTTTAGCCAAAAACTAACATATATATTCTTGTTTTACAATGATTTTGTGCCGCTGTAATATTATGCCATAGATACCCTAAAAACCTATGTCTATATACCCTTTGGGTCTTTGCGAATCGCAACAAATATAAATTCAGTGTTAAATTTAGTAAGTTTTCATTTAGTTATTTTTAAAAAGTAACAATTCCGTACCTTAAAAAACATAAAAACGTTACTCACTAGTTAATAAGTATGTTTTTGTGTCAATGTTAGTCTCCCCTACAATACTTATTCTTCCTAATTTTCACAATACAGTAAGTAGCGCGCAATTCTTCATAATTTTTTATTGAAGAGAAGATATTTCTCGAACTATCTTGACATCAATAGATGAAGCAAACTATTAAGATGCTGAACTTGGTGTTAAAGTTTTCTCACCACAGCATCTGAATGAACGAATAAATGTTATAATTTTTTGCGAAGTCTAGTTTAGGGCTTATTAGGGATACCCAGCAGCTAAAGCTTTGCTCTTGTATTAGGAATGGCTGTAAAAATCAACTTACCGTGCAATATTAAAGTTGCATTCTTTTGTTGTCCTTACAACTTGTATCTTTTAAAATCGAGACAAGTAAACTGCGTTCCTTACCTGTGATTCTACCCCCTCCCCCCGATTTTTCCATTGTTCAATAAAAAAAAGTTCCACGATTCTCTCTTCTAGATATTTGTCTGTTGAGCCCTTTTGACATTCCAATTCCCATAACTTTTAAACGATGTTCTCGCTTTTTGAAAGAACGAAATATGAGGGCTTTGTAGGTCTCTCTCTGGCTGAAGCCAACCAACCAACTTAACCTTTTAAAAGAATAAATTGTAGATTTTACTGTTTTCCGATTCCAAGGATCTAAGAACTGAACATTTATATTACTTTTTATATACTCTTTTCTATTGTCGTTTAAGCATGACAACCTATCCCTATTCATTTAGACTGAATTGCCGGGAATGAGAAGGAATGCCTCCTACTACCCAAAGCACCGATCGGCTCGTTCGTTTGTAGAGACACCGAAACTGATCTGTTAATTTCTCCCTAAAATGTAAATAAAAAAGAATAAAGAAATGCCTACAAGAGACGTGGGAAGTATTCGAGCACTTAGAAAAGTACATTCCTTCTAACATTTCCACCGGTGACAGCTCAAATCTCTCACCCAACCCCCCCCCCCCCCCCCCACCCTCTCTTCCCATGGGGAAAGAAATGCCTCATCAACTGTAATTGACAGCGAGAGTTGAGAGCCGGCAGCCGGCTGTGTATCTAGAAACCCTGACATTAATACAGAAATGCAAAGAACACGCAAGTGATGTTTAAGTTTTTGATACATGTTTCAGGAGATGTTGCCGAACATGAAAAATGTTATAGTGGACAACTCGACAGAATGTGTTAAAAATCTAAAACTTCCGACAGCCGATATTGCAAAATCCGAATAGTACGATTCTTACTTAATGAATGACGGCCATTGGCT
This sequence comes from Daphnia galeata, assembly GCA_030770115.1. NCBI lineage: Eukaryota > Metazoa > Arthropoda > Branchiopoda > Diplostraca > Daphniidae > Daphnia > Daphnia galeata. Next base: position 5,256,370 of record CM061114.1, read on the forward strand.
CCATTGATTTAAAAAAAAAAATTTTCTATTTTTTACGAATGACGAATGACCATTTTTCTTTTGTTTCTTTCTTGTCCTTTTTTCTTTGTTTTTGTTTGAATATCCTGCCCCCGAGGTGCATCTTCTGGTACCTGAACATACTTTTAATTCCTTTTCTTTGAGCGTTAAGAAACTGAAAGACTGGAGAGTTAATGAAGGTTCAGGTCAAAGCGCAGGATTTTTTTCGGCCGAAAAAAATGATAAAACTATTTCCAATCCATTGCGATTGTTTGTCAAAGTACTGGGTCTTTATACCTTCTTTGTTTTCGGCAAAACTATAGGACATATACTCTGTCAAAAGCTCTCCGTAATTGGGACCTCTTGGTAAAGCTCAACAATTTTGCTGGCACAAACATAATCCGAGTTCCATCGTAGAGCTCCCTCATCGACTTTACAATACAAAACGGTAGTTATAAACACCCTCCCACTAAGGAGAGAACCCGACGGAGAAAAGTCGAGCACAGACTATGCACAAACAATGGGATGTGAGAAAATGTGAGCCATGTGGTTTTGCGATTAAGGTATTTTGTTCAGACCAGTCGTTTATGAACAAGTCCAAGTTTGAAGCCCTGCCGGCTGTTCTCATTCCTTGTGAACCTTTCGGTTCCCCAACCCACCATTGTCGGCATGGACCTGATCGAATGCGGAAGCTGCTACCTTGTTTCAATGCACTTGCAGTACACATCTGTTAGTTGATAGGGCGAATGAAAAACAAAGAGGATTAAAATAAGCTAACAGCCGCACAACAGTTCTGGAACTAACCGGAACTAATAACTAATTCTCAAATTTCTCATCGAAACGGACTAATAATACAATAATAAACTTAACGTCCTAAAGTAGTACCATTTTCATTGAGAAATTCATTGAAAGTAACAATGAAAAATGTGTAGATTCAACCACAATTTTTAATTTCTACTTGTTATATTCCATTCTTGATTTATAAATGTATATTTCAACCGAAAAGTCTATATAAATTTTCCTGAAAAAGAGACAGAAACTGTTGACAGAATTCACATTAGTGATCTACTGATTATTGTGGAGTTATTTAACTAGCCCAATGACATTAATAAGGCCGTGCGAGTCTCGGAGATTTGACACACACTGTCCCTCGACTGATTCCACTTTCAGGATTTAAAACAACATTATCCTTAGTATATTTTGTTAATTAATTCGTTGACTACATTGAAAGGCAAAACTTTGACTGAATTCAAACAGTTTATAATCATTCGCAAAATGTAACTAGTTCATTATTGCATCTGTTATAATACTAAAACTAATACACAAACTAACTAAGAAATGTAAGACTCGGACTTGGAAATCTAATTAAGTAACTCAAAATATTACCTATTTATATTATTACCTTGGATCTAATTTTGGCTGTAGCTGCGTGAACCGATGGCATGCGATTTTCAAGATGGGCTATCCAAAATAAAGCACCACCAGCTATAGCAGCCCCAGACAAAGTCAATATCTTCTTAAGTTGAAATCCTTTTCTAACTCTGGGCCCACTCTGATTACTGAACTGTCGGCAAAAGCTAAGATTTGCAAGATTAAAAGAAAGTCTTTTGGGCAGGAAAAAGGCCGCCATTGTTTACGTTTTGACTTACGAAAATTCAAATATATTGTTTATGGCCTGCGTGCTCCTGTTCCCTTTCTCTCCAAGAAAGAACGAAAAATCCATGACTAACAGCGCCACCAGCGGAATTCTCAAATCTTCATTTAATCACTGAAATTGGTGAAATGATTACAATTTTACACAAAATAGTTATGTAGTGGCGGTAGCTAATAAGCTAACGACCAATAAATATATTTTTGGTTTATTATTTTTTATTTTTCTATGTGTTCAAATCTGAGAGGGAGGCATGGCGGCTTTCGGTTATTTAACGAATTACGATGTTGCCGGAGCGGCTTTTAAAATATCTGGTTTTGAATAGGAAAAGCTGAATAAAGCTAATTTGAGCGGAAAAGCTGAGAAATAGAGTCTAGAGTGCTGCTAGCTGACCCTTGTGTTGTCCCTTCACTAATTATCGTTTGATATTTCTAATTATAAATAATAATTTCGTGTGTCACAAAATATTAAGTCTGGTTCCATTAACACACAACAAAATACAAAGATGATGGAAGTCATCTAGGTAATAGGGTTTCTTTAGACAGTTGCTTTGTATTTGCAATTCCTTTACACTTAACATCGTGTTGTATAAGTTTGTTTATTACAAGCAGTCTGTGTTAGGAGACTGTTCGTCTTATTTGCCCAGACATCAGACTACTGCAAGTCGTTTTCCAGACGAGTGTTTATGGCTGATGTGTCATGGAAGGATATTTGAAAATCGTCGATCAATGAAGATTGATAGCTACCAGTCATCTACGCTGACCAGCAGTGCCGTGCGCACCAAAGACCGCTTGTTTACCTTAAATAGCTGATACATCCGACAATATAATTGAAATGCAATGATTTATCGCTTAGCGATATTTGAATCCCTTTTGTATCTAACAACCTCGGCTTAGTAATGTTTTTTATTTCTCCGCGGCTTTCTGCCTGCTAACTAACTAACCGGGTTCAACTCCATACAGAATGCGTCGCTAGCTTGATATATGATGCTGAATTGCCCTTGTGTATTACCCAACAGAGTCTGAGGTTGCTCATATCACCGACCCTGGAGGCCCTCCAGCACACGTAACACTAGCTGTAGTCTTTTCAGACACTAAACTCGGTCATGAATAGAGAAAATTGATGAAAACTAAAGCTCAGGAAGACAAATTGAAAGTAAGTTAGTTAATCGAATGTTTCAAAAATAAATTCACTTTAGTATTTTATAATGTTATTTAAATTTTCTAAAGTGAATACGAGAACGCGAATAAGCTCAGGTGTATTTACTGAGACGTTTTCTCCGGGTGACGTAAGAGGACTTGGGTTACGCGTCTAGTAGGCGACAGGTCAGATGTTATTTCACCATCAATTAGCCACTTTAACAATCAACGTCTAGTAACCGATGGCAAATACACAGGGTGGAAAAGTTGCAAAGCAATGATTCTCATTTCATCTATGGATGTTGCTGGCAACTAAAACACCAAGCCATCAATCTGCTTGTTTGACCCTTATCCGCGACCATTAAAACGGAAACCAAAAAGAAGGGCGTATCAGTGAAAGCTTTTAAAATTTATGAATACCGTGCCCATTTCATTCGCCAAAACGTCATTAGATTTCCAACGACGTCTCTCTCAAGTTTGAACTTGAGAAGAATGGTGCGGATGGTCTCAATCTAGTGACACCGCACTTCACCGCTTCCATGTTAAACGCTGCTGTATTAATTGTGTATATAAGATTCCATTGATACGTCAACAAAAATGGAAAGAAAATGAAAACGGGCTAATTATATTTCGCCTACTATTGGAAATGTTATGAACGGTACTAGCCACTAGCATATTATAAAGTTCTTAAAAGCGTTCTGCTGTAGCGCTCGAACGACTACGTCTTTCAAAGAGCTGCTATCAAAATTGTTCGTCGCACTGGTGTTGCAGACTAGCTTTGGTTTTGGTTCAGACTAAACATGGATATTGTCTGTTTGGTCTGAAATCCCAAAGTAAGCCAAGTTTCTAAAAGGTGTAGAACGGGAGTTCGAATGCGACGACAAGACGCGCCTCTTCGACGCCGGACGTCGCAAAGCCAACAACGTCTACCGCCAACAACCGGGTATCCCGCAGACACAATAACAGCTACCCACCAACTCTTTCGCCTCTGTTGCAAACAATTTAGGACACATGTTTTAAACAAAAAAAATCTAGTTTATCAAGTGAACTCGTTTGTATTGATGCACGTGTAGCCTACACAAGATTATTTTAGGGAGACTGATGAATTATCGGTAAACAGCAGAACAATATAAGAACGACTATTCAGTTTTAGCTTATAAAAGTAGTGAATAGTCCTGTAATAGATGCAGCATTGCAGCCAAGTTTCTACGTATATGCAGTGCAGTTCTTTTTTTATCAGTTTTATGTTGTATTGACTGATAAGTACAGCTAAACTTTGTTGTTTATTTGGAAAAGGAAGGGGAAACTGGGCAAAATAAAATTTGCGCTTTAGCTTTCTTTAGTATTTACAACGCAAAAGTGGTACGTACAAATGAGTACAGTTATAGAAACTTATTACAGCCACGATTTTAGAAAAGATTTCCCATTAGGGAAATTTTCTTTATTAATCTTAAAGAATAAAACATGCAAAAACATGTTATTCCTCTGAGTCAGGAAAATGTATCCCATTTTTCACAACTCTTCTCCGATAAAAGAACCTATCGTTTAACGTACGGTATAGCCGGGAAAATAAATATTTCTATTGTCTACCGCGTGGTCTCTGGATAAGAAACAAAAGTAAAATACCTAAGCAAAATTTAATTTTATACATAATTTATTAATATAATTTTTGGGAATCCAATCCAGTTAAAAATGAGAAAAACAGGATTACTAATTAGTTAACTGTTCGGTTCCCTTTCTTTAATTGTGAAACAGACCGATTGACCGTTACTCGTTATTTATTGTCTTTCCCACGAAGGTGAGAAACAAAAGGTACAGCAGTGTCATGTGTTCTGAAACATACGTAACATTTAATTATGTAATACAGATTTTTGCACACACACACAAAAATAAGTTAAACGATTTAATATTATGCAAGAACACTTCTGTGCTCGCTCCGGTTTCATTAATTTAACTTGCAGTCAATCATATCTCAAGTCAAAACTAGAAGAGTTCGGCTAAACTGAAAACAGCGAGAATTTTTTAAAATAAATAATATAATGTTCTCAAATGGCTGATGTTGTATAACTTTCATGTCGTAAGAGAACAAACCAAATAAACATAAACCAAATTCACCCAGTAATAGGCCATTCGGACATTCAGTAGTCATCTCTCGTTATCAATCGACCATCGTTCTGTAGCTGGACGTGTGAACAACTGCACATTTTAAAAGCGTTCATTTTTATACCTTTTCATAGTTAATGCAGATACTTCTTTGTATTCCATAATAGTGTAGCTATCTCTAGCTGCTCATACAATGATCCCATTCCCAATATAAAGTTAATACAACGCAGTAATTAATTCGATTTTGTTTAATGCTTTGACATTTTATTTTCGCGAAAAATGAAGCCGTATAGCGTCACACGTCATCCAATTTGGCATAGGTCAAGCCAAGTTCATTTAATCTTTCAAAAATGTAGCAGTGAAATATGACGAAAATAGTGGTCAATCCAATACAAATAGTATTTAAGATATGGAAGGTCAAGTCCCAAAATGTAATCGCGAATAAAAACATACTACTATGCAGACAAACGAGAAAGAAAGTTCCGACGTCTATACGCGTTTTTTATTTAGAAAAAACAAACACAGAACAAAAACAAAAAAATTGAGAGGTTTTTCCGTTCAGAGTTTCCGACCGTTTTCTATTAGCAAAATACAGGTATAATGTCTATAACTGAATTTTATAGAAGACAGACCTGAGAGAAAAGGAAGAAAAAGAAATGGGAGGAGGATGAAGAAAAAAAAAAGAAGTAAAATTAATCCCAGACTGAAAAAAAAAACAAGCCAACAAACGTGACCTGCAAGTCTTACGGGCGATTGACAAAAGAGCGAGACTAGCAAGGCTAGCAGCTAGCTGGCAGCTGGCACTAGCACGGTGGGCTATATATCTTGAATAAAATACTATACTTTCTTCGTTTTTGATTTGTCTTCTTTAATATTCTCTATACTATTCCATTTTCTTTTTCTTGGCCAACTCGTTCTGAATACAGGTGTTCGACTTGCATTGCCGAGCTCGTGGATTTTGGACGCGTGCTGTAACCCCACCTTAAGTCCTTCATGTCTCTTTAAACAAAAAAGAATTCTCCTTTTCAGCTTTTCTCTCTTATTATGAGACTGTGACTCCCAGCAGCAGACTGTACTACTACTACACTTGCCCAGAGTGCCCCAAAACAATCTCTTGTATCGAGTCTCGGCTAGCAAGTCCAGCAAACCCCTCCCTCTTTTGTCCATCCACCCATCCGGCCCCTTTTTTACCTCACCTCCCCTTGCTCTCTCTCTCTCTTTATACAACACACCACCCCTCCTTCAATCCTCTGCACCATCTGCTGGCCGATGGGCTCAGTTCAGTGTTCCAGGGGGCGCCCTCTTCCACAAGACTACCACACACAATCAGTACTCAGTAGTCGTGCTGCAGCGCTGTAGATGGGATCTACAAAAACGTTTTGACTCAATTTGCCTTATTTTGTGCATGGTCTTATCGGCTTGCCAGTAGGAGAAATAGCTGAAGGTGAAACAGTTGCCCAACGATTATCCTAGCAGCAAATACTATTTAGTATTCAACAAAACTGTCTAATGTTTCGTCCACCAAATATTTGTATTCACTCTTGACCTTTGATCAAGAAAACCAGGAGGATATCCAAGTCCCGATGTGCTCAGTTAAAACCACGGATACCTTAAACAGTTGTCAAGTTGTTGCGTGAGAAAAAACAAACAAACTCATTCTTTCTTTGTGTTGGATCGTCGATATTGAAATTGTCCATAACACTCCGTTTTGTACTAATTGTCCGTCCAACTATCTGTCCCCACCATCCATCCAACCGTATTCGAAACTGATTCTAATAATCCACGAAATCAAATTCATCTCTCAAAGTCGCCAATTCCTAATAGAATTGATTAGGAAAAGGGGGTAACACACAAAAAAAAAAAATGACTTTGATTTTGTGTATTTTGTGTGATGCAGTCTCTTAGCTGTAAACGGTTGAGATACGGCTTCAGTGTCGGTTGGTGTTGACCAATGCACCGCCACACGGTGTTCGTCGAGTGTTTCGTTGATTACCAAGTGACGTTGTCGTGGGCCTACCGCCGCATCGCTCTGATTTTGGCGTGTCCACTGACTTACCGGCACCGTCCGCCTACCCAGCAGTTGGATACACGTCGTGGGTCTCTGTGTAGCCATGCACAGCAGTGTTGGCCAATTCCCTAATTTGCCGTCGTCCTTTACGTCCTGGTTCTTGCGCTTACCCCGCAGAGCCACTCCGAGTTTGTGGTGCGCTTGTGCGCCGTGCTTTTTGACTGAGTTGCTAGTCTGTGAGGGCCAACTTCATAAGAGGTCCCTCCAACCGTCGCCCTCCAGGTCGCTAAAACCTAGCAGAATTGTTTTTAGTGAACGTCTGCTTCGTAGCAGACATTCGTCTACTTGTTATCCGCCCTCTTACGCAGTTTCGCGGCCCTTTGTCGTTCCTCTTCAGCTACCGTCTCAGCGGTAGTCTTCCTTAGTGAGGACTTGTGTTGGAACCGAATTGAGTCGTCTTGCTCCTCGTACAGTGCCTACTACCAATAATAAAGAAAAGAAAAAGAAAAGAAAACAACAACTAAAATAACCCGGCTTTGTTTGTTTGTGGTAGCTCGCATTGCAACTGTGTCTGTGACGTCAGCTTTGCTGGGATTTCATTTTGTTTTACAAATTAATTTTTTTGCTTCATCTTCTTACAATCAAATAAAACTAGAACGTTGTTCAATATTGTGACAACGGAGACTTTGAATTGCGTAAAGAAGTTAATGTTTGTAACGTTCCATCCGTCCCCACTCTGCACCCAGTCGTCTCTTTGCAACGTCAATGTGAAACCCCAACTGGGAAATCTGAGAAGAAAAGCGAGCACAGACCATTAGCCCGTAGTCGCGGTGTCATCGCGTTTGCTGTTAGGTCTTCCGAAAAAGACGAAGCAGCCATAAAATTGGACTAAAGGAAATCCTTCGAAAAGGATCGGGGGAAAAGAAAAAGAAAAAAGAATAATATTCTAAATACCCTGAAGTGCCATTTTGAGTTTCGTTTAGATCAAAAAGAAATTTTTACAAAAATAAAGGTTGCAGCAACTACCTCGATCTTCGATCGCCTTTTCTGCTTCTTTCAATAGTTTGACAAATTGTTGGTAATGAGCGACAATCACCAACGTTACAGCCGTCGGCTACTTTTAATTCGAAAGATTAATTGCGATTTGAAAGAGTTTTAACGAATTATTTGGAAACGTTGTTTCTGTATTCTCTATGTGACTTGTGACGACATTTCATAGAGGTTTCGAGCGGCCTAGTCGAGTGCTCCAACACTTTGGTGGTGTGCTAATCATTGTTCACTCAGTCATCTCGTACGGTCAGCCATCCATCCAACGGTGTGCTACCATTCCGGCAATAACTGCCGTCGAAAAATCGACTGTTGGGGTCGCCGAGGGCGGGGCCGTCATGATTCGTGGCCCTAGCCGTGGCCTCGGGACCTTCCGCTGTCGCTGCCGCTGGATCCTGCTCTTCCCGCTCCTCACCACCCTTCTACTTTTGTTTGCCCAACTGAATCCATCGCAGGCCAGCTCTGTTGTCGCGGAACGAGATCAATCAACGCCAGCAGGCAATTACATTTCTTCCAAGGCTGATTCTGGTTCTGATACACCGCCAACCGTTTCCATCTTTCATCAAGTACAAATACCCATCAACATGGTAGCCGGCATTGGTGGCTCGAGCAGTAGCAGTGGCGTGTCCCAACATCATCACAGTCGTTTCCATCACCATCACCACCAACAACAACAACAGCATCATCATCATCAGCAGCAGCAGCAGCAACAAGTTGCACCACTTGTAGCTCATGGATATGGAGGATACAAACCTGCAGCACCGTCCAAAGAGAGTAGCAGTGGCACGACGGAGGAAGGATCGATTCTTCGACTGTTAAGCAAAAACAATCTCTACATACAAAGTTTTCCCAACGGAACCGTCAGCGCTACAGGACACGACTCCAGTTTCTATTGTAAGTACTTATCTTGTCCACACTGCTACCATAGATTTTTTTATCAATGTTGAAAAATTATATATAAGGCTGTATAGTGCTATAGCGATACACGATAAGTGGCTGCCGAGTTACAGCAGCCATTTGTTTCCAGTGGTTGGTTGAGAGAGTGGTACATAACAGCTTTGAAAAGAAATGTGTGCTAGATCCGCCTATGGATATTAGATCAAATAAGGCAAAAAGGTCATTTTCACTCTGATTACGGTCAAAACATTCGTGCCCAGCATTGAATAAGGCTTAGCACGTTTGGCCTCTCTCAAAGTCTTTTCGGACAGTGTGTGTATATATAGTATATGAGCTCAACTCAGCTGTGTACAGTCGACTTGGATGTATTGTCTATTATTAAGAGGTATGCAAAACAGACAAGTCCCACAGCCTCAAAAGACAGGAATGGTGAGATCGTACGATTATCAGCTAAGACGGGTTTTCTGACGATTGACAACCTTGAGCTGAGTTGAACGGTGGAGGGACGCAAATATTTGTGGCTTTAGGTTATACCAGTTCTAGTTTTCTGTTGACAGATTGACATTTTCAAAATAATAGGCCTAAGACGTAGTGAATTAGACTTTCTATATAGGAGATGGAATTGTGTCCAGACAACGACGGCAGACTTGATTTAAGTATGCAAAACAAAAGAAAACAGTCATTACTAAGATAGTTTGCAACTCTTTTTTGTTAGTATTGTGTGCGTGCAAATCGACGACATGCAGATTCTTCATGTAATTGTTAACCGGGCCATTGAATTTCCACATATGTAGAATTTACATATATGTGTGGCCGAGATGAATAGAAGACAGGGAGAAGACAAGAATGGGCAGCAGTGTTGAGAAAACAAAAGATTAAAAGTTATAGATAAACAAAGAATGCACTTCCCAAAGTTTTAGAAACAGGTTGGAGGAAAATTTTAAAATAGGCCTATGGCCTGAAAGATGAAATCAAAATTTAAAATTTATCCCCATCGCGGACTCAATCAAATTTAAGACAAAAAAAAAAACAAAAAAACAAAAACAAATGTTGAATGAAAGTCATTTTATTTTGAATTCAACACGGTCGTTTTGAATAAGCCACGCCTAATCAGAATGACCCGCCCTCCCTTTCCTTTTAACAGTCTAAAGAAACAACCTGGCTCTTTGATATTAGCATAATCGTAGTTGTTCATGCTGAAAAGCGGCCCGCTCTTTGATCGACTCGAGAAAACTAGACGGGAATCATTAATAATGAAAGTTGGTGGGTGAATTGTCGAACTGCGTTTGCCTACATGAGCAGCTGCTACAATAAGAATCTCCACACCCTATATATTGCCATGAATTGGCATCTTTTTTTGTAAACGTTGGCTGGCCACCAAACAATAAGACAGTCATATTGCTTGTCCAGCTGATGTTACCTTTGTCCAAATGTCATCATATTCAAGGGGTAAGCCTAGTATGGTAAGGTTTTACAGCTTATAGGTGAATAGGTGGATGTTGTTTTCCCTAGAGAAAAGGGGAATTGATGATAGGTGAAATGATGAATAGATGTTGACAGGGGAAAAAGAGGATGAAAAGATTTTTTAGTCCATAATGCTGTGCCTGAATAGATGATATGATCAATGATGGACATCCCGCTGCAATAATTAGAGTAATTAGACCAAGTCTTAGCGGTGTTGTCTATAAGTGTGTGTGTACTGCGTCCGTGCACTGCTTTCATTCTGTAATACAATGCACGAGGGAGTGAACTAGGGGGTTGTTGAGAAAGCGTTCCACTATGTTTTAGGCCTACAGGCATGGCATATAATCAAAGCGAGAAAGGAAGCACAGGACAGGCTTTAGTGGCGTTCCGATTCATCTAACAGCCGTTTTTTTTTTCTTTTTCTTTCTTTCCCCCTATTTTCCATTGCCTGTATTTTTTTTTTTCTATTTTTTTTTTTTTTTTCTATTTTCTTCTTCTTCTTGTCAATGCATTGTCCTCAAGGCGAGTGTGTCTACTAAGGATCGAATAACCTGGCGTCTGTTCCAACTTCCTCTCTTTTTTCCTCTTATTCCTTCCCCCCTCCCTCCTCATGTAGTTTAACTCTCCGGCAGCCGGTCCCCTCTCTCAGTCAGTCTCTATTATAGCCTGTGCCTCCCCTGGAAAACCATTGTGTATCCAACTTCCCCTTTTTTTTTTCCTACTTACTTGTGTAGAGGCATCGAACGTCGACAACTCAGGGGGGTATATAATGTCCAACAGCCGTTTGATAATCCCAGAACAGGGGATTCTTCATTTTTATAGTACACAACTACAATGGGCAGACTTGTTCAGTCCACTTCCACTGTATAAAACAGTAGTATCGGCGTTGACTCCCTACATTCTGGGCCCATCAGGCACGAGTCCGCTGTGGATCATATGTATAAAATAAAATGTGCCAAGCGAGACGCAAAGACGGGTGGGGGGGGGGGGGGTTGAAACACACAGGTTAGGTTACAAGCATGTTCACAACTGGTCTGTTATTCTTGTACGATTTGCCAAGCTCTCACGTGTACTCCTTGAATGGATACCGCAACAAGGTCTTTTTTATTTATCGTAGCAATAATAACCCGGGTTAACTAGGACAGTTCAGTGTTGCAATCATATTTGTAAATCTCGATCGTACTACAACATTTTTAGAGTCCTGATTAATTCACACAAGACATTTTTGTACATCATATTTGTGTTGTCAATTTGCGTTCGCTATTTTCTCTGTTATCCAATCCGACTTCCTAAAAGAAAAGCTGAAAAAATTGGTCCTCTTTTCATTTCAGTCACAGACTCTGTTGAATAAATTTGAATAGTAAAAAAACATCAAAGGTGTGAGCACACGAGAAATTGTAGGTACGTCATTTCATCGAGATGTACAACCAATAACACAATCTTCGTGCATTGCTATCTCTGTTCAATTTAGATATCGCATAGGCATTTCCCTACCAGCTCTTTTTAAGGTGATTTCACACAAAGCGAAATGAAATTTGTGGTTCCAATCGGTTACATTATGGCAATGGTTTTAATCGGTTTTTGTTTAATAAATAATGTGTCTATACCTTAATACAGCAACATATGAGAAAAATGCGATATACCTATTTTATAACGTAAGGTTTTGCTTAATGGTAGTTAAATTATTAATGTTTTTTTTTTGTTTTTTTGAATGGAGTAGAGAGTCTATAGAATTCAAACATGTAGTTTGAAAAACATTCACTGATTTTCAGATTAGATAGGGCAGGTGAAGTTGTACATATGCAGTTGTGCACACCCACACAAGCAGATGTTTTGTGTACGTGCGTGTTTGCCTATACACAAGGCAAGGATTGTACACACAACTTTATGCAAGTGTAGATTGACACATCAACAACCGATGGATAATTGGATGATTTCTTTGGCTCATAAAATTCGTGTTAGGCTTTGACGCAACACATGATATTCGGAAAGCAGAAAGCTAAAAAGAATAAAGGGAAATTTTAAAATAAAATTTGGAAAGGGAATATGCTACAAGCAATTTCAAAGGTGCTATTATTATAACAGCAAAAAATAATTCGTGCTATCAAGAGAAAAGAAATATATGTACAGTAAATTCAAAACTCGACAATCCTTGCAAGCAACAGTCTACGACGCAACCAAATTTCGGTCAAGGCTGTAGACAATCAACTCATGCTGGTTGGTTCCTCTGAACACTCGGCTCGACTAGAATTTAAGCGATTTTTCATTAATAATGTCTTGCTTTTTTTAGCCTTCCTACCTATATCAACAGAAGATGATGATAAAGAGGGATAAGAATGGTATGGTGAAGGTGGATTGCAGGTAGAAAGGCAACACAATTTTTTTTTAGATATCAAATCATAATAATTTGGATTGAAAGCAAGTGATCGGTCACGACAGAAAAAAAAAATGGTACCCAATGAACGAAAGCGATGAAATGAGTATTCGTGGTATGTGCTATTTTTGTCATTTTTAAAAATTCACAACTTGATACATGAAAGAAAAAATTGCATTATTCTCTGACGAAAATGCCATGCGTTGAGTCAACAACACAAGAGGCAAATGATGTATTGAAATATAAGTATTGGTGTCATTTAAAATTGGAAACAGTCAGAGAACACCTGGAGAACACGGCAAAAGCCACACGAGTTACACTATTCCGCGTAACATCCGCAGATTCCAAAACATTAATATTTGGCAAACAAGATAAATGAAATATCCGAAACAAAAGTGTACGGACAACATAAAAGAGACGTAATGTTGAGCTGCCGTGTGTCTGCTTGCCGTTGTTGTTGGCTTTCGTCTTGGAGGATATCTTTCAAAACGAGACGCATTCTTTGCATGTCTCAACAGCTCGTAGCCCAGTTAAATCACTTTGAGTTGACCTGCCCATGAAAGGAATTTCTTTTTGGTAGTTTTCCACATCTGTCGAAGAATGGCGACTAGTAAAGAACTATTTCTTAATTTCCACCAGGTACTACGGTGAACTACGTAAGGAATGGAATGTGTTATTCGGCAGGCATACACAAAGAAAGGCAGAGGTAAAAGGAAATTTATTGGCAGAGCTAAGGGTATGAAGGTTGCAACTGTTCAACATGTAAATGGAGAACTCGCGCTTCTTTTGTGCCCATTAAGTTTCGTCGAAATGTCTTTATTTATTGACTAAGACCCCAGAGGGGATAAGGCAGTTATGGTCAGGCCATCAGTCGTGAAAGCAGGGAGGAGACCAGGAGAAGCCAACAAGGAAAGGCCGCACCACTCTCCAGACTCCAGAGTAAGACATCGTTTACCGCAGCAAAGACTCAAAGAGCAAGAAAGGAGAAAACACGAAAATGTTTCCAGACGCGCTAAAACCTAAAAGCCACTAGTTCGACTAGAGCAATGAATTGCACTTTTTCTTCTTTTTCTTTTTCTTTTTCTTCTTCTTCTTCTTCTTCTTCTTCGTCTTCTTCTTCTTCTCTTTTTCAGCTGCGGCATAGTGACAACAGGCAGCATCACAGACTCGCAGTGCATTCCTTTATCTTCAAGAGAGGGGGGGGGGGGGGCATTCTCTTTCCTCTATAGTCGTACCACCCACTTCCCACCCGCTCGTTCGTTGCCGGTCAGACCAATGGCCCACTTTGACATTCAAACTTCTAAAAAGCTGGCCTCAATTCTCCTCGCTACTTAATCTGACCAAACGTCGCTGTCCTCTTTGCAAAACGAAATTTGATTCAAATTTGATGGAGATCCACGGGCTTTCTAATCGTTCCTTTTTTTCGAAGCATAAGTATGCCATTATCCACTCGATAGCACCTTGAAAAAATGAATTTCATAAACTAATTGTCCACAAAAATAACTTGATACGGACTTGACAGTCGCAGTAATATTGTCATGCATCTAATCGCTTTCGTTCCATCAATCGTTGTTTGATTTTTGATTTATTGTTATTATTGTCTTTTTTTAGAAAATTTTTTTTTGAAATTTTTCATGTCTTTGCAAAAGTTTTGCTTGTTCTTTTGATCGAAAATCTCTCGATACTACGATAAAGCCGTCCTCTTATCTTTTCCGAACATTGTTCCTCAAGTTTTTATTTGGTCACCGAGAATACGAATAAATACGGTAGTTATGAAAGTCGTTAAACTTGTGATGGTCGTTGATGATTATGAAATTGGAGACCCAGTAGAAAAATCACCGTGAACATATTATTATGTATCTATCGGCATTCTACTATCACGCAAGCATGTCTTGATTTCAGTGACTTTTTACGATCGAATTTGTTGACACGACATGAAAATTAAATGAATCATTTAAACAAAATGTGAACTGATTTTTCATGTAAATGGTCCTCTATGAGATCCATGAAATGAGTATCATCAAAATTGCGAAAACTATCGTCATAATGTAGGCGATTGTTTCATAGAAACGAATTTGTTTGTCATGCAAGTGAATTAAAAAAAAAACTTAGAAAAACACAATCGGTTACCTCAGTCTTTAACAACAACGCATTTTTCGAATCACCCCGTCTCAAACCAGCTGGGAGAGAGCTAAACGAATATTCGAATATGGTATCGGTTAAGCAGCACGAAAAAATTTCGCCGAAAATATTCAGGCGGATATCTAAGAGCTTGCGGCGACAACACATATGGTTCTTAGTTCTTTACCCCTGTAATCTTGTAAAAAAAAAAGAAAGAAAAAGAATAGTCTGTGTGTTCCAGAACATCGGTTCAGACATTCTTACCTTATCTGCTTTCATCAAATTCCCCAAGTTCGGAAATATATTCTTGTATCGTTTTTTTTACGATCAATAGAATCCGTGTTCATCTTGTTGAAACTGAGACCACAACTTTACGAAAGCTTGACGCCTCATTCGGCCCGTATACTACTCGTATAGTCTTGTCTGATTTTTATTTTTATTTTCTAAATTTTTTGAGCTGATAAGTATTTGAATTGTTTGAATACCAAATTTTTTTCCTCTCTTATTCCAATTAAGATATCAGAAAATTTAACGAGATGTAGTTGATAGATGTCATGCAATTGATCAAATGCGCATGCGCTAACACGACCATCTGCGACCATCTGTTTGTATATTTAATATTTTTCCTATAATATACGCAACAAAAGGAAGATTTTTGCAATTTCTGTAATACATCAAGAAAATGTCTTGCGCATTTTCGCATTGATTTTATAATTGGAAAGCCCAAATATGTATTTTAATTGTAGTTAATAACAGATAAACTGAGAACTAGAAAATCCAACAATGAGATTTGGTGAAATTATATGAAACTCACTTCGCTCCAAAGTGCATAGTACTTATATTGTAATATATTCAAAAACTAGCAAGAGAAACAGAAAAAATGGTTCGTCCAATGTGACCACAGGCATGTGGATGGAAAACAAATGAATAAATTGCAGAGAAACTAAAACTGGTTTTCAGTAGGACAAACGTTTTTTTTTGTCACATTCGTCCTGTTTTCGTCCCTTTAACCTAACCTTCCGACTATGAGATAGGCTAATTTGATAAACGATATTAAGATCCGTCTGTAGAGAGAAAAAAAAACTGCGCTGTTTTTTCTATGTATCGCATAGTACGTAGGTATTACCTATGAATGAGAAGAAACGAGTTGAGGCCGCAGTGCCGCACACACGCCGACAATTACAGGTCGAACAAAAATTGTCGTTGGCTCTCAAACGTCTAGCTTCTCGTTCTCAGGTTTGGACCGAACTGGATTCGTTACCGTATGACCTCAGATAATTTTGGAAACCATTTTCCTTTTTCCATATGAGCGACACAGCAGTTTCGGTTGGTTTTTTGTTGCAGCAACCAGATCTTATCAGGTCGTCATGCATAACGAGGATTTGTCGACCGGTATCAACTCTCTGGTTTGAACAAAAAATTATTGTAAGTTATTAGTTTCACTGATGCTGTCGGGGTGGGAGGCAGACTTGTTATAAGGTAAAAATGAATATAAAAATCCGTTTCCGTTGAGGCAAATTATTTATATCTACCATGATGAAATTTGATTTTCCAATTTCTTAATTTCAATTTTCACATAAGTCTAACGAATACCAATTGCAATGTGTTTCCGATTTTGATAAAATATTGATAAGAAATCACTGTACGATTTGCAATACGTGAAATTTACAAAATATTGTGAAAATAAAAATATTTTATTTGTTTAAGAATTAGTATTTAAAATGTGGTGCTCTTAAACAGCACGTTTAAAATTCTTGATTATCCTGAGACAGTTCGAGTGCTACAGCCACATTAAAACCCTATAGAAGTGTAGCTGCAAGTCGATGACTAGGGCGTGATGAATCAGTTTTGATTTATTATATTTGCTTATTTCTGTCAATTATACGTATGTTTCACAAAAAACAAAGAAAACCAAATAGGATTCCCTAATTAAACTAACTTAAATAACTTTAGTCCGCGAAAAGGTGTTGGTTACGCCACTCGAGAGTTTCAGGGTGATCGTGTCACGACACGTTGTGTGATCAAAAAGAATTTGAAAACGTATCGCATAAAAGGTTGATCGATCTTTTTTCCATACTGTTTTATGGATTTGTATAGCGTTAGTTGGTTTGCAAGCAGCTTGCTGTTTATTTGAGTATTTTAGTCACGTGCAGTGCATTCGTGCACTTGTTTCGATTATAGAGATTTCATCTGGCAAGAACTACGATGCAGAGTGGTAGGAATGTTGGAGAATGTGAATAAAACGGTTGATAGCACAGAAAAAAAGACTATATGGTCGGTCATTAGGTGAGCATTCGACGGATGGTGTGTATAAGAATAAGGCAACTATATAGAAGGAATGGAAGAGAACTGGAAGGTAGTAATATAAAAATATAGAAAGAAAGAAAAACAAAAAAACAACATACTCGAGGTCTCTATCGCAACAACAAGGTCTGGCGGGCAAGAGCTGAGACCGGCTTTGAGTTTATCTTGTCCAACCATCAGCAATATCTTCATTTGTAGGCAGGTGAGCAGCCAGCAGGCAATCCAATCCACAGGCGGCCCCCTCCCATCTCGTCAGTTCTCCTTTTTGGCTCCACTTTGTGATAACCACGTCAGTTCATTCCATTTCCAGCGTCAGTTTAAAAAACCTTTTTATGCTGAAAGCATAAGGTCACCACGATTCATCTTGTTTCTTAGAATTGTTACTTTACATACTACTACTTGACGCACAAATTGTTGTGTTGACACCTTTCCTTTTGCCCAGCAGCGGTGCGCAAATGCCAAACCTTAAGAGCACATGTTTTCATATGTATAACAACAATTCGTTGCGCAAAATTTCTTCTTATTTTTATTGAGCAATAATAGATTTATTAAGTGGGACCAATCTTGTCACGTCACAGTAATGATCACACCTGATTACGCGTTCATTATCCACGCTGCCTGAAAAGGAGGAAGGGCCCCCCTTCCTGCGATTCACAACTGATTAACCATCAAAAGAAACCAACAGAAATAATGACTGTGATTATCGCGCAAAGAGTTGGCTAGATGCATGAAAGCCGAGTCTGGTTGAGTTGTACTGTACCTTCTGGCGTTCTCACTTCTCAGTTGACATGAAGCTTATTATTCTACTCAACAACGGACATAGAAGGTTTGATCATCGGAGTTGAGAGTGCCATTCTATTCCATCGAAAATGAAGTACCGTAATGGGAGCAGCGGAATTGAACGAGTGTTAAAAGGGAAGGAGGTCTTCGCTATCTAGTGAAACAGATTACAAGGAAGGTTGCTTTCTGCTTTCTCGTATGGCTTCCAGTGTCCAATATCTAGCTATTGTCCAATTTTCAACTGAAACTGAGCCTCTTGAGAGTTGGCTATTTCGGCTAAGTTCATTTTCTCAAAATTAGAAGGGTTGGGTTGTGCAAGTTGATTAACTGACATCAAAGAACTCGTCTTTATGTAAATCTAGATGAATTTGGGTTTTTTTTTTCCTGAACGACCTCGATGCAAACGTTCAGGAGTTGATTAACATATGTTCAATTTATTTTTGAATCATAATTCGGATTTCATAAATTGTCGCGGAACCTAATCAATCTGAGAAAAGATTCCTTCAGCAAATCAATCGACAAAGAACAAAAATTAGTAGAAGCCTAAAACCTAAAAACTCAATCATCAAAATGTTCTTATCGCTTCCGATAAAAAAACGCATTTAATTTACTATTTCTCGTTAATTTTAGTTTAATACTTTGCGTATTTAAAAGACTTCGGCCTGCATAAAACTTCTGTGTTTTTGTCTTGTTGCATAATTTAAATTGAAGATCGTCAGATTAATTGGGGAAGTTTATTAATAGTCTAGAATCGAAACAAATTTGTTTCTTGGCATATTGAATCGGTGATGTTATTCCGTATTCGCCGCTGTAAGATGATATAATCTTGGATATTCTGCATGAAAATATTGAATTTTTTTTTCGATTTTCGATGACCTCTCTCTACACCCTACACGTGCATGGCATACAGCATAAACTCTTCAAAAATTGACCGTCAGGAATGTAGCATAGACATATAATTGTCATAATTTTGTGGGATAAAAGGAAAGAGTGGAATGGAGAGTTTGTGAGTTTGTTACTGCTCAATCCTCTACAAGCAGGGAGGAATGGATGATGGGGGAGGGTGGTGGCAAGGAGCAGCAGGTTAGGCAAACAAGGTCATTAGAAATTCATAGCAGGTCGTGTTCGAGAGCCAGAGGCTTTTCTTTTTCTTTTCTTTTTGATGTCTCACAACATAAGTTGAAGCATATACGACTAAGCGCTCAATCAGCCGCAACTAGCCACGCTCTTAGAGAGAGGGAGAGAGAGAGGAGGAAAAAAAAAACCCAGACAAGTCAAAGAACATACATACAGACTGTTCTCAGATGCATCCCACTGATGGCCAACGTCGAGTATTCTTCGATTGATGACTTCATTGTTCCAAAGAATGAGAAAAAGAAAAAAAAAACCTGGCTACTCTTTGGGCCGTTTCCTCTATATTCACAGTTTTCTACTTTTTGTTTTTCTTTGGTTCGTTTTGTTTAGTTTTAAATATTTGCTGTGTTTTTTTATCCGAGTTCATTTTGGTTCCTTCCTAAACTGAGCTATTCGCTTCATTTGAAAGCAAGCGACTTACGAGAGAATCGAAAGTAGTATGGTAGAAAACGAAAATGGTGTTGTTGAAGCCCTTGAGGATCCCATCACGATCTCGCACCCTTGTATCTTCTACGATTTCAACAAAGCATAAACAAATTCTAGCGGTCGATCGTGCTGCAGTCTCAGTCTCTTGCGAGCAGAGGAGACTATAGAAAAACTCGTTTGTCTCGTTACGCTGGGCACGTAGCTCACATTCATAGATTCCCAACTAGAGAGTAGATGCAACAACAATCGGCATTCCATTCTAAAAAAGAGAAAAAAAAAAAGAAATGGCCGACAAGCTAGCTAGATCAAGTTATATATGTTGCCTTACCTGTGTGACGTCTCTCTTACTTCGATGTCATACGATTTACATTGGCTTATACAATTGGAATTAGGGAATTACCCAGAAGGGATAGCATTAAATAATAGGTCAGAAGTCAACAATCCACGCAATATCCACTCGGTTCTGTTTGACACAATTCAAACACAAATGTTTATGAATGTATTTACAATTCGAGTTCTTTTTTTCATAATGATGTTTTCTTTTATTTTAGCTGTTTTGAAACAAAGTGCAGTCGGCTTTGGAAGAATCTACATCCGAGGAATCGCATCTCGATTGTACCTGTGCATCAACGAATGCGGAAGACTTTACGGCTCTGTAAGTATTTATTTCAGAAAACATCTCCTTTTATTCTAAATCCGTCTAAATCTGTATAAGTTTTGAGTTACATTCTTTCATAATTTTTAAGTATTAAAGTCTACTGTATTTGAAAGTAGGCCTATTATTACTTAATGTGTATTGTAATAACAGTGCCAGCCCTAGTAAGTAGTAAGTACCAATGGCACTTTTTTTTTCTTTGTTCTTTGAAATCAACAGAAAACAATCGATCAAATCCTCTTTTGTCATTATTATTCTTATGAAAGAGGAGGGGCCTGAAAAACCTTCGAAAATCTGCGTCTTGTATCATAGGCTCTATTTACTCCGAAGTGGAAGGGAGGAAGAGAAGAGAAAATGGTTGGTTGCACGGCACATTGATTTATTATTTATTTTTTGTTGTTGTTGTTCTTGGTCCTTTTGGGGTAATAGTGGCTGGATATATATACCAGGCATATGAGCAGACAAACCTGTGTGGTCTGTAGCCCAAAGCCGGTCTCAAAGCTACTTGAGATGCTGGACGGGATTGCACCCGCTGGCTTTCTCGTATACTTGGAACGTGCTGTATAAAAACTCTTCTCCGTTAGCCTCGCAGTCAACTTTGGTCAATGCATCCCTTTGCATTCTATTCTCTTTTTCGGTTCTTTTCCTTTTCCCCTCCGGCAGCGTTACACTAGTCAATCCAGTTTAGCGTCTCCATTTGAAATTTTCTCTGATCTTTGTTCGGAATACTGTCGTTTTCCCCCCATCCAGCGCTAACTGACAAATGTTTTACAGTTACCATTCACATAGGCGGCATAAACTTGCACAAAAATATTATTTATTTATTTAAGTTTATAAGGATTTTTTTTTGTTTTGTTTTGTTTTGTTTGTTTATTTGCTTATTTGTTTTATTTATTTATTTTGAGGTGATTCCGTTCGTTTGTGCGGATGCACATTTTGCATTGTTTAGCGAAATACAATACCACATCCAGAGTAGTTGAATAATTACAATGAAAGAATTCTTGTTGAGCATGTAGGTAGGAGGACAGAAAATACATTCCATTGTTCGATAAGACTACCAACAAGACGAAGAACCAACAGAAAGTATGCTCATGAACGAGACCCCCGATGGCTATGAACTAGTATATGGATAAGCGGCCAGTTCCTAATCCCTAAAGCAGAATGTAGTATGAGATTAATAGTAGGTCGCTTGATGTTTAAAACAATGAAACATCTCAACATAAAACTCATCAACTCACTCATTGCACTTAGTTTTTTTTAGATAGTCCTTCCCGTCCTATTTTCTTTTGCTGATGACTTGATCCGTGTTTTCCTAGCATCGAACGCATTAATTAAGCTGATACTTAAATATAATAATAATAATTTTTTATTTATATATTTTGATAAATAAATTTTTGCTGAGTAGTGTCAGACTTGAATTTCTGTTATGTCAACTTTGATGTGATTTTTGAAAAGAAAATATCTACCATGTGGTGGTGGCATTGCAGACTACCATATACAGCAACTGTGATTTCCATTTTCCTACCAACAACAACAATATAGATACACTAGAAAACAACATATTGCAGGCCAGAATTTTAGGTTGAAATATAAATGCGCGCTTTTCGGGTCAAGATTTTATGTTGAAAAATACTGAAACAATTATATTTTAATTAAGACATTTTCTGCGTCCAACTTCCTTTCAATTCTTTGAGAAATGTCTACATTTCAAGGATTTTCTAGTATTTAGTAAAGCTAATCCGATCGGTTAACTTTATGATGATTCATATTGTGACAATTTTCGTGCAATTCAAACAATTTGGCATTTGTTGTTTCATTTGTTTGTGCCTGTTACATTTAGAATGTTCAAAACGTGTACCTAAATTCCTCGTAGAAATTAATTTTTTACCTTTGCTGTTGAGATATTTGATAAGACAGGCATGAATGATAAATTCTTGGGACGCTATGTATTAATCAAATTATAAAATAGCTGATTTGTTGTCGCGTGTTGATAAAAGCTTCGCATTGCTTTTATCAATATATATAAAATGGATTTTCCATTTTTTCTTCTATTTAAAAGAAAAATATATATATTTTTTATACTAAACTTTGCGTATATTTGATTGATTGACTGCTTGTACAAAAGTTGTTATAAGCTGGTAAAATTTCGCCCGAATATTACACGATCCGCGTGATTAGCGATTAGCAATAATGAGCATTGTTACCAGTTGTTTGATTATGAAAAAAAGGGACAAACACAAATTTCTCTCTCTACGTTTAAGCAAACATGCCTAAGTGTTAAGTTGACTTGCAAATTTTTCCAAAATTAACGACGAATTTTAAACCTATTCGAACGATCAACCAATCATCTTAGCCTATTTATTTGTGTCTTGCATTTCATTTATTGTGTTTTTGTTCCGGTCTTATTATAGATTGCTCATACAACTATATCTAAATTATATACTACTATAGGTATTAGGTACTCTTATAGCATTTGGAAGAGTATAATAAAAATGAAAAATGATAGAATGGCCGTATTCGCATTTTAATTTATGAAAGTTTAATTGGAAAGTAGAGAGTGTTAGAAAAGGCTAGGATTACGAGGAGAGTAGTTTTGATAAAGGAAGGGATGGAAAGAGGAGGGACTGCGCAATTGATCGGTTTAAGGTGCTGCTGTGACGGTGGCCGGTAAATGTAAAAAGGAGGTAGCCGCAATCGAGTTGTTGGCGGCAACGTCATTATCAGAGACCAGATAGCTGCAAACAGGTAGACTGTTGCTCCCAAGTTGGTATTCAGCAGTCGTGACAGTGACGGATGAGAGAGCTGGTCTGAAGAATCTACGCCGCACCTGTTGCAGCAGTAAGCAGGGGATATGTATTTTTAAAATTGTGCTTTAGAAGGCCTCTTCTGGCTTTCCACGAATTATTTCAATTTCTTTAGCCAGTTTTTATGCTTTGTACAAATGTTTACACTATTCACTTTATGTTGAACAATTTTACGGACTAAGCCACTAAAGTACCGGTATGTTCGTTTGATAACAAATTATTGCAATTTCTTGACACGAAATGCGGTCATTTGACAATTGACATGTTTGCTGTAATAATGAGTGATGCAAGGAGTTTTTAAATACTTGAAGTTTAGTTAATCTAATTGAATTATTGCTAATTTATGTATATTCATAAGAATATTAAATACTGTATATTATTGATAATTAAAATAAAATTGATTTTGTTATGACAGGAACATTTGGAACAAGATTGCATTCTTCGAGATCAAATGGAGGGCAACTGGTACAATACCTACACGTCAATCAAACACTCGACAGCCGAAAAGTCGCTCTACATGGCTTTTAACAGTAATACGGGCTCTCCGTGCCGGTTACGGTTGAAAAGCGAAATTACAAGTGATGGCCGTTCAATAGTTGCCTTAGGAAGCAACGAAAAATACGCTCTCTTTTTTCCAGTGCGTAACATATCATTGCCTGATGGAATGAATCTAACTAGTCTGATACAGTTGAACAAAAGGATTCCCTTTGTGAAGAACAGCGTTAAGCCAACAGGTTGTGCTCCTCGTTGCTCCAAGTTGTCTGACCAGTCCATAAAAGAGACTAGCTCCAATCGAGCCGGTAGCAAAGAGAAATCCAAGAGGAAAAATAAGTGTTCCTGTCTTTCCAGTGAGACTCCTGCCCAAGGCGGAGGCAACGTGGAGCGATGTCGGAGACCACGTCAATGTCGGCAGAACCCTGGCCAACACACTCATAAAAAGAACCACGGAGAAAGCAGTAGCAGCAACATTGCAACGGGATCTGGGTGGAAACAGTTGAAGCGCCCCGAACGGCTTCGAGAAAAAGAGAGTCGAAATCAAAAGAGAGTCACTACGGAAAACAGCGCCTCTGACGTCAATTTGCTATCCGCTGAGAGTCGGCTGAGTCCGATCAATCGTCTGGAAATGGATCATTCACCCGTCAAGTGGATGGTCGAGAGCGAAAGCTCTCAAAGTAGCGATCAAAATGAAAAGAAGACGACATTAACGACGACGCATCAAGACAGAAGCCCGCAGCGAAATAGAAATAAACTCAAAACTCGACGAGGGAAGAAAACAAG
This sequence comes from Daphnia galeata, assembly GCA_030770115.1. NCBI lineage: Eukaryota > Metazoa > Arthropoda > Branchiopoda > Diplostraca > Daphniidae > Daphnia > Daphnia galeata. Next base: position 5,280,552 of record CM061114.1, read on the forward strand.
CACAGAAGATAGATCACCAGCCGACACTGTCTCAAATCCATCGAATAGTAAAGCCTCTAACGGCGGTCGCCAAGATCGAACTTTACGATTTCCACATAGGAAAAGCGACAGCCGGTTAATACGACACAGGTACAGGAAAATTCGAGCTCACCCGGAACTTGCTGAGCAACTGGACGCCATGTCTTAAAAAGTGAAACAATAACCGCTGATCTTCGAGCTGAAGATTGTTCATGTATTGGAAAGAGCCTGCCTTGTCAAAATGGATCAATGGATGTATTTTTTTTCTCCTACATGCTAATTAATATGCAGCAGTGAAAATCTACAGCCTACAAATCAACGAGTTCTACACATTTTGGATTTATCACTTTGATCCGTGTATATACGTAACTGATAAAAAGCAAACATTTCTTGTAAATAATGTACAAACAATTTTAGACACGCCTACAGTTGGTGTGCCCGTGCGTTAACTCGTATCGCTAGTTTCTTCTCTGTTTGAACACCAAACCTTGAAAACCGTTCGTGACGTCCTCCCACCACCATCGTCTTGTAGGCAGCGAAGTAAACCAATCAACTATATCACACTCATATGATTGACTGCTGTCCCTGTAAATTTGAGACCTTGTCATTTTGCCTCATTACGTTTGATTATGGGAAAACTTACGCTCCTCATGCAATAAACTCGTTCAGAAAACATTAAGAACATGTTTGATGGAGAAAAGTTGAACTGAAGATGATACAAGTTTTATTACATATCATCATCCGCACTTATGAACTCACTATTTATTTCATAAAGCAAGAGAAAATGTGTGAACAATATTCCGCACATCAGCTTGCTAATTTCGTATCGCCAGTTCATCACCAAATCTTTTCTCAAGTCATGTATCGATCTTTAAATTTGGTTCAAGTTCGACCTGGGAGGCTGCTGAGAAGAAGTAGGAAATATCTACTCACCACCGTTATTCAATTCTAAATACTAAGTGACTCTATAAAAATATCAACTTTTTGTTTGTAAAATCGAGCGTAGGGCAAAATAAAAACCCGTTCCTTCGCTTAGTAAAAATGACCACAAGGCTTATTTGAACGTCAAACTGTTGAATACGAAGAAGATATTTGCAAGAAGAGGGAAGGGGGATTAATTAATAAACGGGGGGTTGTACTAAGGGAAAAGATTGCAGATTATATACGCTATGCCCTAAACCAAATACGTGTACATTAGATTATTGTCGCAAATCTCCAATCGTGGCCATCTTGTCTCCAGTCAGTGAAACTTAAAAACAACAAAACATAGCATAGACATTTCCATCTATGAACATTGTGTGTATACCTAAACTTTGATACTTTTACCAATGTATTTTTATTTTATTATCGTAGCTCTATTTCTCCTGTGTCCGATAAGATTCTGCCCTTCTTGGATGTTTGATACGGTTTATAACCTTTGTAACCCTGTATTAACTTAGAGACAGTGCATTGTGCAAAGATTAAACGCGATTTTCAATGTATCGTCGCACTGCGAATCTTTTGTTGGTCGTGCTTTCATGTCGCCTGCCACAAACAAGTCTTACTTACACATCCAGTCTTTTTAGAATTATCTTTATCATGCTTTCTGTGCCATAATTGTAATTTCTTATAAAATCAAGGTTCGAATATAATGCCATGCTGTCTATCAAGACAATTCAATTTTTTGTCATCAAATTCTTGATTCATAAAAAAAACACTTTAATTGGAGATCGGCGTACGTATGTATAAGCAAAGTTAAGTAGGGTAAAACTGCGAAATGGGACGAGACCCCCTGAGTATGCGAAATGGGACAAAAAAAGCGCGTTTTTTCTTTTTCAAAATATAAAAAAAACAAAAGGTTTATTGGAAAATCTAATAATTAAAATCAATTCTGGAATGGAAAATACGTATTTGAGCCAAAGGGCGTCTAAAAATACTTCAAAATAACGGAGAAATGAATTATTGAAATTTTTCAGTTTTGCTTACGAACCCAAAATTTTGTCTCTGTGTAATCTGTTAAGAAAAAATTTCACGCCGTAAGGAATATCTAAGCTAAAAATGCACCAATCCATTAAATAATTATACCAAAAGATAGATAATAAAAAGTTCTACAATATGGTATAAGTTTTGCCAGTATTTTGTACTTTTTTACGAAATATGGTCATTACCAGGAAAAACGACCAGAAATGCGAATTTTGGGACAGCATATGCGAAATGGGACAGAAAATTTTGAAAAAAAAATTAAATTTCGTATATTCGCACATATTGTACATCAATCGACGCAGAATTTCAAGATGAATCGATTTCTGTGCAATGTTTATGTGTTTTATTGCGTCTTTTAATTATTATTTGCAAAAAAAAAGATTTTAGTTACGGAGGATCGACGAGGATCGATTCCAGTCAGATCCAAGAAAGTTGTCACATTATTTTACTGATTTTCTTCCTCCAATAAACCAATATTTTAAGAGAAAATAAGGTTTCAGTAATTTTCGCGAAAAATTTTGGAATTTTATTTCAAGTATTGTGTTAAATAATGGCTCCTCTTCCTCAATATGCATGACGCGAATGTCCCAAACATTTTTATGCCAAAAATGATACAGTTGTTCATTATTTTCTTATGAATCCCATTCCTAAAGCCCCATGGAGTAGTAATTGACTTGGAAAAATATGTCGATAGTCCCTAAATACGAAAAAAACCTCGATGACCAACATGTATTCTTGCTCCCATAAGACCCCATGATGCGAAATGGGACAGCCGAAGGGGATACTGTTAAGTACCCAATTCAGATTTTTGTTTAATATATGGTATCTAACTGGACTTTACATAACGAGTGTAGCTCTTTGCATCAATGCTAGCCTAGCATGATAAACGGACAGAGTTCAAATCTCGAAACCGGTAGAATATTTAGTGTTGCTTTTTAGTAGGCCTATGTAGCGAACGAAGCATATTTGTAACTTCGAAAAATGGTGTTTTATTTAAATAAAGAATGTACCTAATAATTAATTAGCCATCCTATTAATAAAAATCTTTATATTACTGGATTGTTGGATATATGAAAATATGTTGCAAAGAATCATTATTGCTGGTCGTCACGGTCACCTGTCGTCATATAGGATCGAACCGAGAACTATTAGCATGTGAAGCTAACACTATACCGATAGGCTACTATTCTACATGACATTGAAGCGGTATGTACTAAATATACTTGTTAAGGTCATCTGCTGTCCCATTTCGCATCACAGGCTTAAAGGGGAACAACATCATTCAATAACATTAAAAATATCAATGCCTTGTTGACAAAACATGGCTAGATGCGTAAAGGTCGTTATTATGAGTCGGCCGAAGGAAATTTTTGCTAAAAAATCTTTAGCTTTATGCCATTTTTAATAATGCTAAATTCCCCATATGTGGGACATTCGCAACATGGATCTTGGATTTCCCAGTGAAATTTCTCGAGAAATAAATAACCGAATTGTAATTTTTTTTTTATTTTTAAAAACCTTAGCCTATTCGCTTTAGGCTGGGTGAATTAGTTTTAAGATTTACGGTATTTATTTTTTTTTGTCTCTGATAAGTTTTGATACCTAACCGAGAACATTCAGCAGACGCGAAAACAACTTTGACAGCTCAATGTTTTGATTTTTTAAATCAAAATATCTTAAAATATTTGTATTGCACCACATCTAGTGTCTTAAGCAATTCGATTCAGAATTTCATTCTGCGTCGATTGATATAATTAGTTTTCCAAAATATTTCTGTCCCATTTCGCGTTTTTGTCCCGGTCATTCGCGTTTTTGTCCCACAATTCGCGTTTTCGCTTAACACGTAAACGCCATAAGAAACCTTGTTAAGAAAAATTCTGTCCCATTTCGCAGTTTTACCCTACTAAAGCCAAAGCGTTTGAGTTATATTATACGTGACACACGTTTATCATTTGAATCTTGAAAAGGAAAACTTGATTTCGTTATTTTACTCTTTACTAGAATTGTATATTTTGTTAATATCTGAAACTATTGATCTAGGGGGAATACTTTTTGAATGGTTGGATATAGTACGTACTGCTAACGTTACCACACACGGGGTATGGTTCTTTACCCGCGATGACGCGCGGAACAAACATCGGTCATAGTTTCCAGACACGACTGGCCTTTCGTGGGTTACTGTAAATATTTAGGTTGGTCGCTTCGCTGTAGCTATGGCAGAGAAGAGACATCCGCCGGCAAACATCGGGTATTTTTTTTTTTGTTTTTTTTTATTTTTAAATTCACGTTACGTGTACGAGCACCTCTTTTTCCCCTTCTTCTTGCCCTCTTCCTTCCCCTCAAAATCCCTGTATCTCTCGTTCTCTTTAGCGCCGTGCTGTTTTCTTTTGAATATCTCGGCTTCTCTTGACTCTTCATGTGCACGTCTTTAAACAGAATTGTATTAAGTCTGTAGAAGGTTTCTGACATAGATCACTCGTCAAAACAAGAATTCCACCAACGTAGGAACACCACCACAGTGCGTACCATTTCACCGTTTGGATGGTGAAGTGCAGACATAGTATGGACATAGTATGGACTGCAAGTACAGTCAGTGTATGTTGTATTTTCTTTATTTAGCAATAACTTATTCTTAGCTGTGTTTCTAACTTTCTACACGGACCAACGGATTTTCCGACGAATTTTCATTTTCAGTTGTTTGTTTATTTGTTTTTTCTTCGAGGGACATGAAAGAGGTGTGGTTGCCCTATGTATACGTGTGTTTGTATGTCTGTTCTGCTGTTACAGAAGGTTAAACCGCTAATGCTTTGGAATAGCGATATAGCTAGCTTACTAACGCTATCGGGTCTCTGGTTTAAGATAGCACTTAACTTAAAATGAATTTTCAGTTCTTTAATTTTGTCGTTATTTGATATAATTCCCGGTGTTGCCGCTTGTAAGGAAAACAATCTTTCGTAATCTATAGATGAAATTTTGTGATGATGCAAAGGTTCGCTTGTATAAAGTTCAAATGCGACAAATTATAGCATTTCCACGTACAATTTTAATCGTTTTTTTTTTCGATACACAATAGTTCAGCGAAAAAAGTTTATGAGTTCACGTGACATACAATACCAAAATATAAGTGCTTATACAGTACAGTAAACGATGTACATAAACCAACCATAAAACGAAACCTTGAACGAAACAATGAAGGAGAAAGCAACCGACGAATCGCATGGTTGGAAAGCTTAATCAGTTATATAAACATAATTGGCGGACTAGACGTTAAAGGAAAAGAAAGACAAATTCTTCAACTTTTCCTATTTTAAGAGGTCCAAGTTCTCAATAACAGTACACAATAATCAATCCATTTTAAATAGTAGAACTGGCTGCTGGTTAACAATACGCAAACCAGGTTATAGTATACATCTGATGATCTGTTTATGCGTTTTGGTTATCAAAATTGTGAGTCAATCGTAATTAACATTTATGGATGGTACTTACACAATTCTTACACTTGCCAAAGTAAAAGATGATTGGTCGAGTCTTCACGGCCAACACTATCAGACAACCCACTATGGCGAAAGTCCTCGTAGCCATCGCCACCCGAAATTACTAATAGTCGAGTTCCATGACTTGGGATATTACTGGCTGACGATATGACACCAGCCAAAGAATCCTTACTCTTTAGAGAGAGTCCGTGGTGAGTATGATGTAAACGAGAAGAACGTAAAATGTGCGAGTCACGAATAGCTTCAACACACGTAAGAAATCGGACATGTCCAGTATGCCCATGAGATAAACCTGTTGGAGAAAATGTTAAATAAAAAATTTGAAATAAAAGAAGGAAATACTTCAACATTTTACAAATTTTGAAATTGCATTGATCTAATAAAATTCAATATCGCTAAGGCATAACATTTTAAATTACCGACATATTCTACAGTAAAATGCACATTGTGTGTCATCTGAAGTTGAATGATTAATAACTGTTTCTCTCAAATCGCGCACGTCCTTCTTAATTTAAAATAACTTAAGATATTGTTTAGTTATCGATATCTTTACCTGTGACGCAAGGTGGAGAAGATAGCCGGGACGATGTCGAAGTTAGATGTGGAGTAGGAATGGTCAGGATCACCCCAGCACTAGTACCCACCCACAAAAGATCACGAAACAACATCATAGAAGTCACGCGCAAGCAAGCAGCCTTATGCTGTCGGATAATGTCGTCGCAACCTAAATTATGGGTAAAAAGTGTAATTCATTGCATCACTTAGGATAATCCATTATTTCATATTATCTGCATAATGAAAATAATGTTGGATATAAAAGGATTTTGATTAAATTACCAGAAAGCATTTTGTTTACAGCCGGTGCCAAATTCACGTCGCAAATGCATTCGTGAGTAAACGCATGGAAAAGTCGTACAACTGCGGAACCCTGCATTGCCACCCACACGCCTAATCCGTTACTGGCCAAACTGAGAACACTTCTCTGGGAATCAGAGCTCACAGCAAACTGATCCTGCAAACAATCCGATAATAAAATAAAATAATTATTATATTAGACGTGAAATTACTGATGACCATCAAAAGGGCAAAACGTATTTTTTAAAACAAGAAATCTACTAAGCAATTTCAGGGTTTGTTTGTCTGTTGTTAGCAGACATTTTTTATTGTTTTTTTCTGTTTTTCTTTTCAAGAAAAAAGACGGTTTATAAAAGTACTCTAATAAATTTTCTTGTAATAGGGTTAACTTGAATTAGAAAGTGCTAGTGCTTTTTAAAAAAGATTGCGCTTAGTTTGTAACACGTAGCCGGGGTTGCAAAGCATTGGAATTATGTCCAGGGAAAATCTCAGGCCATGTCAGGAACTTAACTGGTTAATTCTATTCATCAAAGTAAATAAAATGAAATGCGAGAATTTTACTTCAATTGTTAATGTAGAAATGTTGAGAATCTTGACAGTATTTTGTGATGTGCACCAAAGGCCATTGCTCACTGGGAGCATTCGAGTAACTGGTCCAATTATGCTTCCAACCGCAACGCATTGCGGTTCATTGATATTCCAAGTCCCATCTAAAAGTAACAATCCAGAAACAAAAATAATTTATGGTCACATCAAAATTTAAACAACATTTAAAATAATTACTTGGTGTGCGTTGATAAATTAATACATCCCCATTGGCAAGCGAGGCGAATACGCAGTTGTCCATGTATCTGTAAGAAATATTTTGCGCATTTATTTTTTGTTTTGTTTTTAAATGCATAGCCTAAACAAATACTTACACAAGACATAAGACAGCTGCTCCTTGCTGGATCCGAGTACGATTCTTTTTTAATCGAATGTTTTCGCCACAATGGTAAATATGGATGCAACCATCCTCAGTTCCCAACCACATCGTGGCTTGGTTCGTTGTATCTGTTTCCTCAGAAGCTAGATAAACATACAAGTTAAACAGAGATTTGATAGCAATTGCAATATGTGTGAAAACGAAAGAATTACCTGGTTGAACGGTGACTTCAGTGGGAATGGAATTGGAACGGTATCTACTATAGGTTCCACTGGTTCCAGGATCTTCGTCAGCACTCTCTTCGCTTCCGGAACTCTCAGAGCTGGATTCACTGTAAAAAGGGATAATTTTTCTTTCATTTTATTTTGTCCATGAAGAAATAAAGTTCGAAAAGTGACGAGCAACATTCTTTATGATACGCAACGAGAGAGAGAAACAAAAATGAGATTTGCAAATTTTAATCATGCTGCAGCTAATAAATCCTGTACAGACACCGCCCACTGCTCCGGAAAGTTATAGTGTGACTCAATGACAGGAATCTATTTAACTATTCAAGCACCTTTCAAGTTCAAAGTTGGTGCAGACTGGAGATTGGATTTCATTCGAATTACTAGCGCACAACGTCGAAGATTCAAATTTGGAGTCTCTCTTGAAAATGCAGCTGCTTATTAAGTTATTTGCTGATTCGTCTGACCTAAACCGTAAACAGGAAAAGCATTTTTGAAGTTTTCGTTTCCCCAAGTAAACACTTCTGTTTATATTACGTTAAAGGAGCAGCTGGAATGGCAGCTATACACGTAATGCGAGCGTTGCATACTCCATTGCATGATGTTACGTTTGGTTCTGGGTGGAGACTAAGAATGCATACCTGCTCGAAATTTTATTAATTAATTCTTTAAGAATAAGTATTGTTGGTATATTTAGTTATTTGCTATAAACTATAATGACAGAAGGACATAGGCCTGTATATTTTTTCACCTGTACGATTTTGGTGTTTCAGTATTCAAATTGAAATGTGATGCATAGCAATGATAAATCAATTGCAACTTATAATATCATAACTAAGAATCAAAATTTTACTTGGCCGACGTAACCGTCACTGTTGCAAACCCAAACGTCATTAAGATGTTGGGTGTTCCACGTAACTGTTGGTGCGGCACAAGTAAATTGAAGGCCTGCTCGTGTTTTACGAATAGGTAACGGCATCAAAAACTCAGGTGGCGGTCGGCGTTCAGGTGACATTGCTGAACAACAATAAGAAAATAGTAAATAATTATTTTTTTCGATGATTATTGAAGTATTCAGTCAGCAGAAACAAAATAGTGAAGGGAATATTTTTAGAAGAGATTAGTATTAAAGTACCTCTAAGCTTGAGTTTTGTTTCAGAAAAAGATTCCTCCCAGCTTGCTCGTTTTTCTGATGTAGTAAATGTCACTGATAGCGTCTCAATCCCGTCTCTGTCGCAAGAAAAACTTGAATTGGATCAAAAAGAAATTTACGTAGAAATTAAACACACTACCGGGTGCAAATGGCTAAATCCAATGTAGCCAACTGAGGATCTGTCGAGATATTTGGTTTATCGGTCAACTGACGCTGAATTCCTTGTTGAATTTCTTTAATTGCTTCATCGAGGGAAGAGTGAGACACGTGTAGTGAGGACACTAACTCTGTTATTTGGTTTAAAATTGCCAAGTCCTCTTCTATGTGTTCTAAGTCTTTGGTCGTCCGCTTAGAATTATCTTCTTTGTCTAGATTCAATTCATTATTATTTCATTATATACTGATATACTGAATGATATACTTAATAATTAATTATATATACTTACTTTTAGTCACCTCCAGATCATCGAGAGGAACTCTCATTAAAAGTTTGAATTTGTTTGCTTCTAATGTACTAGCGATCCCACTAGTTGAATAGCTGGAAAAGTCAGATAAGGTTTTATAACTTTACGAAAACTGAGCACAAGTTTTACGTCAAGCCTTACGAGGATGATTTTCGAATAGCAGCACTCCGTCGTTTGACACTGGTAATAACAAGTAGGTCGGAAAACAGAAAGAAACCTCTCTCTTTCCTGGTGCCTAGTGCCGAGGGTATCGTGACGCAGTCGTGACGAATAAATGCTCGTTCGGGTGTCGCCAAATTACCTGGCCCCAAGCCTTCAACAAGACTTTCTAGCTCGCGCAGTGTCGCCTGTTGTTGTTCGGCGCCATAAGCTTCTCTTTCCACGCAGTTGATCTTGACGGCTAACTCATGAACTTCTCTTTGAGCATCCAGTAAAAGAGCGTGATCTGGATGTTCTCGTGGTGTGTGTTTCAGTAACATCTAAATGATTATTTTTATAGGCTCACATTCAATGTAAGATGCTTTGAGAACCCTCTTATAAGACCCTACAAATGCCCAACTATTAATGACGTGTACCATATCTCATACCTTAATAAGTAACTCGTAGCGAGGAATCCTTTGAACGGGCATAATCAGTAGAGAATCAAGTGCTAATTTTCCTTTATGCTCTCGCGCTGTTGCCTTTAAAATTCATAATTAAAAAATTAACAATATGGGTGCATCGCTATCCCGTGCGTAGAGAAATTACCTCGAGAAATTTGGAAAAAGCGGATTTGGCCAAACAAGCCGTCTTGATCGCCTCTTTAGCGTGCTTCCAATGATTGATGTAAGCAGTGTACGTTTCAATCACCGATGGCTTAGTGAGCTAAAGAAGGAAACCAGTTAATTGCCTGATGTAAGTAATGTATACGTACTAAAAACTTCAAAATATCAAATTACTGTATCTAAAAAAACACCACCGACGCATTGCTTAGAATCCCACGATTCCATACGTTTGCGTAATTCCTCCAAGAAAACTTCGTGGTGGACCAAAATAGCTGGTATCTGAATAAAAAATATGTTGCTATAAAGTGACGTTAAATCAATATTCAAATTTGATTTGTGTAGGTTAGACGATTGCTCAGTTTAAAATATTTCCCCTGTGCCACTGCTAAGTGAGCATTTCAAAATTATAAATAGATTCATGGTGAAGAATGTTAACCTGAAAAAATATTTCATCCACGAGATTGCTTTCCACCAGCCCGGAGTATTCAGATCCTTTTAATGGTTGTAGATATTTCTAAAGCAAACAAAAAAAAATTAATGTTATTAGTTGTTAATTGCCATTTTTATTCACTGACCGTGACCAAAATCTGAAGAGATTCAACATATGACCGCTCTGTATCGTAAAGCTCACCAATGGCGTGTGTACGAGTGTCCTATAATAACAAAATGGGGTTAGTAATCCTCTTCTCATTTTCTTTATTATGAATATGTGCAAAATTTAGTATTTTTGAAATTTGTTTAAAATCATTAACATCTTAAAATCTTAGGCTAGAACTTGCTTAATTAATGGCTTAAAAGTACGGGACATATCGTTTTTTATCAATATTTACTGTACAGCTACAGTCAATATACTCAGTATGAGCTTTTCGGAAGCTTTTTTATTGTCTATAGACTCTTTACTCTTCACTGAAATAGACTCAGAAACTACACATTATAAATACTTCACTTGCAACACTTAAAAAATACCCCCCGGCCCTATTTTATTTTATTATTTTTTATATATTTTATTGGTAATCTGTTTGTCATTCTCGCCGTTATAACAAATATTTGTCAATACATCGGCAAAAAAGGAACAACTGGAAAACTTGTTTTCTTCAATTTAATATATGTTCCACGCATTTAAGCATTTCATTGCCTAAAACAAAGAATTTTTGGCATAAATAAAAAAAATTAAGTTCCGATCTCAATTGTATTACCTGAATCAGTTAAAGGGAAATTTAATTTAGAGACAATAATCACAACTCACAAGTGTGACGTGTTGTGAACTGTGAAGTGTAACATTATCGACCAGATAAATAAATCGCACTTGCTTCCAAAAAATTCAAAAAAATAATTAAGGGAGGAAGAAAGAAAGAAAAATGTAGCTTGCAACAGGGAAAAGAGAGAATATTAAAATAAATATTACTGTATATCTAATTATTTCAAGATGAAACAAACAAACGAGAATACCAGCCAGACCCTCACGAAGGATTTGAAATGATTACTTCTAATCTTATTTTTTAAGAACCGCATTTTTTTGTCGCGAAAAATATTTGTACTGTATACCGAAAGAATAAATAGTGAGATCTTTAAAAAATACAAAGAGCTTAGATATCACGATAGAAGTGTTAAGATAAAATAAGATTACCTATAATAGTAAACGTGAACACTGAACATGCATTTAATTGGAAACCAAAAGGAAGATCGATGAAGACTTGAAAGCTTACGCAGTCGCTACTAGTAGGATAAGAATCGTTGCTTGGCGACGAAGTCAAGAAACCCGACAAAGGTGGGTGATTTAGCTCAGAAGAGAGTGACGGATCAGAATTCCGACCCTTTCTTGTGAAATCGCTGGTTATGACAGCGACGGCTTCCGTTTCTGCATCAATCGAGCAACCAGGTAAATGGTTAGAGGTAACTGAGCTACCGAGAGGTGTAGGCGTTTCTTGTCTATGTCTAGTCTCCGAGTCCCAAGTGTTTTGTCGAACCAGAGACGTAATACAGCTTCCTTTTGTAGGGCTGAAAGCATTGATCGGCGGACATTTGCAATCGACCGTTAGCTGCGGATGCTGTGACATTTTCCAACCTACGCCGTATGCTTCGTAGTTATACTGACACTGCTGTGTCTCAGCATCAACAATAGCAGTGCAAGACAATTTTCGTTTCATGACTCGCAATGACACAATCTGAACGATTCACAACTGAGGATACCGTCGTTGTGGTTTTGCCTCCAGTACATTATTCTAAATATGTATAGTACGTAACAACCTAGACTCAATAGTTTTGAAAACAATGCTCGGATATCTTTCGAGAAGAAAATGACTTCACTTATACATAAACTTGAACAAGTTTGACATATCCAAAAGCTATCACCAGAAAATGTCGACTAGTTGCATTTGCTTGCCTAAAGATTGCACGGGCGACTTCACGATACAGCCCAAATATTCTACTGTTTTGCCCGATGCGCAGGCGCGTTTATTTTAGGCTGCGAATAGCTTGCCTTAACCGCGCATGTGCTGATGACAATCAGGAAATTTTCATTATATAACTTAACCAAATTCTACTATACATAAATCTATTTTTGCTAATATTTATCGACGGAGATATTTCCCATTATAAACTTCACTTATGCTTGGAATAAAACGCCTTTTTAAATATTTCTTTCTGATTACAATTTTTAGTGGATTAACAACAGTCTGTTTGGTTAACTGAAATACGTAATTGGAAAGCAAATATAAATAAATGTGATAAAGGAAATTCCCTTCAACACATGTTTTTTAAAAAGCCATTCATATTCGAAGAGATCTTTGCCTCTAGATATGTCCCCCTTGTTGGATGAAGGGAGGAAGTTGATTACATTGTATTAAATCTACTAAATAGTGTTACATTCCAAACAAATGAAAGAATTAACAACATTTTTTTTTTTAATAATTAGTTTCCAAGAAAATGAAAGCAGTATAAATAGAATTCTGATATTTACCCTTGAACGTTTAGTAGATCCTAGCCTCGTAACAGGAAAAATGTTTGTGTTGGTTGACTCTGAGTTCAATAACTGGGCGGTGGATCTGCTCAGAGAACTCAGCGATGTTAATTCCAGTAATTCGGGTTCATCTTCAGAAGTAAATCCACCCTCATTTAACACAAGCTGACATGGACTGGATAAAGTTCGCTGGTGAGATGACATTGGGATCGGGTTATTCATACCATTTTCTATCACTTTTGGAAGATTCTGGTGGTTTTCTAGACAATGTAGAGGAGGTGATGACATTGCTGGAGATAACTTGGTTCCAGTCATATGACTATTGACCTCTGAATCACTATCCAACATCTCATATGGAATATTTGCACTGTTTTTACGCTTTGGCAAAACAAGGCGTGTGTGGCGAGGTGATCCTGAAATCTCAATCGGTAAGGTAGCAGAGTTATATCCAATTTTCAGCTGAGAATCGTCTAGTGAATGGGACGTTGGAAGAGCCATTGAATTTTGTCGAGTATTTGCTGTAATGTTTGACCAATTAGAAGTAACTGCCTCACTGATAGGCATATGTGATATCCCACTTGATGGACTCATTGGCCTTGGTGAACTGGATTTGGCTTCGCGATTAATGCGGGGGCTCAGTTCACGAAGGAAACTTAAGTCCTCGTTCCGTTTAGCATACATTTTACTAAATTCCGATTTATTCATTTCGGCTTCTAGCATTTCTCCATACGGGCCTCGAAGAGGTCTGCGCTTAAGTCCATAACGACGAGGATTTTGAGGACTCCTTTGTGCCTTTTCTGTCGATAAAGAGAAAGCATTGCTTTCTAAATCAGAACAATAAGGAGACAACGACATGTGACGTAATGACTCCGAATTGGAGCAGCTTAATTCAGGAGCTAGTGTGACACTAAGTGACACCTTCAGTCGATGGTTAGTTTTAGGAGAACCTTCATCAATGGCCGTAGGTTCAATTATTCTGCAGGGTTTATGACACATATCTTGAATGTCTTCTGTTTCTCTTATATTTGATTGTTTCAAATTGTCATCGCCTGTAGAATCCTCCGGTTCATCTGATTCAACCGAAGCGTAGTGACTTTCTCCAATAAGCAGTTGGCCCTTTGGTATTTCACTAATGGATGTGTCTTTTACGTTTAAAGTGCCTTCCAAAGAAGAACCCATAGCCAGGCGGGATGCGCACGAAGAAATTGCTTCGATGGACTTTTCCGGAATTTGAAGCGTTTGTGATTGACTGGATAGTGACATTTCTACAACTGAGCATTTCGGTTTCGAATACAGCATATTTTTTTCAGTTTCAACTAGTAAAGATTGAAAGTCGTCAGAATCCTCAATAAAGTTGGGCCCATCTGTAACTGAACTTCTTTCGGCATGTTTGCCATAATCGACATCCAAAGCAAAATGTTTTCTCTCATATTTTTCCAAGTTGATGATAGGTGCTCTGTCGTCATCATCGAGAGAAGATAATCCACAGACTGTCCCGATCCCCAGAATTTTATTTTCAATACCATATATTGAATACATGTTTGACCAAGCTGGAGGGAATGTTAAGAAACGGCCTCTTCTTGATTTCATGTAAAATCCCTTATGTCCCGTGATGTTTGTACTGGTCGTCGATGAACTGTGACGGCGTCGCTTTGAACTTTTACGATCTAGTAATGATCGTTGGTTTATCAGGTTGCGTGTTATATTTACAGTGTCCGTATTAGCCAAAGTGGCCAATATATCACCATTAGGCTGGGCAAACGTTACTATTTCGTCAAACGGTTGACTATTGTCTTCAGAATGAGCTATAGGATCATCTTGAACAGTAGAGTATTCTCTTGATTTCAATACGTTTTCGGAAGAGCAATTTGTTAAATGATCTGCGCATTTTTCGTTAGGTAGGCTCCAACCACTCTCTTCTTTCTCAAAATTAGTTGCTAATCGGAAAAGTTCATTCAACCAGGGTCGACTGTCGGAATGGTCAGATGACCTTACAACACTGTTTCTTGATGATGCACCGGAAGAATCCAGGCTAGGAGAAAGCATTGGGACTGGTTCCCCAAATTGAGCCGCCACTTCTAAATCGGCCAAACGATCCAGCGTGGTGTCCCTAGTGGCGGCTCTCAGTCGCAGCAAGTGGTTGTTGAGTTCTAACAAATCCAATACTGGCAAAGGTTTCGAACTGGCTAAAGATTCAGCGTCAATTAGGTTTCCTGGCATGTCTAATTCTGGGGTTTCTGCGTCATTGTTTGGAAGGGGACTCAGTCGGATTTCAGCAGAAACAGACACTTCCGTGGTTTCGTAAGAAGATATATCAATAGGTTCCTCTTTTTCTGTTTTCAACTCTGTTGAACAAGGTGTATGCTCAGCAAATGGAAATGAATCACCAAAATCAGTGAAGGCTGGTATGGCTTTTATGTTCTGTTCAGAAACTTCGATTAAATTTGTCTTTGAAATTATTCCATCATTGAGCGAATCGGAAGATAATTGTTGGTTCACTTGATTGCGTGCTGGTTCATCGCAGTCTGGTTCATTAGGATTTAATTTGCTCAGATTTACGAGTTCGTGAAGAGCCACGGAATCGCTAAACTTGTCACAAACAGATTCGTTATTGTCTTTGATTGAAGCGTCATGGCTGTGAATTGGATCGCTGGACTCATAAGAACTAGAAACGAGGGTAATTCCTTCAGTAGTACAAGGTTCAGGATCGTCAATTACGGGGCTAGCAATCGGGACTGCAGACATTGCTTTTGTATCGTCTGGCAGATTAATTTCGGGCGTGTTTGATACATCTCCAGAATTGCGTTCGCTAATTTTCAACCGACGAGGAAGTGAACCAGAATATGGTAAGCCGGAATTACTAGACACATCCTTTCCTATACTGTAAGTCACTGGTTTAAGGGTTATCGAGGTTCTCGGCCGTCGATTATATGTCCCATCCGCACCGACGTCGATTTGGGAGAATGAAGCACTACGAAAAGGGATGGTACGTTGCTGATAAGTTCCTACCATTATTCGAGGATTCAGCCTAGATAAGGTTAAATGAACTTCGTCGAAAATATCATCATTAGCTGAATTCGGGTGGTTCGTGCTCGTGCTAAGTCGTGAATTGTCGGAAAAGAGAGTTTTATGGGGTTGGGGATTTATTTGATCAGTATTAGGCAAAGAACGCAGATGTGTTTCTACTGACTCTTCGATTGGCGGGATTGTGTTAGGAGGAATATTTGCACATGTCTCCTTTTTTCTCGTGACACTGCCGTTTTCAAGATTTGGAAATGCAGTATCATTTGGATTTTGAGATGTACCAATTGATGGAATAGGTTTAGTAGGGGGATTAAGGTCAGATGTAGATGTAGCGGAATCTTTCTTTGATCGAGAAATTTTTTTTCGTTCGGAGCGTGTACGAGGATGACGGGGTGGAGCGATCGGGATTGGAGGCAACTTATTTTGAATAGATTCCGTGACGGGTGCTAGTTGTACTAGATCAGGAGATCTACATTTTCCCATAGAATATGTAGATGATGGCCGAAGTCTTTGAGTTAGTTGGCGCAACCTTTCCACTTTCGTTGAACTAACATCTGTTTTAGGATAAGTAGAGATTCTACTTGAGCTGTTTTCGTTTACTTTTTTTGTGGCTTCGACTGTGGAGCTAAGATATTGAGCACAAAAAGGGCGATCTGCACTATAAGCCCGACGATCTCTCTCTGCTTCTCCTGAAGCATGGCAAAATACTGCATGAGGGGAACGAGATCGGGCAGGCCGATTAGGTAAAGGACACACATCGGACGCCTTCTCGTTCAAGGGCCAGGATTGAATATTTAGTGTAGTAGTTTTCTTGTTTGGCTCGTTGAGAGTTTTTTCCAATTTGACTACCAATACTTATTGTAGACAGCCTACTCGTATCATCGGCGGAAGATGTAGCCGTCGATGTCGTAGTGGATGCACATATTGACTCTGACAGTCGAGGGGAATCACTACTCGATGCGCCTTGCTCTTGGCACGATTCACAGCTGCACGTTTTACAGGCCATCCCATGATTTTTACTGTTAATGTAATGACGAGAGGTATATGTGGGTGCCTGGAGAGCAACCGAAGTCGATTGACTAGTTTCAACCGCTTGAACGTCGACCATCGGTGCACTAGTAGCACCGTGAGACGATGGAGATAATCCTCCTGCATATAAAGACATTATTGGGGTCGCAAGCGGTGAAGAATGTCCATCCATGGATGTTGGGGGAAATGTATCGATATAAGGAAGTATTCCCCGAATCACGTTACTAGAGTCCTCTACAACATCGGATTGTTTCGGAGATATCTTATTTACTCTCGAAGAATACTGCTGTTGATGCGGGTTGTGATTAGTGGCTGCCTCAGATAGGTTGTTACAATTACAATCAGATGGAGTCAGTGAAAGGAATTTTTTTATCTGTGCGCCGTCGCAGCTGGAATTGAGTGATACGACCCGAGCCCGATTTGTACAGAAATTACTAGTGGTTCTATTATTATCCACACGGTACGCCGACTGCTGCTGATGGTGATGCGAAGGTAGGTCGGGCACACGAAGAGAACTATGTTTAGTGTACTGGTAAACCGATGTTGTAGAGGTCTTATGTTGATCACTTAAAAATCGCTGATGTGTTTCATTATTTGAAATTTGGTGTTGTTGAAAAAGAGTTGGACTATGTTCACTACTCGATGCCGAGGAGACGTTCGTCAGCAAAACTGGTGTAGAAGGATTCACGGTCAGGTCTGTTTGCCAAACTGGAGATAGGCCTGGTGAATAAGGTAACCCTATTGGCTTTGTCGAGGTATCCGTAACTTCCGAGTCTGCTGAAGACTTGAGATCGAATAATGGCCTATTGAGAACTGTATTATCACCGTCAAATAAGGCACTGTTCTGAATTGGATAAGCCAGTTGAATGGAGGCATCGCCGACGGGCTTCTCAACTAGAGTGGATAGACGGCGACTGGCGGTGTAACGATTGCAAGCTATCAATCCGACAGACGAAAACGGGTAGAAGAGGCGTCGTCGTCGATAGGAAGTGGAGGACGATACTGAAGACGGCAAGGAGGGAAAACTAAAGATAGTCCCGTGGTGGTAGGTGTGCGGCCAACGTGGACTGCATCCAGGCAGCGCTCTATATTTAGAACTAGGAGATGAAGCAGGGCTAAGGCCAGCAGGAGGGCAGTCTCGGCTCAACTCCTCGACAGTGACATCACTGATCTCAGCGCCATCTTGTTGTTGCATCGACCGGAAATAGGACATTTTCTTTCTTTTTGACGAAACAACTGGGTAACTTCTTGCATTTTCATCAATCACGGTTTCGGCAACCTCATTTCCATACTGTTCGCTAGTAGCGCTTCCCAATTTTAATACACTTTCTTGATTTAGTGTCAATGAACCTAATCCTCTACGCTCAGAAAGACGATTTATTGACTTTCCGGCCTCTGGTATATTCGTATTCATCGTGTCTCAGCCGTTTCTAGATCGGAGGAATCCACACAAATGCTTTTTTAAAATTCTACTTGAGTTAAGAGGATTATAGCTAGACAACTTATTACAGCCGAGATCAATTATAACCTACATGCTACACATATATCTAAAAAATTAGGATAGTACACAATTTTACGAAATGTTTTAAAAATTAAATAAGAATGTTGACCACTTACTGTAAAATTCATGAATAGCTTTCTGACTTGGAAATACACTACACTACACCAAATAAAAATAACTCTCGGTTTAATTAACACTTCACTCAAATTTTCCTTTCACTGGACTCGATTATTAGACTCCTTAAGAGACTTACTCCGTTACTTCTCTGAAAAATAAACGAGATAGAATTGTGTGAAGGAAAAGAAAAAAAACTCGATGGGTTCTTCTTGATAGCACGCTTTATCTGTTACAGAGCTCTGTAGCTTTGTTACCACGTGACCAAGCGTGCCGCACCTCTCGTTTTAACTTTTAGATAACCCTTGCGGCATAAGGTGTGTACACATTCACCAGGTGAAATCTGGCTTTGGCCTTGTCTTACTTGGGAATAAGCAAGATGATGTAAGATAAAAAAAAGATTCCTCTTACCACCAGTTATTATCCTTAAAGAAGATATGAACACAATTCAATATATTTCTGACATAAGTTATGAGTACAAAAGTTTATACTATAACCTATGGTATGTTTTATTTTATATGAAATAAAGTAATAATCCTACAAATAAAAGGCCTGAAATGAAACGCCACACACAGGAAAGTAAATAAAACAAGCATGAAAAAATCTCTTAAAAGGTAATGTTTATTTTTAATCTCAATAATTTAGTGTTTATAACTTATTTGATTAGAAAAGTTAAAATTGTGAGATTCATTTACATGTATTAACTTCAATATTTATTACAGTACTGCTGTACTGGGTGGTTTACAGGAAATACATGCAACATTTTAGTGTGCTATCGTGATGTGCACTGATAAGGATGTTGGTTTAATTTGTCGCCACTCTAGCGTTGTCGATTTTTCGCAAACTAACTTAGTACTCATTAACTGACCAATAATGTTCTCTCGAATCAGTTCCTTACATTTTTGTCTGGTACCTTTAAATGCAATTCCTTTTTCAAATTGGTTTATTTTGACCTTCTTTTATTCGAAAATTCAAATAAATCGAAAGTTTTAGCCGTCTTTTTGAAAACTGATCCTTGCCCCATACGAATAAAAAAAACCTTATTCCACAGAACATCGTCCATGTCAATTCGATAAATAACCGCAATAACTTTTGAAATTAATTGAGGCTAAGATTTAAATTACTGTAATATATAAATAATAAAACATCAAAATACTTGCTTACTTGGGATATTTATTACAGATGGAAGAAAAATCATGTACAAAATTAAGTTTGAAAGAAGAAAATGTTCCTTGGTAAATTATTCACTAAGATCCATAGTAAGATTGGCAAGTCTAGGTGGGCCTTCACCAAGATCTCGATTGAAATTTGGCCCATTAGCAGTGAATGAGTCTAAATCACTGTCTTCAGCTTCACGACTTTCAGTATCATCATCTTCATGCTCCTCCTCATCCTCTTCATCTTCATCTTCTTCCACAGGCTAATATATGAATGCAATCAAATATTGTTTTAGATATTCTTAGTATTAAACTAAATTGTGGATTTTTATACAAAATAGTTCAACAACTAACCTCAGAAGAAGTTTTTCCAATAGGTAAAATATCACTGTTCTTTGTTGCAACTGAATTAAGCTACATGATCACAGGAAAAGAAAAGAGTTAATTTAAAAATCACCTAACATTAATTGTAGGCCTACTCAAATGTAAACAAAACATTTGATTCCTTCAAATTTAGATTGGAACAGGGTCAATCCATACCCACATTTGATGTTCCTGCTCTAGTTGTGTAAGTTCACTTTCTTCATCAACTGAAAAATAGAAAAACATAAAACCATTGTCCATTGGTATCAATAATGAATTTCAATACTTGGCTTGTCAGCTTGAAACCATGAGGGATTAGCGTTACGCGGCACAAGATTTGGAAAAAATGAAAAAACCATTTTTGAAAATAAATGTTAGGTATTAGCACAGACCAAGAAGAGAAAGACTGTCATCGGCCTATACGTCCCCATAAATCATGCTCGTGCCTGCCGCAAGTTGGCGCTGCCTCTGCAGCCCGTACTTTTTTGCGGATTTTTCCCTTTCCCTACTGATTCAATGCTTCACACACCCGGGATTTGTGAATAAACTAAGATAGCCAATTTCTTGATTTGTATCTCTTAATTATAAGCAAAATTTCTTTATATCCCCTTATTCATTTGAACTGTATTGCCCCAACCTTATATACGCATAAAAATTTAGGTACAAAACCTCATTTTTCCCTCGTATTCTTCATTGGTACAGCGTTTCACGATAGAAGTAAACAACCAAGAAAACGAGAGGAAATTGGGGTTTTGTACCTAAATTTTTATGCGTATATAAGGTTGGGGCAATACAGTTCAAATGAATAAGGGGGTATATAGAATTTTTGCTTATAATTAAGAGATACAAATCAAGAAATTGGTTATCTTAGTTTATTCACAAATCCCGGGTGTGTGAAGCATTGAATCAGTAGGGAAAGGGAAAAATCCGCAAAAAAGTACGGGCTGCAGAGGCAGCGCCAACTTGCGGCAGGCACGAGCATGATTTTGAGCATCCTCTCAGCAGAGATAGACCGATGACAGTCTTTCTATTCTTGGTCTGTGGTATTAGGTAGCTATGTATGGCGATCCGTTGATGTTTAGACTTTAGGCACGAAGTAAGAATAAAGGAGTCAGCACAAGAGGCGTTGTTTCCCGTATTCCGCCTCAGGCAATGTTGTAGTTCACAAATCTCGTCTGCTTCGAACATGAAATAAAGTTCCAGTACAGAGTCGGATGAGTCTGGCAGAGTTGCAATTCTGTTAAGCAATAAAATTTTATAATGTTAAAATATTTTCGAAATGTGTTGTAGTATTTCATGTCTTTTAGGCGAGCAACATTAATTTTTTTTGTAAATAAAAAAAAATTTACAATTTACAAACTACAAGTTATTTATCAGAAACGCAACTCTTGAGGTTAAGCACCGCCTTTCTTAAATGGTCACATGTTATGGAAGGAGGAGCCTAGCCTGGTCAAATTTTTTTGATTATTCGTCAATTTCGTTATAAACAGCGATAGCAATTGAAATTGAAGTATTGAACGTTCAAAGGAGGCAAGGGTTTTTCCCATGTGGTTACGGTCGTGTGTGGTTAAAGTGTAAAACGGATTGTCAATTTACTATAGACCCTTACTGGATTAAATGATTTTTGGGTTAAGGTTAACTCTTAAAAACTTTCAGACTAAACTTTTCATTCTGTACAAGAAACAATTTGTAGCAACTGGTAATCTTGGTTCTATAATAAGACAACAAAATATGAAGGAAGAAACTGTTGAAGTTCGTTTAGAAACCGATTTAAAACCCTCCAAACGATCCTTTGAAACGATTGACGATGGAAAAAATGAAGCCGGTGTGGAAGAAATGGTTAAAAAACCTCGTTCTCAAAAGAAAAAAAAATTTGCCATTCTAATGAGTTATTGTGGCCAAAGTTATTTGGGAATGCAGTTCAACCATGGATTTAAAACTGTTGAAGGAGAATTATTTCAAGCATTTTCAAAACTTGAAATAATGGATGAAGAGTCTTTAAAATTTCCACAGACAATACATTTCCAAAGGGCAGCACGCACAGACAAAGGAGTAATAATTTATTATGTTTGTTTTTAAAAAATAAAAAAATCAAATCAATCAATTTCTTGTTATTTACAGGTATCTGCTGTTCGTCAAGTGATTTCATTGAAGATGAGTAAGTTGCACTTACTTCAATGTTATTTGTGATAACTGATAAGTGTACAAAATAGTTATACATAATAGACATCACTATTTTTCTTCACATAACAACTAAATTTGTCCAAAACAGGATAAATAAAACTTTGATAAATAAATAACTTCGAAAGATAAAACTTAACTTTTCACACTCTCTCAGGGATACCAGAAGAAAATTTCATTAACGAGCTAAATTCATTACTTCCCAATTGCATAAGAGTGTTTGCTACAAGGAAGGTTACTGGAGGTTTTAACAGTAAAACTGCCTGTGATTCAAGATCATATGTAAGTATATAGATAACATTTAGGCCTATATAAATATATGCATCAATGTAATAAGTAAGAAAAAGTATGTATATATTACAGAAAAATCTAAAAATTATTGTATTTTGGATTATGTTAGGCTTATGTATTGCCCACCTTTGCATTCGCCTCGAAAGAAATAGCTCCCACCCATGAATATCGAGTAACCTCAAAAACTCTTGATGAAGTCAACTCGGTGCTTTCAGTTTTCAAAGGCACACGAAACTATCATAACTTTACATCTGGCCGACCTGCTCAAGATCCAAGTTGTAAACGCTACATTACACAATTTTCTTGTGGCGATCCTTTCATGATAAAAGATGTGGAATTCATTAAAATCACTATCAAGGGTATTTAAAAAAATTTATTGTTTATGTTAATTGTTGAAATTATTATACATTAAAGAAAATGTAATTAGGACAAAGTTTCATGTTGCATCAAATACGAAAAATGGTAATCAAATTTATCCAGAAGTCACACATTTTTTTAAATTAAAGAATCTAATTGAATTGTTCCCTCTTAACCATACAGATTGGTCTTACTATTTCGGTGATGCGTGGATTTGTTTCTAGAGAAATGTTAGAAAAGGCATTTAAAATGGAACGTGTTAATGTACCTACCGCCCCAAGTTTAAATCTATTGTTAGAGGAGGTATAATAATTAACATTAATATATTTTTTTTAATTATTGACAATTTAAAAATATTTAAATTAATTTTAGCCACACTACGATAGTTATAACCGTCGTTACGGTGGTGATGGGATCCACGAAACATTAGAATGGAGTTCCTCTACTGTTGATATTGAGAATTTCTGCAGCAACTTTATTCTGCCAGTTATTTATAGTGGTGAGATGGATGGTCAAAATGGCTCAATGATAAATTGGCTATTAACTTGTTTGCCCATTCATACTTACGATTTTCCACCCGAATCAAGTGAAAAGGTTCGTGATTGCTGACGAGTGAGTTGATCAATTCTTAGAAAAAATTACACCGTTTTTTTGCATCAATGTTTATTGCATTATTCTTTCTTAAGTTCAACACACCAATTACCTTGATCATAAAAACTACGGTAAATAGAGATATTAGAAACCTTTGAACATAAATATTCTAATTCACCTTCCTTAAATACGTGGTAAAATCTAAAGTAGGTAGAAGGATGAGTTTCAGGGTCAAAGCTATTTTCCGGTATTTTTCCATTTGAACTAGATTCATAAAGTTTCCATGGAACGAGAATGTCAGCATGTTTGAAATTAGTTCGATTTTCGTGAACCGGTAGAACCGCTGTAGGATATGCTTGTATTCGAGACACCTCACTCTTTTTTTGGAGTAAATAGGCAGATTTTTTCGTTCCCATTTGTTGTTCTTTAGCCCATACATATATTAGAGCCCGACCTCCTTTTACAAGCATCCCTAAAATAAATAATAAGTTTTTAAAATCTATAGCGTATACTTGGGTGACTAGGAAATACGGCTTATATCAATCAGAGTCTGTAAACGTCGATTTTCGGTTGTCAAATGATGAATGACAGCGATACATATTATAGCATCCGCTATGCTATCTCGAAATGGAGAAAAGCGACAATCACCATTCACAACCTGATGTTCACGATTCCTACATACTAGACGAAAAATAAATCACGCAACATTTGGATTTAAACAGCTTTAAATTGTAAATATTCTACCTTCCAATAATTTGTTTGATCGGTCAGTTCCAATACTAAACAGAGAGCTTGAACAGTTTAAGTATTTGCCATTTCCACAGCCGATATCTACTAGCAGTGATCCAACAGGAAAACTCAATATAAATGATTGCACGTTCGGCCAAGGCGAATGTCTAATCGTGTAATATTAATTAGACAGACGTTATTGATCATGATTATGATAATACCTTGTTTGACTGAAATGGGATGCAATTTTATCGTAAACATGAAATACATAATTTCTTTCGATTTGATTAGCGGTCTCTTCTGAAAATTTGATGACCTTTGCTGATTGTGAATCACACCATCTGGTAAATGTACAGTCGCATTCCGATGTGCGGACTTTACGAAACGTCAAAGACGTTCGCTTTTCTCGTCGAAGAATGGTCAAGCCTACAAAAGGAGCATCAATTACATCATATTTTCGTGGTGTAATACCATGGCTCCACAAATATCTAAAAATTGATATATTTTTTTAAATTTTTGATAAAAAAGAGGAAAGTATATTTCTTACCTTGATTCTTTAGTCATAATCAAACACGAACGTCTTGGTAAAGTAATGCTGACATGTTTTCCAGTATCATTATTTTTAAAATCCATAACAATATCAGAACCCAGGGATACACTTATTATTTCATCTTCAAAGGAGCTATGTGTGTCTGTATGAAGAGGAATTCCTTGTCCAGGAATATAATGGTTGACAGTTAATTGATTTGGCCTTGCCAAACCAAATTCCAAAAATTTATTAATGAGTGTTTCCATTTCAACTGGTATCTCAGAAGCTAATGGTTTTTTGTCAACTTTATTACAACCATATTGAAACTCAAAGCCATAATGCTGCACTGTTCTATATTTAAGGTGTGAAGTCTGTGATTCCTCCAACTGCTGATTGTGGGTTAACAAAAGTAGTTTCTCTTCTTCTTCCACAGAAATAAAATTGTTCTCCAATTTAAGTCCATTAGGCCAAACATCCGAGGTTTCTTTAGAACTAAATAATTTTTCTATTAAAATGAAACACAGAAGGGAAAAAAACTACTTAGTTAACTTATTAAATGTTCTGATGAAATAGTTATATATAGTTTCTCACCATCAATAAATTCAAGATAACACAAGTACAGAGGTTTGGTTTCATCTTTCAAACAGAAACTTCCATTCAATTTGTTGTAGCTTTCAATAGCAAATTTTTCTTTCTGGAACCTTACAACACAATAAGATTTTCCTTCTAACATGATCAAATTGTTAATTTTCCAAAACGGGACAAAAATTGCCAAAATTTCTTCTCTAGTAAATCCATTTAAAAACCAGCATTTATCAGACATAAATCTTTGGAAGGTGAGGAAGAAAAAGTGCCTAACAAGTTAACTGACGGATCTTTTAATATGTTAGCACAAAACTTTGTAATTTTTCTCGCAATTTTTTTTTCTGCGACTTTTTTCATTTTTCTTTGATGAGTTAAAGGACCCTTGTGGGTTTTTCTCAATTATTTGATGCTAATCAAATGGTAGTTACTTAATTCTTACAAATTAGACTAATATGAAGATATATTTAGAAATTTTGTTAGTATACAGGGTACAGTCGGTGGCTCGGTGCACTGACCACGGTCTAAAAGATATAACCAACTAGGCAACTACTTGTAGGCCTACTTTTAAAGTTAAAGTTTTTGACATGCATTCACAGATTCACTTTTCCCACTGACAGTCCGGCACACACTGTTTAGCAGACATTTTGTATTGTCTATTGAGTATTGACAGTAATGTAGAGACCTAAACGGGGGCAGCTTAGCACATTTTAGTGCGGCATGCCACCTTTAGAAAACGCCCCCCTCATATGCCGCTTTTGTTGTGATATGGCCTGGCATCTTGTTCACTGGCCGGCTCATTAATTGGTCGGTTAGTAAAAAAAAAAAGCAGACGATCCCATTTTTCCCCGCTCTTTTTGAAACTTTTTGAATTTTTTTGCTATCAGGCTACTCCTGTATTTCTTACCTGGGTTCTAGTGTTCTTTGATATTCTTTGATATTCTATGTTCTTTCTAGTTTTCTACTGATCAAATGGCCGGCCATTACTCCCGACCAATACCACTACAAAAACGGTATAGAAGGTGGGCGTTTTGTATGACTGCCTTCATTTGGTTTGGGTTCGACAGAGGGATGTGGCCCGGATCAAAATGCGCGTTTTTTTAAATTATTCAGAAACGGGCTGTTTTTCCAAATTGGTATTTAGCCCGGGTCATCCCACCTTCTCACGGATTTATTTTTAGAATTTATCAATATTCTTTTCAGTAAATATTCGGTAATGAATTAATTTAACAAATAGCATTTTTTTCTTAGTTTGAACACTCATGTTAGCTAACTCTATCGTATAATATGAATAGTACAATAGAATTTTTCCTCCAGACATTCACGAGTCCAAAAGTCCCTGAGTGTCTTTTTCTCCCGCCAATCCTGGTTTGTATCGGTTTGTATGGCACCTCGAACGTTGGACTTGGCACTCGGTAGATGAATCATTCCCAATAAATCAAATCCTAATTAAAGCCTAGGCTACACTACAGTTTTTTTTTTTAAATCGCAACAAATTTATCTCTATATCTTAAAAATTTTATAAATATCTGAAAGATTTTTTTTACTAAAAAAGATTGCGTTCACATTACCAATTGAGGAATAGGAATATGTGAGAAACTTTGTCGCATGCCCAACCATTCCTATTTAACAATTCCTTATTAAGTCCCATCGCACGGTCCCTATGGTGTTCTCGATTTTCATTGGTTAATCACTGAAAAAAAAACAAATAATTTTAATCATTAAAAAACCAAAATATCGTTTGAATTTTTTTAAAGTTTTTCCTGTTTTTCCCAAATATTTTTTTGTAAAGGGGCATATCGTTAAAAGACTTAAATGTAAACGCAAGGTTTAAGAAATTTTAAAAGAATTTTAAGGCATTTTAAAGAAATATTTACGTAATTAGTAAATAAATGAGTACCTACAGTAAATAAGCGAATATATGCTTTATTGTAGCCTAGGCTTAGATATAGTACAGAAATTTTAGCTAAACAGGGGGTATATACCCCAAACAAACTGTAATTAGCAGTTTTGTAAATGAACATTGTTTATACTAACTTTATAAGTAAGTACACAAGACTCGGACAAAATTGTACGGATCACATAGTAGGCTAACTCATTATAAAGAATTGGTTAATGGGAAATAGCAAATAGGGGTTGAATAGGGGTATTATAAAATTTTATTTTTATTTATACATAAATAATACTACTTAATGTATTACTATACATTTGTTCAAAATTTCAATAACTTTCACGAACATTTACGTTTTTAAAATTTAAAATTATGAGTTATAGAAATCGCCTAGCTAGACGAAATATTCGAGCCGTGTTCAACACAGCGCTTATGGCGGTTTTCCTAAACTTACAAAACAAAATACTGAATAATAACCAAACCATCCTTAAACCTTCACTTATTAGTTTCATTTTAAAGCCCGTTATTCCTAGTTTATTTTCAATTAATTAGTTTTTTGAAGTGTTACATTGCAGAAAAGTTATTATAACTTAAGAAGCTTCCTTTTTCTTAGTTTTCTAGATTACCAATACACCCACAAGGGGGAAAGGTCCCCATTAAGTGATAAGGGATCTGGTTATGATCTTTGGCAAAAGGACCAAAATTCTAAGCAATTTTTGAAAAGAAGAATCTAGAATCTCGTCTAGAGATACTAACAATAAGATATTTTCCTTTTCTTAAATCCTTGATATGAAATGCTAGTAGAGCAGCAGTTTCCTTCTGGAACATATCCAAGTCTCCTGTGATATTATTTATAGAAAACTGAAGTTGTACAGAAATAAGTCGAAACGTTACCACGTGGTGGCCTACTTTCATCGTTTACAGCATGCTCAGAATCAAGCAAAATGACTTGCGTCTAAACATTTACTTGGGTTTGGCTAGCAGTTCAAAGCAACACAAAAATATATTTACTTTGGCTAACTGAGCTCTGCTACCAAGTACCAAGGCTGGCACTGACCGAAGACGGCTTTTACAGTTCTAGATGTTCAAAAAGTGGGTTGGCAACCAACTTGTGAATCCTTCAGAGTAAAAAAAAACATTATTTCAGTTATTTAAAAATGTTTTTTAGCGAATAAATTGAAACGAAGTGTATTTGAGTGGGTAAGCGATCAAACGCAGGTTTTCGCAAAAAAGTGTATTTGAAATGAAAAACATTGAAGCAAGTTGTTACGTTTTCATATTGAATTCAATCCTAACATTCACTATAGCACTTGGTAATACATCTTCAATGGGGCACATTCGAGCCCAACTCGATGATGTAAAGATAACTTCAGGCGGCGACAATCAAGTAGCAGCTTATTGTCGCATCAGCTCGAAGGAGCTCCTTGCTACAGCTGAATCCACCGCTAGGGCAATTCTTCAAGGAATTTGTAATCCGAGTAAGTTCTTTACATATTTTCAATTTTAGAATATGAATTAAAAATCAAATCGAACTTTGAAAAAGTGACCAAGAAAAAGTAAATTTTATTTCAGACGGGGGAAAAGTTTAAGTGCTAAGACTAGTCTACCAGCGATATAGTATGGTCAAATAAGCGATTTGACCCCAAACAAATTGTTTACAGTTTTTTTATCGTGCGCACTGTATCTATCATTATATTGTAGTTATGTTTGAAATATTTCTTAAAAATATCGTGTAGAACATGTTTAAATCGTGATTTAACTTTTTTTTTGTTAACCGTGTAAATGTACTTTCTGTTTGAAATAAAACATTAAAAAAAATATGAAATGGTAGGAAATATGTCATTCTATAAGTGCCCAAATTTTGGTGCAGTTATGAATAGATTTAGTATTTTTTAAAAATTAAACGTAAAACCCCTTTTTTTTTCCCGCTAGAAAGGGTTTCCATTTTTTAACACAGGCGCTTATGGGGAAAATGTTTTTTTTTTTAAATCAATATTTCCATTACATCTTAGCACATAGAAATCTTTCCCTTGGGTTCATTTGATAGCTAAAGAATCATTCTATCAAAATCATTTGCATTTATTCCTAAGGGGACGTTTATTTAAAAGTTATTAATGATATTATACACCCTATGATTTCCCATTTTTTCCAGTTTTCTATTAGTGTTCCACACACCCGCTTGGGGCGCTGCATCAATATTCTTTTGCTTTGTTTTCTTTATTGGTGTAAAAAATTACTATTAGTATACTTATTTATTGGTACAAAAATTTAGAAATAAATCAACTTTCGGCATTAAACTTGTTTAAATGAAAATAAACGTTTCGTTGCATGACACCAATAAAGAAAACAAAGCAAAAGAATATTGATATTATTGGGGTTTTACGTTTAATTTTTAAAAAAATACTAAATCTATTCATAACTGCACCAAAATTTGGGCACTTATAGAATGACATATTTCCTACCATTTCATATTTCTTAAAATGTTTTATTTCAAAAAGAAAGTATATTTACACGGTTAACAAAAAAAAAAAAGTTAAATCACGATTTAAACATGTTCTACACGATATTTTAAAGAAATATTTTAAACCTAACTACAATATAATGATAGAAACAGTGCTCACGATAAAAAAAAACTGTAAACAATTTGTTTGGGGTAAACCCCTTTTTTGGGCCCAATCTGACCATACTAATAACAAGAGACTTGATTAAGTTCAAGGGGGGGGGGGAAATCAGTGGATACCATGGCTTGCAGGCGTTAGAATTTAGGTTTTTGTGAGTTTTTATAAAAAAAGTGCATTCAAAAGATATCAAAGGTTACTTGCTAGAGAGGGGCGAGGTAACCATTCACACCCACATAACGAAGTTCATTTCTAGTAAATAAAAGACGAATACTTTTACTTCTGCTTTTTACTTCCCAATGACATCTCACGTCGTCCTATTTTGCATTATCTTCCACCCTTTCATGCACAGAGCAAACACTTCTTTTTCATTGGTTAGGTTTGTGTGTCGATAATTAAGCTCAGTGATAAATAGGAAGGGAGGTACGAGCATGCACAACAATAAAAAGACAAAAGGGGGAAACGAATGACAATTTAACTTGTGCCTGTCGACCCCGGGCGGCCGCCCGGTTGGCCAGTGGGTAAAGGTGGGCCTGGATAAACCCCATGATACGAATGTGTCCCATGCCTCACGGATAATTCACAAAGAATTAAAGAAGGTCGAGAATTAAGGGTTGCCTTGTAAAGATTGGTTTAATTGCCTCAACTCATTAAACCATGAACCAGTTTTGTATAAGGGTTTAACGTTACGGTTATTTTCCCTCAAAAATGGTTCCATCTGATAAAACTCACCGAGTTACAAAAGATTGCGAATTATGTTTTGTATAGGAAAAATCGACGGTTGAGCCGTAAATTCATTTTAAAGTGGGCTCTTGAAAATCGGTAACCCGGCCATTTCGTGGGGGTGGAACCTAATAAGGTATGTTGGGATTTTTCTGTAGTGGGCAGCCACAGCGAAAGCATAAGCGTAATATGCTTTTTTTTGCTTTTTTTTGTGGTAAAAAAACACACATGCTGAGTGTTCTTGTTGGAGTCAAAACCAGTCCAAAGACTATTTTCAGGCCTGTGTTACTTAAAAAAACTTTGGATGAAAAATTACACTATTTTTGACGCTGGACGTCATTTATGAATAATTCACAGTTTTGTTGAAGTTTGAAGACTGGTCTTGCCTAGAAGCCGTCTGCCCCAATCCATCAAAAGTATCAATATTGTTCATCAATCGATACCCATTTCGAGAATCGAACGATACTAATTTTTAAAAGTATCGAGCGAAAAAATAAATGTATTTTGGATACCAATTTGCATCGTTTATCAAAAACGATATATTCCCAACCCTGATAATGTGTTACTCTACTTCTCACTATTGATGTTAGTATAGCTTATTAGTCAAATGATGATATCTTCTTTTTTCAGGGGAAATCGAAGATCGACTGCACAACATAGAATCACAAATGGCTGATCAGCTTAATGTCATAAAAACCATGATACTAAACATCGAAGATAAACTAGCTCAGCAAGACAGTCAATACCGACGAGCCAATCGGAAGTTACATGGTGCTGTGGCAGAATTAAGTGAATCTGTGCAGTACTGTACCAACCTGCACTCTTCGGGTTATTTTCCTGTCCTTGATAAATATTTTCAGTTTTTTCGTAACTGTTTCAAGATTTCTGTTGATAATTAATATTGGTTTAGAAACATTTATTTTTGAAAAAAGTAAATATGACAAGTAAATATCAACGTAAAACACTAATTAAAATGAAAAAAATGTGAAACATAAAACTTATATTCGGTTATAATTAACAGCAAGCAATTCAAACTATGTTGAAACCTCCCAGACAACACCGACTCACTTAAAGCAGACACCATCATCAACATTTTCCAATTCAGCGATAACGTAAGAAAACTATTTGACTACGGTACAATAACACATTTCTAGAAAAAAAAGTAATGTAAATACGATTTGTGTAAATTATATCTCCGTCGCAGCGTATTTGGTGGTAAAATGGTGGTAGGGACCGATGGTGATCACCGACGAATTTATGCGTTATGTTTTGTGTCTTTGGCAGCTGGTTTGTCGAGACCCCCAAGAGTTTGAACTAAAAATTTTTTTTGTTAAATTTGACTGAAGGATTGTTGTGCATTCACACTGGAGCTAACGTTGTGTTGCGTAACTTAGTGTAGCGATTTGAAACTTTTTTCTTCGTTGAGTTCTGTAAGTTAGCGTGGTTTGAAACTCCACCCCAAGCCGGAGTAGTAGCTCGTCATGTGAGCGGAGTTTCAAACATGATTTATTGTGAACGTTGCTTTAAATTAGTCCTTACACATCTATAATTCAATAACAGATAGCTGAAATTAAAATTTCCTTTTGTGTTGTTTATAAAGTTTTAAATTGTGAAAACATGCTTGTAAATAAGGAGGCGCAAGACTATTTAGTTGCTGCGTCTAGTACGAAAACCGTTCAAATTAAATTTGGACAATCGATTGAAATAAAAAACTTTTGGAATAAAGTTTTTAAGTTTGTGATACGGCCATAAGGTCAAAATGTCGTGCGGATGGTATACTAGTGCGCGCGTAGCGGGGTTTTCTTGCATATTCCCACTTAATTCGCTTGAATTTTACAATCTCACCTTCATAGTTTCTCCGTAAAGTGTCAAAAGGGGAAATATTTCAATCCTTTTCAAGTTTGCTTGTTGCAACCCCTCATGGAACTTTTCATTTTAACACCAAAGGAACTGAATA
The DNA here is from genome assembly GCA_030770115.1 of Daphnia galeata. NCBI lineage: Eukaryota > Metazoa > Arthropoda > Branchiopoda > Diplostraca > Daphniidae > Daphnia > Daphnia galeata. Next base: position 5,313,010 of record CM061114.1, read on the forward strand.
ACTTTGACACTTTACAGAGAAACTATGAGGGTGAGATTGTAATAGTCAAGTCGAGTAAGAAACCTTCAAATCCTAATTGCAAAACGACCTTTGTGGAAAACATGTCTTTACTTTCGTAAAATGTGAAACTTAATTGCTCAGTTGATAGCGTATGATTCTCAAAAGTGGTGTCCAGGGTTCTGTTTGCAACAGCAAAAATTAATCAATGTGTAAAAAAAAAATTCCATCACGACTAGAGTTTACTTAACAGAGTAAAATGAAAGCTTAAACTTGATCTTGAAAGGGAATTAGGCGTACGAAATAGAGTATTCCGTTTCAAGGCAGTTCAAACTACATATGTTTCACACGCAAACAAGTGGTGAAGAGCCATTTTCTTGCGCCGTTTTTTCCTGGTTAAGAAAACCAAGGGAAAATCAGTTATGCCCCCCCCCCAAATAATTATTTATTCCAATAATTATTTTGAATAATTATTTATTCTAAGTGGTGGCGTAAAGAGTACCGGAGCTGACCCTGATGAAGAAGATATGCTGAATCCTCGTCAAGAAGAGATAGACCGATTCAATAGTTCAATTCACATAGAAAATGGAAAAAGAGTATTCAGCTATTTCTGGAAGGTATACCTTCTTTCAATATTAATGCAATAATAATGCAAACTTCTATAATTTGTAGTTATTTTTTTTTGCAATTCAGGTTGGTGACATGGAATATAAATTGAAAAGGTATCAATCGGATTTAATTCAAAATAATTTTTTATCGATTGATTCTGAATTTGAAATATAACTGGAAAATCTATACGTCAAAGTTGGGGACCTCGTCGTTCCTTACGCTCTCCTAGTTTCTACATCTTCGAATACGGCTACATGATGTACATTCGATTGTTTCCACGTCAAAATGGACAAAACGTTTATGCTCATGTTGGTTTAACCAAGGTACGTTTACTTGATGTTTTAAGTGAACCTCAAATTCTGTTACATAACATTTTCCCTTTTATAAATATTTATTCTGAAGAATATGCCAATTGTGTTTATAAAAGTACCCGTAGGCCTCTTGGGAGTTTATTTATAGTCTAAGAAGATTGGAATACTTTATTTTTGCGATTTTAATTTTGCCGAATGGGGAAAACAACATTTGCTAGGTGGACACTGGCTACCCCAACACTGTCTATCCATAAGGCCATAAGGCTCACGAATAAAGGCTATTTGTAATGGGTAGCAAATGGGAGGTAGCAAGTGTCGGGGTAGGCATTGTCGGGTAGCCATTGTTGAAGGTAGAAGGAGTCTCCATGCCGTCAAATTTCCGAATAAGATTGGCTATAGGGCGACTATGGGGTGTTAGGCCGCGCAGAGGATGCAGCCAAGGGTAATATTAATGGACGAATAAGATCATTACAAAGTTTATTAGCAATTATATAGATTGTTGCTTGAATTCTATTGAATTTTTGATTTCCTTCGATTAAATATTGTAAAGCATTTTGTATGTATAACAAGATAAAAGAAAATAATCGAAACATTTTGATCGACATGTATTTTAATACAGGGAGATTATGACGAGGCTTTGGAATGGCCTTTTATTTTGAAGCATCGCGTATCCGTTCTTGATCAAGCGTCACCTCCTTTTCAAGACATAGTTTCCAGAGTTTGGGACCCAAAGGTATGGCTAAGCAATAGCAAATCGGTTCGTCTTCTCCTGCAATTTATTGTAAAAGAAATTTATTCAAGATTTTTAAATGGCGGATTTTTTGTCAGACCCATATTGGAATAAGTAAACTTGCAACTTCATACTCCGCTGGTGAACTAAATATAGATTCTTATGAAACATTATTCAACATAATAGCACAGTATACCTTATAACTATGAAAACACATCCTATTGATTGGGAGGTCATTTTTCGTTTAAATAGCTCACACCATTTAAAAAAGTGAATTTTATTGCGGCAACGTAACTTTTTCCGAAATTTTGAGAATTTTGTAGATTGCCTTTTAAACAAAACGTTATTTCCAGGCTTCTTCGTTGGAAGTCCAAAAGAAGATTTCTTTATCAGATTTTTTTGGTTAAGTTATCCCCAATTGAGTAAGAGCTGTTTTACCCTTTTCCCTCCCAGCATAGCATAATTAGTCATCTCCGACCCGCTCCCAGCGGTAAACACTGGAACTTGCATCCTTTTTTTTTTTTTTTTTTTTTAAATCTTCATTTGGTACGTTGGCCCTCTTATATTAAAACTTTTTTGGTGCTAAGAGGAACAGTATACACTAAGCTCCAGTGTATAAATTTGAAAGAGGAGCTGAAAAGACTGGTTTTGCGTTTTACTCACAACTGACGATTCTACCATATTTTCCATTTACTTTGAATAGCTACTACTTTACATTTACTTTACTAGCTAGCAGTTTTATCTCTTTTATTGCAAAAAGATGGATTAATTTTTAATGATTCAGATTTTATGTTCCGGTTGGAATTGGAAACGACCAGCTACAAGTGATAACCACGAATGTGTTGGATTGGGATTTCCAACTGAAGACCTACGTGGTCAACACTTTCTCCGTGACGATTTCCTTCTCATAAAACTAACGGTATACCTTGATTAACTATCATTTTTTAATCTTTTCTCCCTCAGTAGAATGATTTATTGTTTCTCTGTTTTCAAATTTTTATGAATAACATGTTCATTTTATTTGTTGTGGTTCTAATCTATTTTAATACACACATAACAGACATGTTTGGGATTGATTATGGATGGTAAAAGTAGAGTTTCTATAAGAACTCTTTTAAAACAATTTATTTGTTCTGTTGTCAAAAAAAAAGATTTTCTAAGACCTGTTCCCCATTATAAAAAGCCTAACGATTGTGTAATTTAATTTGTAAAATCTGTAGTTATTAAACACTGTTTTAAGTTGCTAATAAGTCAGATTCAGTTTTTGCTGTTATTTCTTTAATAAATTAGTTGTAATCTACTATTTGTAACCTGAGGTTAAATACCCGATTCAAATATAACTCAGGAGAATCCGTTGAAAATCATGTGCAAGCGTGCTTAGATCGATATACAGAGGTTTTTTTTTCCAAAATATTGCGATTTAGAATGAGAAATACAACAATTGCCCTATCAGCATTTATTCTCTGACTTCTCAGAATTGTGAACTTTTCTTTTGGACTGCATCGTGTATTGATACGAGTACCACCGTTTTTTTTCCTTAATACTAAAAAAGTACAAAATAGTAAAAGAACAGGGGTAAAGAAAGAGAGCGAGAGAGAGCGAGATAGTTTAGGCCGACAGAAGACCTGGACTTACTCTAATTCTTGTTCCAGAAACATCGCAAATTTATGCTACGCTTCAACGCCAAATGAGAAAGTACAACAATCAGGGTAAATGGTAATACATATAGATAATTCCGATTATTTGCATACCCCAAAACCAACATTAGAAACGATTGCCGTGACGAGATCTACAACCCCATACCAGTTAATTTTTGTTTAAAAAAAACTTGCCTTGGTAGGTAACTTCCGCGTTTGTAAATGCAACTTGTTATCTCCAGAGCTGGTGATGCGATATTATTAAATAAATAGCAATAGTTCCGAGGTTGGGGTGGCAGGATGGGGTTGATTTCGTTTTATGGATAGAAACCAAAGGAAGAAGTTTGTAATATCATTTTGGTATGGAGACTCCTGCTACCTTCGGCACTGGCTACCCCGACACTGGCTACCCCGACACTGGCTACCCCGACAATGACTACCTCCCGTTTGCTACCCATACCAAATAGCCTTAACTCATCAGCTGAGAGACGCAATTTAAAAAATAAGCGTTTCCTTGCGTTTACCTTAATATTTTTTGGACTTTTACTTAAAGAATATAGTCTACTGAAAAGGATCCCCGCTTCATTCTAAGCCCTCAGCTTATAAAAAAAATTATGCGGGATGGAGAACTATTTTATTTATTTTAAAAAATAATTGCTTGAGGAAGAAATACTTGAAGTTCGTTAAAAATTTGTAAATCTAATATCTTCTCTTATTATGTATAATAAGATTTACATTTACATGCATAAATGGCAAATCAAAAATTAAAAGCAAATCGTTTACAACTCCGTTACGTTTGCCAAATATTCTTTAAAAAATTAAGCAATCAAGCAATCATTTCTTATAATGCTTAGAACTAGAAATGTGCGTGGGGGGGTTCCTATCAGTAGACTCTTCTTTAAGACCGCATTGCGGTAAGGTAAGAAAAGTAAACGCTAGGTTAGGATTAGAGAAGGGGAAAGGATTAAATCTGAGGGAAGTCAACGATATTAATCTGCTTTCTAAGGTCAGTAAAGCGAGGGTTTGGCATTGGCTACATTATGATGTCCGCTAATTGATCCTCCGTCAAGATATATGAGACTGCGATTTCCGGCCTCTTGTTTGTCTCGTATGAAGTATTGTCGTACGTCTGTATGCTTAGTACGTTGTTGAAACTCCGGATTCTTTATCAGCTTGATCGCGCTCTGATTTTCTCAGAGTAGGGGGACCGATGTCACCCGATGTGGATCCATCTCACACAGCATGCACCAGATAGCTTCTTTTGCTGTCTTGTTTGCTGCAAAAAACTTAGCTTCGATGGTAGATAGGGCAACACATTTCTGTCACCGGCTGCTCCTTGCTATTGGGCCGAAGTTTAAAAGAAATACAAAACCTGTGGTGGAACGACGACTAGCTGTGTCTCCAGCATAGTGTGCGTCAGTATGTCCATTCAGAGAACCGCCTTCTTTGCCGCTGAAATAGAGACCATATGATGATTTCCCTTGGAGCTAAGAACATATCCTCTAGATTTCGGTAGTCCTGAACTCAGATCTGCGAGAAGACTCTTTAAATTACACTCTTCCATGCCGAACTATCTAAGGATCTTGCTGATGTAGCTTAACTGAGATATATACAGCTTCCTTCTTTCGCGATCTCGGGTGATTATCAAGCCGAAAAAGCACACTGCCTTGGTCGACCTCATCTTGAAGTGTGTGCCTATTATCCACCCATATGGCAATTATGATAAGCTCGTTATCGGGATGACCACATATAAGAAGCAACGGTAAGTAATAGGCCTACTAACACTCAAGCAAAACTTGAACTGAAGGAAAAAGTAAAATGTTGATTCCAGACACGTGACGCTGGCTTATTTAGGTCTTACACAGACTCGTCGAGTCTTTCTCATCGCTTCCATGTTTTGGGAATACTTCCGATTGATTAAGATATATTTCTTCTGAGATCTCGTTCTACAAAACGCCTTCTAAACATCTAGCTGTGTCATTTCTAGGCCGTTTGCTGCGACAAGAGGCGGAACAGATCGCAAAGAGTTTAATTTTATAACTATGGCATACGTCATCTAATTGAAGTCTATGCCAGGCCGTTGAGTTTACCTTTGGCCAACATCCTGGTTATGTATCATGTTGCTTCACCATTTGAACTGGGTATAGCCTCAAATATCCAGCGCGTTTTTACAGTTGTTCGGCCAGGTTGCAGATCCATCAACGTTAACGTATTATTGTTGAGAGCGAGTTGTGTTCGCCTGCTATGGCTGGTTTCAACAAATGGGCCTACGGCGACGACATTTCATCTTTTTGGTGGGTGAGCCCGTAAATTTTGACTTCCATTGACGTTGTTGCCTGCAGTCCAAATTGTCGTTTAGGTTCTTTTACCTGTTAGGTCAAACGCTTGCTGGCAAGAAGGTACAATCTCTGGAACTGGTCGTGAAAGAGTCCAACTTGCTCCTGGTAAGTCGATTTTGCCAGGTTGAAAACCATGAAAACCATGGCTGGTCCAGTGGAGAAGGTTGGCCAGACGGGAAGTTCCCTCTTTCTGCCGGAAGAGTCTCCAACGGTTTATCTTATTCTATGGTGGATTTCGATTCTGGTCCAGGCAGGTTCGGGAATCAAAGGAAGTCGTGCTTTTTCTTAGCCGACGTGTGTTTTGGTAACGGTACGTCATTGGTGGAGGCTGGAATGCACCGATATGTTATGCCTACACTATATTAACGCTCCTGTATTCTTCCTTTCTCTGAAAGTCTCCATTGGCCCTTTTCTCTCTTCACTGTTATGCTTTAAAACCTTCCACATACTCGAATTCAATACTTTTGCACTTTTAAAGCCTTCTACACATCTATAAGACCTTCTGCATATTCCTATTCAAGCCAGTGCGTCCTATCTTTTTTTGGTGCCTGAAGATAGAGATACTTTGTTTGAAAGTTCTCAAAGATAAGATAAAGATAAGATAACCCAAAATTTAGGAAAAAAAGATAAGATAAAACATAGTATCTTGAAAAAAATCAGATAAGATAAGATAGATTTGCTTTTTCCAAAATTACTAAAAGATAAGATAAGATAAGATACAAGATACTTCATTTTTTTCTTAATTATTACATGTTATTCAACACTGCAACTCTTTTGTAGTGTCTACAGTTTACAGTCTACATTTTCTTTCACGAAAAAGTCCATCGAATGTTGGCCTTCAAGATTTTATTTCCATATTGAATGTAATTATCGAAACAAATTAGTTGATGACAAGTGTAAATTGTGTAAGCATTTACCTCGGCATTTGCCATTTTACGGGGATAATTTAAATAGGGATTTCTTACCCGTCTCCACGTTCATACGACTGCACTAGCTTCACCCATTATCGTTAACTTAGAACTTAAACCTCAGAGGAATTTTAAATGAACCTAAAACAAAGTCAATTCACTCAATTCACTCAAGTGGCTAAGTGGGGCTTCTCCCAACTCAGTATATCATTAAATCGAAATAAGATAAACAGTGATTTCTGAAAGACATCATATAATAAAACCTGGGAAATGTTACTAGTAATCTACCACCCCGTGTCGCACAAACGTTTTTGAAATTTAAAAAATAATAATTGCTCTTTAAATCAAGTAAAAATCAACACGCTAGTAATAGCCACAAATGGAAAGAAGCATAAAGTAGGGTGGGGGATTAATTTAATAAAAATTGAGAGACCTAATGTTGTCAGGATTCTCTTTGTGTCATTTTAGCAATCGACATCAGAAAAAATATTCCCTCATTAATAAAAAACTCGAAAAAAATTATTAAATTATTTAAAAGGTGCAGATTTATTAAAACGTTATCCCAATTCAGAACTTTGAATTTTTAAAAAATAAAAAAACAACTGACTTACGCCATCATAATAAAATAAAAATAGGCAACAAATGAAGAACACCGCTCACAATCCCTGGATACAAATTTCGCGTGGCAATCAAATGGCAAATTTTAACTTGGCTGTAACGTAAAGTATTCAACTTGTTGAAATTTAAAATACTCAATTAATCATATGCGTGACTTACAGCGCCACCGCAAGTGGCAAAGTGGGTACGCAAAGCTACGAGTGGCATGTGGTTGACTTTTTGAGTTTTTACTACTTGACTTAAGATATAAAAAGAAGTTGAATTTTGATGTTCAATTTTCGAATTTCAAATTTCCATCACTAGATGGGGGTAAAATATAAAATATCTTGTATCTTATCTTGTATCTTTGGGGTTTTTCGTCCCAGCCTATCGATAAAGATACTTTTTTTTTAGCAATTTTTATTGCGAGATAGAAGATATAGAAAAGATACCGAAAATATCTTATCTTATCTTATCTTATCTTTCCGGAAAGACAGGACGCACTGATTCAAGCCTTCTACAAATACTCGTTGGTAATAAGGTACTTTGTGCAGAGTATATTTAGTAACTAGAAAGACTGAGTAGTCATTCAGTCTGCTGAGTAACTCTTCTCTACTAATTATCCAGGGTTGGCGATTTTTTTAAAGCAAAAAACAAAAATTTTCGCCGTTGAATCGACAAGATCATGGCCGGCGGGAAGTATGTGTTGGGAACAGAATAACACACCCAACAGCAACTACCAGATCGGGCCGTGTATCTCGTCCTCCCTCATATCTTAAGGATTATTCTCGTTAGGGGTGCTACTAGAGCGCCCCATTGTATGCTCTTTTCTCACGTATTGTCACTACTATCTCTCTTCTCTCTCACTCTCTCTCATCTTTATCTATCTAACATTCAGTCTAAATTTTGTACACGAGAGAACGAGAGAATAAAAACGAAGTTATCCAAATCATCTAAAGTGTGTTTTATTCAACATCAATAAGGTATGCATATGGTCCTCACACTTTCCTATTCTATTTGCATATTTTACATGGTCCGTCGAGTCAATTTTGAGTCAGTTAAATTGTGTGCCTCGTTAAAAAACTCGAATTGAAAAAAACGCCATTTTGGCAGACCGAAATCTTGTGTGCTAGGGGTTTTTGCGTTGCAAAACCCCGTAATTTATCCTCAATCTCTTTGCTCCTTCTCATCCTAGTTGTAGCAATTATATTTAGTTAAGTGTTGTGTAAATTTCTTTCGAAAGTCGTACAAGAGCTATCGCCATTTTTTCGGGAAACCGCGTGGTAGCCCGAGGCGTCAAATCTTTTACGCCTCTCCATTGACTTTGGTACTCGATTTTCCTTTTCAGTTTTCACTTCACTTAGTAACTTAACAATATCCTTGCTTGTGTTTTTGATCAACAACTCATTTTCTTCTCTAAATTAAAAGTTGTATTGGTCCATTTGTTCTAAACTAAGCCCTTTTCTTTCTTTTTTTTCTCTCTCGTCTGCTCAACATCTAATCTAACCTGATTTTGTCTATTCTACTCCACAACTAGTGGAGCTCCCATTTGGAAGCTCCTTTTCACTTTTAGAACGACTCCTGAGCAGAAGAAGAGACGGGCTGAGGCCCACAGAAAGGGGCTCCTACCTGAGTGGAGAGGAACAATTCGCCCCCCACTATATAAGAACACTCGAGAGGGGAAGAGGGAGGCATTCTTACGCCGCCACATCGTTGAGCCAACACAACCTGAACAGGGCTCGTGCGTGTACGAATGCTCAGCTGAAGCTTTCCAAGAACGCCAGAAAATTCTCGCCGAGGAGTGGAAGCCGAACAATCCTGTGCTGAAATTTCTACCGATCGCAAGGAAATTGATGAGCCAAGCAGAACTAGAAGAAGCAATCAATCAGAGGCCCGACACAGATTATTGCATTAATCTGAGCAAGAGGGGCAGGTATTCCACTCGCCCCCGAACAACAACAACAAGAAGAAGAAGAAGAGGAGGAAGAGAACGAGTTCGACGGCATACAACTCCTGTGTTTCGAACCCGAGTCTTCGGAGCAACTCAAATTTTAGTTGCTCCATTAATATTTCTCTTCTTATCACATTACTATGTATTCATGGTATGATGACTGGTGTCATTAAATACAAGTTATGTCCCCTTTGAATTAATCTTTTTGCACTTAAAAAAAAAAAAAAAACTTTCTCACATAAAGGAGCCAGGCTTTAAAACGCTGAACTCCATCTACCTTCTGTGTCAATAGGTTCCATCACTCGCCATTTTTCACGGAGCAACAACAATTGAAGAAAAGAAACACAGCTTCCGGTCTTCAAAAACAACCGCGAGAGATGCACTGGGCTACGAATTGTTCGATGGAGCTCAAAGACAAGAAGGCAGTTATTGCGAAGGAAAAAAGGCGTTCGAATTGTTTCGGACTCCACGACACGATCCATTGTTTCAACTCTCACCGATGCCAAATTTGCAAGGCCAAGCATCACACAGCGCTATGCGCAGAAAAAGAAACAAGATTCGGAGCCTCAACCGTCATCCCCAACACGACAGATGTTGCTCAGTAACTTCAGCTTTAGCCAGCTCATCCGTTGCGGTCATACTCGAAACCGCAACTGTCCACGTTATCGGCCCTGCCGGAAGAAAAATCCGAGGCATTCTGCTCATTGACGGAGGGAGTAAAAAAACATGGATCAAACAAGGTATTTCAAAGCATCTTAAACTACAAAAGCTAACAGTTGATAAAATAGGAACAAGAGGCTTCCGACAAATCGTTCCTTCACAAACGGAAAAACATAACTTAGTGAAATTCCAAGAAATTCCAAGTAAAGTAAAGGCTTCTATATTACTCAAAGCCTTGGAAGTGGATGAAGTAGGAAGCACCGGTCCTTATCAAAACTCGCAATTCGCAAGAAAACTATGGCTAGAAAATGAAAATCTAGCAGACGACCGATTCGTGCGAGATGATGCAGACGAAGACGAAGAACTCACCATACTCGTTGGAAAAGATCAACAGTACGAAATCCTATTCAACGAGCCAGCGGAAATCAGTCCGTGTAGTCTAAGAGCTTTCAACTCGCATCTTGGAAAAATCGTTTCCGGTCCCAAAAAAGAAGATTCATCCAAACAAGGGTAAAAGTCTATTTTACCCGACCAGTTTTTACTGAACTGTTTACTTAACCCTTACTTTACTATACTTAACTTTATACTGTACTTCATGATATGATTTGTAGCAGTATTGAGTTAAGTACAGTAAAGTAAAGGTTAAGTAAACATAGATAAAAATAAACATAAAAGCAAAGTAAAGTAGCACAACAGTAAAGAAAACTACATTGAATTAATACTCCAAAAAATGACACAAATCAAAAATAATAGAAAACTTACATACCAAAGTTATTTAAACAGACCACATATCCCAAAATAAGTATTGCAACAAAACAAACTAAAGAATGTAATAATGACAGCTAGAATATGGAAACGTCCACACTGTTAGAAAATTACGAATGAACTAAAAAGTCTGTCTGCTAAAGATGGTATGCAATTAAAGCGCCCTCTACATTTGATTACTGAAATTTTATAAAATAAGCATTAGATTTTTGAAATATACAGCATTAGATTGTTTTAACATTTAATTAATAAAAGATGATGTTGTATCATGAAATTCTTTTTATTTTTGATATAATTTAGTTTCGAGCTATTAATATTTTTCTTCTGGGGGGGGGGGACCCCCCCCCCCCCCCCCCCCCCCCCCCCCTAAGACACCTAAATCAGCCTAAACTAACTAAACAAATCAAGCCTAACCTAACCTAAATGTACAGTATTAAGTTAAGTACAGTGAAAAGGGTTAAGTAAACTTACAGTTAAGTAAACAGCACCTAAACCAGCCTAAACTAACTAAACAAACCTAGCCTAACCTAACCTAAATGTACAGTATTAAGTTAAGTACAGTAAAAAGGGTTAAGTAAACATACAGTTAAGTAAACATATTGAATTTCGAAATATTTATTATTATATGACAACCTTGCACCTAAAACTATACACAGTAGACTGTTGACAACCCTTGAACAAGGAGCGAAATAATTGGATACCTCACAATAAAGTAAAGTAGAAGTAAACTAAGGCAAAGTTAAAATTTCGATTATTAATTAAGTAAAAATAAAGTAGGAATTCAGTAAAAACTGGTCGGGTAAAATAGACTTTAACCCAAACAAGGCCAAACAATCGTCAGCCAGCTAATTTTGAATTCTAATCATTCTATTCCACAGATATCGTCAAGCTTTTTCATTAAAACGATCCAAACAAGCAAACCCGAAAGAAGAGAAACCTGCAACTCCATTCTCGAAGAAGAGGGAGTAGCTGGAAACAACGTCAACTACTCCGAAACAGAAAAAGATAAAAAGGATAATGTCTTAAAACAAATTAATTTTGATCTCTCTCTCTTTTGGAATTTAGAAAATCTTTCAAATCTGAACGACTGTAATGTCGTGGAGTCAAATGACAGATTTAACTCCTTCGACAAAGACATCACAAGACAATCCGATGGGAGATACTGCACACCAATTCCGTGGACAATCGACAAGTGGAGGCTAGAAAAGAATTATCAAATGAAGTCAGGGAGACTACAGAGCATGCTGAATAGGCCGAGAAAGTCGCCAGATGACCTGGCCAACTACACGAAAGAGATCGAGCAGCTGAAAAACAACAAGTTCGTAGAGGAGGCCGACGTCGACTACAATGGCCTCCACACTTATCTACCACATCACCCGATCTACCGAAAAGACAAGGCGACGACTAAGATCAGACCAGTGTTTGATGGCGCTGCCAAAACGAAATACGGTCCGAGCCTCAACGACGTCTTGGAAACCGGGCCAAATCTCAACCCGGATCTTCTATCAGTGCTACTACGCTTCCGGCTACACAAAATCGCCTGGATTGCAGATATCGAGAAAGCCTTCTTGAACATTGCGCTACAACCTGAAGATGCTGAAGCTATCCGATTTCTATGGCCAAGGGAGCCTGAAAATCCATGCTCCGAACTCACAGCACTTAAATGGATGAGGGTTCCATTCGGCCTTAGTCCAAGTCCTTTCCTTTTAAGAATTTGTATTAATAAGCATTTATCTTCTGTCAAAATAGGTTTCCCGAAACTGTTCGACAAATAGAGGAACAACTCTACGTTGACGATTATCTCGGGGGAGCAGACAAGAAAGAAAAGGCCATTGAGATGGTGGAGCAAACAATCACCTTATTCAGCGAAGCGAAACTCAACATGCGGAGCTTCGCAACAAACAACAAAACGCTCCTACAACACCTCTCCGAAAAAGATTTGAAGAACGAGATAGTTGGCATCCTTTCGCCAGCTTTGGACGGCCAACAAAAGGCTCTTGGTCTCACGTGGGACACGAAATCGGACAAGTTCAAATTCGACCCATCAATCGTTCAAGCCGCCGAGGAAATAGGAGAGGGAATCACCAAACGAAAAATCCTCAGCATCTGAGCCAGAGTCTTCGATCCAATCGGATTTTTTGGCACCTACTACATTACTCTTAAAATAATCTATGAAAAACTTTGGGAGATAGGAACAGGTTGGAACGATGAGGCCACACCAGAAATCAAAGACACTTGGAAAATCATCATGAGCGGACTGAAGGATTTCTCGAAGCTAGAAATCCCCCGATGGATCGGATATTCAGCCAACTCCATCATCTCAGCCGAAATCCACGTGTTCGGTGACGCCTCTGAGTCAGCCTACGGAGCCGTAGTATACATACGACTCCAAAGGAAAAACGAAAATCCCAGCATCATACTCCTCGCAAGTAAAACGAGAGTAGCTCCTCTTCCAAAGAAAAGGGTAACATTACCTAGGCTAGAATTACTCAGTTCCCTTCTAGCCATTCGTTTAGGAGAAAAAGTGAGAACGTCGCTACACATCGAGTCATGGAGAACGATCTATTGGTCGGACTCCCGCGTCACACTCGGATGGATCCAAGGAGACCCAAATCGATGGAAGCCTTTCGTCCGAAATCAAGTTGAATTAATCCGAAAATTCTCCAAGCCCTGCTGGTGGAAGCATTGTCCTGGGGTGGAGAATCCAGCCGATCTCGCCTCCCGGGGAGCGCCAGCACAAGTACTGGCAGAGTCACAGCTGTGGTGGAATGGTCCAACTTGGTTGAAAAAAGGAGAAGACTAATGGCCGAATTCTCCACAAGATGAAACAAATGAGACTCAGCAAGAAATCGAACAAGAAGCGACCGGTAAAGTAGTTAATGTCTCCTTAGCCGTCGCAGTCAATAAACAATTTGAATGGAACATCGAACGCATCTTGTCGTGGAATCGCCTCCTAAGGCGAACCGCCTGGATCTTTCGATTCATCAACAGATGCCGAAAGAAGAAACGCGATCCAGGGATAGGATTCACCAAAACCATCACAATTAAAGATCAGAATAAAGACAAATCTCAAAGGAAACCTGATAAGACAGTCACGATCGCCAGAATGTCTGGAGAAGAGTTGGATGAAGCGGAGCTGTTTATATTTAGGCAGCTCCAAATGGAAACATACCCTAAAGCATTCAAGAATCTTCAACTTGAAGTTCCAATTCATCCGAAAGAAAAGATAGCTCATCTCCACCCAGTCTGGGACCACCGAGACAAACTAATCAGGATCAGTGGACGAGTTTCTCTCGCACTGAGAGATAAGAAAATTGAGCCCCCTATCTTATTGCCATCTAACCATCCTGTTGTCTCCTTTATTATTACAGATAAACACGAAAAAAACAAAAACAACCCTCTCTGAACTCAAAGAAAGGTTCTGGATCATCAAGGGCCGCCAGCAAGTCAAAAACAATTGGTACGCATGTCTAACATGCCGAAAACTGACATCACCATCGTTTCAGGAGCTGGCAGCTCCGTTGCCGCTCAATCGTCTCAAGAAAGCCCAAGCCTTCAATGTGACTTGGGTCGATTTTGCTGGCCCCTTATATTGTAAAAAGAAACCAGCGGATAAAGAATCCGACGAGGATTGGATACCAGAAGACGGCGATCACAAGTTATACAAGTGTTACGTGTGTTTATTCACCTGTGCCGTCACTCGAGCAATTCATCTGGAGCTAGTTCCCGATCTTTCTGCTCGTTCCTTTCTTCTCGCCTTTCAAAGATTCGCCGCGAGAAGAGGACCAGTCTCCGTAATGTACTCCGACAATGCGCAGACTTTCCGTTCCGTCGTACGTCATCTAGCCTTGCTTCAATCCGACCCAGCCATTCACGATCTACTCGCCAGGAGAAAGCTACTATGGATTTATTCTGCTAGTTTAGCCCCCTGGTGGGGTGGATTTTGGGAGCGGATGGTGAGAAGTGTAAAGGACTTACTCAGGCGAACAAATGGTAGAACTTGTCTGCTCTATGACGAGCTTGAAGTGAATCTAATCGAAATTGAAAGTGTAATCAACGCTCGACCACTTAGCTACATCGGCGAAGGAGCGGATGACTTGCTCCCTATCACTCCCAATCAGTTCTTAAACAATCGAAGATCGACTTGTGCCACTCCGGAGCCAGCTGTCAACCTTTTGGCTCCTCCAACATCCACCAGTCAAGATCTCGTTGAAATGGACAAAGATAGGAGAGAATATGTGAGCGATGTCTGCCGATGACTACCTTATGCAATTGGACAATTTCCAAACCAAAGAAAAGTCTGGAAGACAAATCCGCCTCAACGAAATTGTTCTCATCCACGATGAGGACACAAAACGGCTAATGTGGTCAACCGGACTGGTGACGGAGCTCAGGAAAAGTCGCGATGGTCTCATCAGATCCGTCACGCTCCGGACACCAAACGGTAACTCTATTAATCGAGCAATACAATGTTTAAATCTCCTAGAGGTACGAGTAGACGATCCGGAAGACTTGGACATTGCTGATGGAGAAGACTTGGACATTGCTGATGGAGAACGGGAGCCGGAAGACGATCCCGCTCCTCCAGAACCAGCGCATGCAGATCCAACTCTTCCCGAACCAGCTTTCATTGAGTCCGATGTGGATCCAGTAGTTGGAGACGTCGAGCCGAATGGTACGGGCTCTGGTGGGGAGTATGTTGGGAACAGAATAACACACCCAACAGCAACTACCAGATCGGGCCGTGTATCTCGTCCTCCCTCATATCTTAAGGATTATTCTCGTTAGGGGCGCTACTAGAGCGCCCCATTAGTATGCTCTTTTCTCACGTATTGTCGCTACTATCTCTCTTCTCTCTCACT
This sequence comes from Daphnia galeata, assembly GCA_030770115.1. Taxonomy (NCBI): domain Eukaryota; kingdom Metazoa; phylum Arthropoda; class Branchiopoda; order Diplostraca; family Daphniidae; genus Daphnia; species Daphnia galeata. The sequence continues at coordinate 5,328,376 of CM061114.1, forward strand.
CTCTCTCATCTTTATCTATCTAACATTCAGTCTAAATTTTGTACACGAGAGAACGAGAGAATAAAAAACGAGGTTATCCAAATCATCTTAAGTGTGTTTTATTCAACATCAATAAGGTATGCATAAGGTCCCCACACTTTCCTATTCTATTTGCATATTTTTACAGTATGAATAAAGGAAAAGTAGGGATAAGGGGGAAAAAAATGAATCGGCATTTTTACTTTAAAAAATCTCCAAAAGTCAGCATTTCAATAAAATATTTTAAACTTTGCCCAATTGCATTGATGTTGACGTCATCTACCGTTTGTACAAGTTTCAAGTAAAAATTTACTTTTTGAATTTTTCGTAATTTTTTAATGGATACGCGCATGGAAACATATGGCGGAAACTTCTATGTTTCCAAACTTTAAACCCATGATTTTGCGTCTAAACTGCTTTTCATAAAATTAAAAAAACAAAAAATAGTGAAGGGATATCCTCTAAGAGAGGATATTTTTAGTTTCCCTTTGCAATAACTCAAACACGAGTTATCGCGAAAAAACTAAGGGCACGCTAGCCCGCAAGCCCCGTGTTATAGCCGCGAAAAAAACGCACCATGTTTCCAAACTTTACGTGGGTACTGTATATTGTGAGAAATAGCCACACACTTCTTTACTTGTATTTGCTAAGTACCCCACGCCAACCTTATTTGGCCTTCGACTCTGGTATAAAACCTGATGTGAACTTGCAGACATAAGCTCAGTGGTAAAGAGCTCATTCTCTAGTTAACTTGTCTTATAATGTCTCGGAGTAGAGGTTGAGGCAGGCTATGCGACAGCAGTTGTTTGGCTCACCAGCAGCACCGTGCTTCACAGCCAGTGATGATGCCAAAATTGCCTACTTCTTCATTTATGCCAAGAGAACTGCCAAGTCAGACTTAATGTTAATTAAGGTTTCTATAAATGTCATCAAAACATTTTTTTATTAATAGATTCAATTATGCTGGGGAAAAAGCCTAGTATAAATTCTGTGAAATTACTCAACGATGCTGTCCCATTACCGATGAAAGGTATCCAACTTTCAATATTTCCTCATATTTAGTCTTGCAATTCTAGATTCGACAAAGGCTGTGGTGAATCTCACTGATGAGCCAATACAATCCGCTCAATGCGATGCCACTAAGAATAGTCAGCGATGGGAGGATAAAGAAGTTTTAATGTTGCTTTATTGTTATGAGAAATTTGTTCTAAGATTCGGAAAGAAAAGAGTCAGACAAACGGATATGGGGAGAAGTGAGTTTCTTGTAGGGCATTCATAGATTTAATTCAACTATTTTGTTTATGTTATTCTCAGGTATCTAAACTGATGCACTTAAATGGAGTTTTGGTAACAGTTGAACGATGCGTTGCAAAATGAAAATCTTTGCGAGAACGTTACAACAGCATTAATGAAAAACTAATGAAGGAAGGAAGTGGTAGAAGATCTCAGTGGCCTTACTTTGAATGCATGAAAGCTATCCTTGGCTTCGATGACACAGCAGTGCGGTTGCAATATGTACACGAGGTAGCTCAGAAACCAAAGCTGCCCAGTGACGGCTTGAAACGTCCATAAGAAGAAAACGCCAGCTCAGCCAGGACTTTCAAGAAAACTAAGTCAAGAATTAATTCAGAAGAAACTTTGAATCGACTTACTTATCTAGATGCAGAAATAAATGACCGAGATAAGGAGTTTTTAGAAACATGGACGAATGCTCAAAGTGAGTCAAATGCTGCCAAAAACAACGCGATTATAGCTGCTTCACAAGCGATTGGACAAGTGTCATTGGCAATTCTTGAAAGATTTAAGAGACAGGACACAGCAGGTTCGACGGTAAACCCATTTTACAAAGCATCCGTGAAATTTAAATAACTTACTAGTATATTTTTAGGTCTCAATAACTCGTCTATATCGTTTCTGGATTTATCTAAATGTAAAGTTTCCTTTAAGTTTTTATTTTCAAAAATTTTATTTTTCTAGATTTGTTTCTATAAGAGGCTGAGGTTTTATTTTCTTTAAGCTGGGTCTACACTAGCAGTTTTTACAGACAAGTTACTGACATACAGACATACAGTCTTACTGCCACGCTATTTCAGTTTTTCCGTAACGCAATCTACACTGCGCACGACTGCGCATAGGTTTACAGACATAATACGAAAAATCGGTGTTGCAGAAGGCGGGACTTGCATGGGCTTGTGCTTGAATTTCTCGGTTTCTTAAAAATCTTTCAATATAGATCTTATTGCGATCAAAAGGTATGAGTCAAGCTAACCCCTCTAGCGGCGCGTTGTAGTGTGAAGGGATGCCGTGAACAGCCGCTTCTTTTTTTGTTTGTCGGATTTGGTTGCTCTCCAGGCTTTCAACGGTAACAGACGACTACCACATTTTTTCAACATTATTTTCACATTTTTTAAAATTTTTTTCCCATTTATTCTTTATTATTTAAGGATGTTTGTACAATTAACTATAGTTAGAAAGAATAAATGTGAAAAAAATGTGAAAATAATGTTGAAAAAAGTTTGGTTAAGTTAGGTTAGGTAAGGTCAGATTAAGTTACGTTATTGTCGAAGTCGTCTCGCATTGATTGTCGAATTAATCTCGTAATTTTCCCGGATTTCTTCATGGAAAAATGACGATTTGCCATTCGTGAAGAATTGAGAAATCAAAAAAATTAGTCTTTTTAAAATGTAATTAATTTAAATCTAAATGAAGTATTACTTGGGAAGAAATCTAGACTATCGTTTATCTCCTGTGGTCTTCTGGAATCTCACGATGTTATCAGAAAACCAACGAAGATGTTCAATTTGTGCTAACTCATGTTCCTCCAATGATCTAAAAAATACAAGCAATTAATTTTACCATTGTGCAGTCTAGAATGAAGTGAATTAAAAAGGGACCCAGTGCATCATCCTCTCCCCTCTTGTTGGATAAGATGATCGAACATCGTCTTAAATTCTCGGAATTTTCCACAAATTTTGAGAATCTCTGAATCGACCGCTGAGAAGGTTTGACCGCTGACGACGCCATAACCTCCAACAAATAGGCACAATCGCAGTTGATGGGTACTACCAGCCGATAGCAGGTAATATCGCCGACAAGAGGTGATACCGCCGGTAAAGGGGTGCTGTCGCCGATAATTGCCATTGAAACCCCAATCTCCAATACCACACCTCATTTCCGGCAATTATATAATAAAAATGGCACAGGAACTCGAACAAATTATTTATTCTTCAAACGTTCCTTACAATCAATCCGAATTAAATATCACGTGAACAATATCGACGGCTGCTTCACGTACTGGACCCACATATACCAATACTGGTATCAGACGCTGAGGTCACCTATTCAGCTAACACATATTCAACCAACGACGATGTTCAACTAGTTCACACTAGTAACTCACGTTCCTCAACTCTACGAGCCTCAAGAACAGCCAAAACAGCAACAAACTCTCCATGATCTAAAAGGACAGGGCAATTAATTTAGCCATTGTGCAGGGTCTGGCGGTCTAAAAGTAAAGTGAGTTAAAACCCACTTCACCATCCTTCGGAAGAACGATCAAACAACGTCAAAATTCCAGGGAATTCTATAAACAAAAATTCTGAGAAATCTCTGAGGTAACCTCGGACAAGGTGACTGCTGGCGACCTCCAAAAAAAATTGCCAAACAGTGTGCGCTATCGCCGATAGCGGCTTAAAATACGGTAAACAAACCTCAAATCACCTACGATGACCGCAGGAAAACTCTTGAAAATGTATGGTCTCTTCATTTTTGTATGGTATATTCATATATTCATGGAAAAAAGGTTTGGGGACTATAGTGGTCCGGTTCCCACTATCCCCCCCCCCCCACTAAATTAAATCAAAGGAATTCGTAAATCCACACGCATGAGTGAAGGGAAGTCATAATGAGTTGACAGTCCAGCCGGGCGTTACTTGCCAATTAATCGACACTCAAACTGCAACGGCCTTCTTTGCGTAGAAACTACTTCTCCAAAACAAACTATTTCAAAATAAGGACCAAATACCTTTCCATCCCATTGTAATTGAATCCAACCACGACTAAAAAGAGGCGCCAGCTCCTTAGCATGAGTACGGCCACGTTATGAATGAAAGCTTTAGAATTGGTAAGGTTACACTCGGATCGGAAATTTTGGATAAAAAGTAGCCTGACTGCGTTTTTTATGGAATCTATGGTCGTGTTTCATGGTTCGCCTCAAAAAACTCCTAGTATTCATTAGTCTGGAGGTAAGAATTACGTTATCCCATCCTTTCACCCCAAACCAATTCCGGAAGAAAGAAAAACCAGCAAAACCAGGATTATTCCTTAACCAAAAAAAGAAATTAATTTTTTTTCAGAAAAGAAGAATAAACAGTGTACCGAGAATACCTAAGAAACTCTCTTAAATTCATACTTTCTTTAAGATTTGGCTCACATGTACTAAAATTAATTAAGCTCTTAAATACCAGGAGGTGCCGGTGTGGCGGCAGGTCCCTCTTGGAGTTTTTTTTTTTTAGTTTATCAACGTTTTTTTTCCCTCATTGTAATATTTTTTTTTCTTTTCATGAGCTTTGTTACTGTCGATAATACCGATAAAACTATTCTATTGAAAAACCCTTACGGGGAAAATCTTATGTTTACTACTTAAAAATGTCATGGAAATGAATGCATTCCGATGAACCGTTTTCTCGTAATTAAAGAAAACACTGAAGGAAAAATGCGCAAAATTTCCGCGCCTCCCGTCAGTCTTAACATGGAACTTTATGCCGGATAGTACCTCAGTAAATTTATAATAACTTAAAATCTATAGGTTAAATTTTTTCTATACAGCCTATCAAAAAAAATTCAATAACATTCTAGTGTATTAGAATCAATCTCTCATTTTTGGTGTTCGTAGGATATATTATTGAGGAATTCACACTTAATCTTTTATTCAGAGAAAAGACTCAAAACAATTCATCGGGATGCATTCATATAATTGATACGAGTAAAAAATACTATTCCAAAAAAAATTTTATTCTTAAAAAAAATGAGTATTTTATAAACATTCTCAAAAAATTTAAGTTTCAATTACATTTTTAAAAGTGGTAAACATACGATTTATCCGTAAGGTAAATCGTACCCCCCCCCCCAGCCCCCCCCCCACCCCCCCCCCCCCCCTGAAAAATCGACCCCCACCCCATCCACAAAAAATTCACCCTCTCCAGCCAGCCCCACACCACACGCCAAAAACAAAGAAAATCCCTCCCTTCCCTAAATCCAAACCGCAAAAAACGATAAAAACGTAAAACGCGGTTTGAATAACTGAACGGCGCTCAACGATCCGCTGACAGATCGGGATTATTTTCACATCAAAATTGTTCGTCTCAACAAGTATGATGAAGCCCACACCCAACGGACAAGATCCAAGAAAAATTTGGACGAAACCCGCAAATAGACCAAAAACCCGCCCAAAAACCCGCCTAATAACACCCCACAGGACCCTCTTGAAGCCAAGAGGGAATTAAAGGGTTTAGTAGGGAAGGTCCCTTCCGGGCCGACTCTGGCTCCGTCCAAAAGGAATATTGGGATTTAGGATTCGAAAATCCGGTCCAGGCCTATGGTTTGGACTATTTTGAATTCTCAACTGACGAAACTGGATAAGATAACGCTATTCTTTAAGTTGCTAGTTAAGACATAAACCCTTCCCTATTTTTTAACGAAATATCAAACTGCAACTTACTATAGTTTTTTTTAACTAGGCAGTCTACCTGGAACTTGATTCAATCAAAAAGCAACAAAACTCAACAGACCAAAGAGTCTTAATTTAATGCCTTTTTTAACGGAGGAAAAGAAATCCAACTAATAATTTTTACTGTCTCCTGAAATGCTTGCCACCATTAATAAAAGGGAATTGTCACGGATAGTAGGGGCTGTCACCGATAAAGGGTGCTGTCGCCAAAAAAAGGATACTATTACCGATAAAGGGTGCAAGGTGCTGTTGCCGATAGCGGATACTGTTACTAATAAGGGGTTCTACCGCCGATAAGGGGTGCTGTCGCTAGTAGCGGGTTCTATCGCCGATAACGCGTGCTCTTGACGATAGCGAGTGCTATCGCTGATATTAAGATTTAAACACTTTCATTTTTTATTTTTTACTGTTTCTAGCTGAAAATGACACAACAAGTTACCCTACGTTAAACTGGACAAAAAACCCTACAACCTAATACATCTACTATTGCTTCCTGGTAGTCCCTCACACCAGGAAAACAAGCCTACTTTTCCAGAGGTTTACTTTGCAAAGAGTACTTAAAATTTGAGAAAAAGAACAGTCAGAATTTGGCTTACATTACTATTCAAGTACAAATTTAAGCTATAATACCCATTGACGGTGGATTATCTTTACTAAGCTCGTCAGTCGAAAGGCAATCCGGGTGTGTTAAGAAGGTTGTTCCAGTCAAGAGCAAATTTCAACTAACTTGAAAAAGTCATGCAGCTGTGCATGACTTTTCTAGTGAGCAAAGTTAGAAGTAAAGTAAAAAATTGGAATACGGCTCCAAGTTGAAAAAAGCCTTGATGAACAAAGACAATCGTGTTGTAAAATTTGCAAATAGACATTGATAGAACATCTGTATTCAAAACATAATCCGTTCATTTATGGCCAATTCTGTGTCGAGGTCACTCATTCAGTTTATACCCAACTGTTTGTTGTCAGTATTTTTGCAAGGAAAAAGAAACCTACGAATCCCGAGGAATTTCTTAGAAATTTTCTTGACGAAATTATTCAGCTTGGACACGCAGATCTTGGGTTCAAGGGAAATATGTAAAAAAGCTGGGATTGCCTCTTTTGTTTTGTGACGCACCTACTAGAAGTTCTTTAATGCAATCACCGAGCATTTGGTGAGAGGTGAGATCACTGTCATATGGACAGGCAGTAGACGTCAACTGAAGACACTACTGAATGGTTAAGGCCAGTAAACTTGGATCTTGCCCTATGAAGGAGAGAGGAAATACAAAATTTTCCTATTGTTTCCCCTGGCCAGAGCCAATCAGAAGAGAAACAGAGGTTACAACTTTATTGCCATCTGGGGTTCAATACTTGTCAACTCGGTAGGAAACAATTCGAAAAATGTATTCATTTTATTTTCCATGATATAAGATAATGTAATGGTGTAGGTTTATTTCCTAGAAGCTAGAACAAATGTTTGGTCGGTTTTGTCGTTTGCCCAATGCCCATTAACACTCTTCCGTTATTTACGCGGATGATTCAACGGCAATTAAGAGAAAAATTTCAGTGATTCACATAACATCAAATTTTAATCAATCCAAGTTGGATTGATTGAAGAGGGAGCAGCAGGTCAACAGGGAATACGAGGTGAAACTCTTAGGCACTCTGGATTCACGTAGTGTTGTTTTTATTACGTGTGTCCACCTTTGGTGACACTGGATAAGCTGGTATTGGTAAATTCGTTTTTCGAATTTTTAGTAATTGTGGGCAGTGATCGGCCGAATCAATATTTGATTTCAATCAATTTTGCTTGATTCTCCAATTTTTTATTTTCTCCAAATTCAAATTATTCCATATTTGATTAGATTTTTTATTCTGATTTCTCCAAATTCTTGTTCCAGATTATGCTGGAATTGGACATAACCGTTGTATATGTGGATGTTGCCAGAATAAGCTCTTTTTAAGAACTTCATTTTTAGATTAAAAATCTCACATAAATGGTCTTTAAATTAAGCCTCCAACTTCCTACTGTTGATTGAGGATAAAGAGGTTGCCAAGCAGGCTGGTCAAACTAGGTCATCAAATATTTTTTATTTTAGCCTGCCAGTCTGCACAACCAAAAATTTGCAATACTCGATGAAAACGTCATCGTAAATAGTTTTTTTAAATTTTTCGATTATCGGCCGATACATTTTAAAATGGTCATAGATCGATAATCGGAAAACAATTGATCGAATTAATACCCGATACCGATAGATTTTGTAAAATTTTACGTGTGGCAGTTGTAAAACTACATATTTTACTTTTTTAAAGGCTCAAATGAGTCAAACCAAAATTTTGTCCATCCTCAATTTTTTAATGGGTGCGTAGCACAACAACGAAATCTCATAAGGACGAGGCGCATAAGTAATTCTTCATTAGTAAAATCTTTAAGAAGTAAATACGTATTTTTTGTGTTACACATAATATGTTGCATAACAACAATGTTTCACAGGAACTGTAAATTTTTGGCAACACAAACTAAATAAATTAGGAATAAAAAATCGGAGGCACAAGTAATTAATCTGATAAGAACTAAAATATTTATTTTGGTGGTTCATGGTAACACTGCAGCAGTGGTAAAATGTATTCAGACTCACAAGTAAAAAGCAAATTAAACTAACTAATAGGGAAATGAAGCAATTCTCAAGAGACAAGTAAAACATGAATGAGATAAGCGATTGATACAAAGCAGACGAAAAAATGGCAGACTGACAGTTATCAATAAATATTAAATAGTAGTTCCTTTATTGACTGATGGATTCATGGTTTTTTTTTCTCTTACTTTCGTCAAATGCGGTAAATAATACTTTAGTTTTATATATAAGGTATAATCCAGATTGTACTACAAGTTTAAAATAAAATCGATTCAATCGTTTTTCACCAAAAGATACAAAATGTTCCGTACTCTACCATTCAAAGGACATTCATGACGAAACTAGATCAAGCCATTAACAAAGAACAAGATTTGGAACTGTTAAATTGCTTCTACAAAACGGAGAACATAGATAACAGCAGTTGAGTTATTCCAGCTACTTAAAACGGTATAATACAAGTGCTTGTTTAAATTTGGTACTAGTTGCAATATCAATTAATTGAACTCTAGATTACTCCCAATTGCCGGGATTTGGTAATAGATTGCTTTTGGTAAGGGGTGACCAACTGAATCGATATGACAGCACTGCTCCCTTCCCTTGCTGATGGTCTGCTAAGGGGGGCGTATGAGCTAGCGTGTCTCTCTCTCTTGGACTACAGGTGCGTGAACTGGTGTGTGTATAGTGGATACACAACTTTTCATGTAAGTTACCTCACACCTTTAATCTATGGTATATGCAAAGTCACTTCTCAACAGGTTATGGGCCCAGATACGTAAAAATTGAATGAATGACAGTGTATATATTTCTTCAATCAAATTAAGAAAAATCTAAGGTTAACCTAAATCAGTGTTGGGCTGTCAGTTTTTTTTTAAGTAAAAAAATTGACTCAACCTAAGTTACTAACGTTTGATCAATGGCATGTCCCTATAGTATACAATACTTGCATACTGCGTCGTATGTAAATTAACTCAAACAAGAAATTGGTAGGTATTGCAGCCGTTATAGACTTCTAGTCTAGTTTTTTGAAATATTAGATACATCCGAAAAATCAATAAAATTAGAAAGTGTTGGACATCTGGCGTTAACATCTCGCAGTTTTACTGTTGAGAATGAATAGTGAATACGTATTGCGCAATAGTAATATAATGAATTGAAATGGATAAGGTACGATGCAGTAATTTCGTAATGTAAACTCAAATCTATTCATTTAAATCTAAATGAACATCGTTGTTTAAATTGCAAATAATAAGATTTTTCATATTTCAAACGTTATCATAGAAGCGAAATATTTTAACAAAGGTGAAAATCGATCGGGTCGTCTCAGGGGTCGAGAGGGTATATAAGGGAGTGGGTCACCTATTCTCTATTGATCTTTTTTTTTGAATATATTTCAAATACTATTCAGTGAAGATTTGTTTTCTTCGTTGTAATACATGTGGAATAAGATTAAGTTTCAGAATAATCAAATCTTTATCACGTTAAAATTTAAAAAATGTAAAATCTCGCCGCGTACTCAGATACTGCCGCAGAAATCGAAGTTTTATGGCTCCAAGTTCAAACAAGGACAAAGTGTCTTGGAATTTATGACTGAAGTGGAACAAACTGTCCTCTCGGTTGAGAGCAATTGAAGGGATCGCTGTCAATTGTGGGACCGATGACCAGATTATTACACAAGTGTTGAGTCTCTCCCCACCCAGCCTAAAGCTGAACTTTGGAGTCGCATGGGACAGCACCCCGGCACAAGAAAAAACTCTGAGGAACCTGACAACCCGCCTGTTGAAGATGGAAAAGAATATCAAGCAGAGTGAAGAAAAAAATTCCTATAATGTGCTAATGAGCATGAAAGAAACAGAAAAGAAAGTTGAAGCAATGGGTAAACAAGCACTTCCGGTTCGAGACAACAAGAGGAAAAGAGAAAATGAAGAGAAGAGAAAATGCTGGGAATGCGGAGACGATTCTCATGTTAGAGCAAGGTGTCGGATATTCAAGCGTCGTCTAGAAAAAGGAAAGAGAAGAAGATGACCGAGATAGCAAGAGAAGAAGATATGAGAGTATCGCCCCAGAACAGAGGCAATCACAGACATCACGACCGAATTCATGAAAGCAGGGGCAAGAGGCACAACAACAAAAATTGGAGAGACGAAAACAAAAATCGCAGAGAACAATAGCTACTCAGCAATGCCCACAAAGGATGAAAACAAAAATCGATCTAGAGGATGGTATGCAGATTCGGGGGCGACGCAGCATATGACGGATAATAGAGGACTACTCGTCAACTTTGTGCCAGTCAAACATGACAAGTGGACTGTATCCGGAATCGGCGAGGCAAAACTATCGGTAGCTGGACAGGGAGATGTAAACCTACACGCAACGGTGACATGGAAGAACTCTGAGCGGAATCATGAGGGGAGTCTTATATGTGCCTGGACTGGGAATTAATCTCTACTCTATTGGAACTGCAACTGATGCCGGAGTTGAAGTTCTATTCAGCAACAATACCGTCTCTTTCTCAAGAGATGGAGAAGGGATCATGGAAGGAAGAAGATCCGGAAAAGAAGCTCTCTACCATCTGGATATTCAAGCGGAAGAACTCAACACCAGAACTGAGAGAGTCTTGGTGGCGGCCCATGTTGAGCCCCTTTCACTGTGGCATCAACGTCCTGGGGCAACCTAAACTACAAGAAAGTTCTGAAAGATGGCCTCCGCTGGGCAGTGTTAAAGGGACTCGCACTATTCAACGACCTACGCTCACTCAGCTGCTGCCAAGGATGTCTTTAAGGAAAGATGTGTCGAGTCCCATTTATCGTCCACCTCGTACTAGAACAACTCAGATCGGCCAGGTGATATTTTATACGGTGATATGTTACGAGTTTACATTACAGTACAGGTGATACATTGCAGGTGATACACTCGGATGTCTGCGGTCCGATGCAGGTGACTACACCAAATGGGGAACTCTACTATGTAGTATTCAAAGATGGTTACTCCGGGTGGTGCGAAGTCCAATTACTCAAGCAGAAATCCGAAGCATTCAGAGGATTCAGGAATTTCAGTGCAAATTACAAGCCAAGACCAATAAAAAAAGTAAAGACTCTGCGGGTCAGATGGAGGAGGAGAATTCTGCAATAATGAATTTCGTGACTGGCTGGCGAACTCAGGGATTATTCATCAAGTGACACCGCCCTATACCCCACAGATGAATGGAGCTGGCAGAAAGATCAAACAGAACCATCGTAGAGTCAGCAAGAAGCCAGATGTACGCGAAAGCAGTCCACTCGAATTTTGGGGGCTAGCAGTCCGATGCGCAGTCTACGTCCAAAATAGAACAGTATCCAGTACAAAGCAACAAGACTCCATATGAACACTGGTATAAAAGGAAACCAGATATCTCTCACCTGAGAGTATTTGGCTGTCGTGTGTTTGTCCATGTACCAGATTGAGAAAAGGCAAAACTGGATCCCAAGGCGACTGAGGGTATGATGATGGGTATATGTAGAAGAATCTACAAGCTGCTATAAGGTTGGACCGAAAAATCTTGACAAACCAATGGTGTTATCTAATCAACTATTAATTTCAGATCTGGAACCCGGCATCGAGAAAGCTTACGATCAGCAGAGATGTCATCTGTGAAGAGAAATCAACGGTGAAGAGCGAAGGATCAGGTGGGATGAAAGAGGAAGACTATTACACTATTTTTCCAGTTGTCTGAGTACGCAAATCTATCCGGGATGATTGAGCATGCTCTCCCAGACCAAGCAGAAGATGATGACCCAATCCAACCACCGGAGGATGCTGCTGATAGTATCGCAAGAGTTCTTTATGGCTGGGAAGATCCACAACCTGAAGGCTCCAATACCACAACTTCGTCGATCATCAAGGATCCCTAAACCAACGAATAGATATCTCTGCCTTATTGGAGATCCATCACATCTACCAACCTCAACTACAGATGCAGAGGAAGCCTCCAGCCCATCAACAAAGATATTTGGTAAGCAGAATCTCACTGTCAAACAAGCACTATCATCAAAAGAACAGGACCTCTGGAGATCAGCAATGGACGACGAATATGCATCTCTAATGAAGACTAATACCTGGTAAATCGTCCAACTACCCGCAGATGGAAAAGAAGTAATCAAATGCCGATGGATATTTGACATTAAGCCAGGATACGAAGGAGTCCCAGAACGCTACAAGGCCCCGTCTTGTGGCCCTCGGATGCTCTCAACACCAGGGACTCGATTTTCAATCAAACTTTTGCTCCAGTTGTTAAGATGTCAACCCTTCGTCTCATCCTTGCCTGGTCGCGGCACATAATCTGGAAAGTCCTGCAACTAGACGTAAAAACGGCATCCTGCATGGCCGACTGGATGAATAAATTTATATCCACCAACCAGAGGGATATGTGGTCCAAGGGCGTGAAAAATATGTATGTAAATTGAGAAAAGCCTCTCCGGATTGAAGCAAGCCCCACGGGCTTGAACACATTGAACTAAACGAAGCAATCACCAAATATGGCCTCACACCGCTCGGAAGAAGATCAGGTGTTTATTATCGAGTCGAAGGAGATAACTGATCCTAGCTACATTCTTTGTCGACGATGGTCTTATCTGGTGTACGAACAAAGAAATAATAGAGAGGTTTGTTGTTCATCTCAAGAAAAAATTTGAACTACGCACTCTTCCAGCGGAGAGGTTTCTGGGAATTAAAATTGATCGAGACAGAAACCAAAGACGTTTAAGCATCACACAGCCGGACTCCATAGACGCCATACTGAAAAAATTCAAGATTGGAGTACTTGCAACAGTGTGTCTACTCCAGCCGAAACCAGGCTCTTAAAGCTCACCAAGAATATGTCACCCCAAAGCGAACAAAGAAAAAGAAGAAATGGAACAAATTCCAACAAAGAGTCAGTTGGGGCACTCCTCTACATATCTACACAACAAAGGACCGGACATATCATATTGCAGTTAGTCAAATGGCAAAATTTAAATCAAAATCCGGGAATCAAGCACTGGAAAGCCTGAAAGCTGTGAAAAGGATCTTTCGCTACCTTGCCGGAACCAAGAAGTATGGAATTTTTTTCTCCCCGAACAGTCATGATGAAGAAAAAGGAGTAACTGGATATACAGATGCCGATCAGCGGGAGATTTGGACGACAGGACATCCACATCAGGGTGTCGTGTGTATCTGCCATGGGGGATCATTCTCCTGGTTCAGCCCGAAAACAAAACTATACGTCGCTCTCCACAACAGAAGCGGAATTGTAGCAGGTGGAGAAGCAGCAAAAGAAGCCACCTTGGGTTAAAGCATTCTTGAAAGAAATCAACAGAGGAAGGAAGGAAGCTATTCCACTTTATTGTGACAACAAAGGTGCTATCAAAGTCACAAACAACCCAGAACTACACAAGAAGATGAAGCATGTTGAACTGATATTTAGATATGTCCAACAGGTCACAAAGGACCGGGATAATTGACGCCCGCTATGTCGAATCCAAAAATCAAGTGGCAGACATCTTTACAAAGGCCTTAACCTACCCCAAGCTTCCAATATCTCAGACAAAAATTTGGTGTGAAAGGGACAAGTGGCATGGACGAAAAATGAGTAGGGGAATACATGACAGGAAGGAAAAGGCAATCTCAAGTTCTGAGGAACTATTATTGCATTGTTGTGTATGGCTGATTAAGTGAGTCTGTTGAAAAATGAATGAGCAAGGAGTATCTGTTTGTTTTTCTGTCCCTTATTTTAAAACTGTCGGAATGACTATGGCAAGAGAAAAATCGAAGATTCAGTTTGAGAGGAGGTGTTGGAGATAACAAACTGAATCGTATGACAGCACTGCTCCCTTCCTCTTGCTGATGTCTGCTAAGGGGGGCGTATGAGCTAGCGGTCTCTCTCTCTTGGACTACAGGTGCGTACTGTACTGGTGTACTGGTGTGTTGTATAGTGGATACACAACTTTTCATGTAAGTTACCTCACACCTTTTTAGTCTATGGTCTATGCAAAGTCACTTCTCAACAAGGGGTTTGCCCGAGTGCACTGACAGTGGTACGAGCTAGAAATCTCTCAGCTGCAGGCTTCCCAGGACGTTGCTTCAATTCATCCCGCACCTTCACCTGTTTGTCAGAAAAACTTAACTAAATACTGATATCCAGTATTGAAAGTAAATATAATAACTGGACTTTTATCTGTGACGTCAATGAAAACACTCTCCGTAATTCTAGTCAAATGTGGTGTTGCTATCGTTGCTACACGTTCATTGCAAGGAGAAAAAAAGTTTCCTTGCAGAACCCACAAAAGCTACAGCATCCAGGACTATATTTGTAATTATGCTTGAAATTTAAATTATTCGAAAAAGGGACTATGAATAAATTGGTTGAATCTTGGTTTTCCTTAGCGGCTGCTGTGGGCGGAATTCTAATCCTCTGGGCTTGAGATTGAGCTTCATCATTGTTGACATCAATTTGAATGTACTATTTATCTTTAGATGCTACGTCACCGTACTATCAGCCTCTCAAGAACTTTCAAGTGAAAACTCGATTGAAAGATCCCCTTATTGTTCGTTAAAATATAAGGTTCCGCTCAGGACCTTACTTTACCTTGTATAAATAAATTAGAAGTTCAATCATCAAGGGATGACGCTTCTGTATTTATTCAACACAAGTACACAAATACAATCAAATACACAGAATACAATCTAGCAGACAGTCTAGAGCAAGAAACTGAGAGCCAGGAGACAGTTGGTTTGAGCGGCCCAAATGACTGACTTCTGAGCGGCTTCCTTTTATAATGCCAGAACCAAGAAGCAAAAGATAATGAGGGACTGACCAAAATAATATTCGGAGAATCATAATGAGGCCATGTACGTCATCACGTATTCACTGGAAGAAGGGGGCTGTTGATCCGGCCGCACTTGGCTTTATGTTATCCGCTCTAGTAGTAGTGCTTCTGTCCTTGCTGCGTCTCGTAATTATTACCAGCCTTCTTTAGATGAACAACTACGTGCACTTCCATGTTCCCCTGGGTGTCCGTCTCTGGTACTACCAACGCTCTCTAGCGGAAGGTTGGCTTACTACTTATCTCTAGATACTAAGTAGTATAGTCACGATTCTTTATAAATGCAATAGATCGAAATTCTTCAAAATTGAAACTTTCCGATTCCGCGGCTCGACGAGGCTATAAAGAACGCAAGAAAATGTCAAAATTGTGAAATTTCATTGGATTAAAAAGTTGCACCGTGGTTACTGCATTGCGTCGTCTTTAATTTATGGAAATGTATTTTTAAATACAGCATTGCGATCCGAGAAATAACATTTTGTTTGGAAACTTGTCAAAAACCTATATTCACAACTTTTATAATATATTTGAACGGCAGATGCACGTAGATGCCGTTTAAACGTTCTAGTTACTTTTGATTGTTCTAATTTGACATTTAAAAATTAATTGGAATTTAATTTAACTTGAAAACTGAGGAACAGTATATATGTTTTACTACTTTATCAAAGTGGATATTGGAATAAAGCTGGATCGCACAAAATAATTTTCTGGGTAATGTCTTTGTATTAATAAAACGACGAAAGAGAAATAAAAAAGAACCGACGAAAAAAATAGACGAATAAGACAGATTGCGCTGCTTCCTCTTCTAACAGCCTAAAGCTGCTTTCTCCTGACTATTGCATTCCTTATTTAAGTATACAGCTCGTGTAATGAATGCGAAATTTCAATTATTACCATGTTGCACAATAAGGAAAAAGTCAGGTCGTTCTTCATCATCAGCAGTTTGAAATACTCCGCTTATCCTTTCACTTGCAATAATGTATCCGTATTTCAATCGATTTATACTTCAATTTACTACGTTCTTGTGACACAATATATCTCCGCTTATTTGTACTTAAATTGTACTTAATTTTACTTGTTAATCGCTTTAATTATATTTCAAAATTCTTGTGATTACATCACTTCAGTTACTGTTTAGCTAAGTACGTATTACTTTTGTCCGAAAGTGTTGTAACATTTTTTTATTTTTTACTTATAATTATTTTTATTTTTTTGTTGTTTTATTTACGATATGTTTTACTTCTGCTACAAATTACATATTTATATTAGTTGATGAATACAAATAAATTTGTGCTTAGTGCAATGTTTACTTATGAGGGTCGTTGCTATGCACCGCAGCGTTAGGTTAAGTTAATTAAAGTGTGCTAGCGCTAGAGAGACTTAATAAATGATTGATTATAAAATTTTTACTACAATGTCTATAATTTTATACTACGAAAAGAAAATATTTGTTATTTCGATTGAAATTCTGGAGTTGTTGTTGTGGATGAGTTTTGCTGTTAGTGTGTTGGCGTTGCTGGTTGAAAGGTTCGGTAGTTCTAGTGTACCACCACTGGCTTGTGTTTTGTTAGGGTATTTTCACAACGAATAGCTGCCTTTTGTGCCTCTTCCCAAGTTGTAACTTCAGGGAGCAATTGGTTTAAGACCAAGAGTTTTTTAATGGGTTTATGGACTCCTTTTAGAAGGATATTTACTAAAAAGTGATTTTTTATCGAAAGGTTTTGGTTATTGGTGTCTTCGTAGATTGAATTGTATGTGTTGTTGATTTTTTCAATGAACTTTCTAACTGACTGTTTAGGTTTTTGGGTCAGATTTTCAAGTTTATGTAGTTGTTTGTCTCTTTCGACTGGATGTTTGAAATGATCCTTTAGAGCCTGTTTCCACTGTGTGTAATTCTCGTTCGGATGAGATTTTGTGCGTTGAGAGTGCCATTTCAAAGCGGGGTCCTTTAAATCGTGAAGAAAAGTTAGTTTTTTAACAGTGTCTTCCCAGTTATGTATGGTGGCTATTGATTCTGCCTTGGATAACCACGACAAAATATATTGTTCTGTATCGTTGCCGCTATAAAATTGGGGATGGCCTTTATTTCTTCGCGTCGGTTGAGTGCCGTAATGAGATCGGCTATTGAGCTTTCTGCCATTATAGCGATTGTGTGGTGATATTAGTTTTGAAGTGATATAAGTCTTGTTGTAATTTGGTTTAGTATGTGATTTGATATCAAGTTCTTGAAGGTGATTTTTTAAGGTTGATTTTGAGTTTTCGGGAATCTTATTTGGTTGGTAATATCTTCTATGGTGATCAAAACTTATTTTTCTTACTGTGAATGCGGGGATTGTAGATGTCTTGAAGAAAAATATGATCGTCGGCGATGTACAGCTGGTAGATTGCTGTAATGTATGCTGCTACGTGGATGTTGAAGATTCGAGCTGAAAGATGTTGGTTACTGCGTCACGCAGGCACGTGCACCAAATGTAACATGTGGTATAAGATAACAAGGGTTTAAATGATAACACCATAAGATGTTGGAAGAGAGCAGGTGTTTATTGTACGGTGTTACAATATGTAATGGGATACAGTTCTCCTGCAGAGTCCTGGGAAGACTCTGCTTATATGCATACAATTGGGGCGAGGCTTTCTATTGGAAAGCTTCTAGGCTCAATTTATAATGCATTAACTTGTTGATTGACCTCACGACTGAATATATCCCCTTTATCAAGATGTAAATAATAATAGATTACCGTGTACGGTTCGTTGACCGCTAACAAAAACCACTTGCTGTCTTGTCTCTCTGTCTGTATTCCCCCCCACTTCGCAATAAACAAGTAGTCAGTCTCTCTCTCTCTTTAACCGCTATTTTATTTAGATCATTATAATTGGCGACCTTGCCTTTACTTCGTAAGCAGGTGTTCTTCGTCGTAGCTGCCTTCCAATTCCGGTCCAGTCGAAAGAGTTTTTGCAAAAGAGGTTGTCGAAGGGACTTTTTTGGGCAATCTCTTTACCGAAAGAGTAACGAAGGCACTCTTTTTGGTGATCGAGCCTTGTTCCAGACCAGCTGAGGAAGAGTTGTCGAAAGGACTCTTCAGCTTCTTAGAGAAGAAAAGTTGTCGAATGAAACTTTCCACCCAACTACAGGCGCGACCAGACCAGAGTTAAAGTAAGACGGATGACTTTTGTACCTAAATTGTTTATTCGTACATGTATTATACGTATTATGTAAGCCAGTAAGATGATAAACGGACCAACGTATAGATATTTCACTACATTCAAAATATTGACATAAAAGAAATTCAGGCCTGTACAGGTAGACTTGCGATACATTTGGCGAAATTACACTGTAAGGTAGATAAAATAAAGGGAATCCCTTAAGGACGGAAAGAGCGACTCTGGTTTTCCCCGAACATGTTTAGAGAATGCAATTTTTCATAAAAGCAGATATTAAAAGTTTAGAATATAAATACGATCAGATTAATAAAGACTATCAATCGAGCGTACATCGGATGAGGCTAGCTCAATCCACGAGTAGTCAAAGAAAATAAAGTGGAGACCCCCGGAAGCTTTCAAATCTTAGTATTATCGATAGAATAGAACGACTTTATTGAACAACCAGTCGAAGAAACAGTTAGACAAACTCAGAGCAGAGATCGAGAACGGGAGACATAGTTCAAGAAACGTCAACTCCCAACCCGAGGGAACGCGCATCAACCTTGCTGAATTACTCCATTGCTTTCGACCTTTCTAGCAACGAGCCAGGTATTTCGGAAACGATAGCGAACTTTGTCTCGGTAGCGATTCAATAGACGACCGATGGTGACTCAGATTCCGACGAAAGCGCATTCTTTTTCTTGTTTCCGACATTTTTTCAACGAAGCCGAAATGACAAATTTAACACAGAATATGATAGATATGATAGATTACAGCAGGCTGGTCAGCAAAACACAACCGCTTTAGTAACGAGTATGCAAAATTTAGCAGCGCAGCGTAAGCTTGAGAGTATACCAACATTCTCAGGTGATAGCAATTGTGCTTTAGTGATAGACGAATGGTTTAAAATAGCGGAGAGAGTAGCGAGATTGGCGGACTGGACTGATGCACAGAAAATCACATATTTTCAAGAGAAACTTATTAGATCAGCAGCGAATTTCAATAATAACCTGGACGCTGCACAACGTCTAGTATATAATGATTGGAAAGATCTGCTACTTCAGGGAATTAATAATAACACTCTTAAAGCTGTAAAGAAAGGCGAATTGAAAGATCTGAAGCAGGAACTGACAGAAAGAGTGCGGGATTTTCAAAAACGTATTGACGACATGTATAGATTAGCGTATGGAGCGGGCCCGGCCCGGCAACGAGTAACGACCCAAATGTAGTGTTAGTTAGAGATGATTCGAAAAAGGAAGTCCTATTACAAGGTTTGCGCAAAGAAATCTCCACATTGGTATGGAATCGTGTAGACGCGGACGCTACGTATGCTGATGCGTACAAACAGCGATAAAAAGCGAGAAAGTAATTGAGGTTAAGAAAATTGCCCAAAGTAAAGATATAAATTCTGCAGTTTCAGCGATCACTAAAGACAGCGAAAAAACCGCGGTGAAAGTAAAAGAACTAGAAGAGCTCGTGAAGCAGCTGTCAACCGCAGCGACAGTAACAACACAGTCCACTAGGCCTATAGATCTCGGCGACCTAGAGGTAATAGCAGGTTTCAACACGTACAATAACGCGCAGACAAATTTTCCACGCAACTCCGTTCGTTTTTCAGACAGTAACCGCAGCCGTAGCGTTAGTCCATTCACTTATAATAAATCAAAATAGGCCGGCAGCGAACGCACCAGCTCAGCCATCTAATATCAATAGGCCGAATAATAGACAAGATAGCGGAATAGTTTGTTACGGTTGTGGCAAACGAGGCCATATCCGCAGAGACTGCTGGAGAGGAAATAATAATCGACAATTTAATCGAAAAGAAAATCCTCGTTTCTTGGGTGATAATAGGAGAAACCCAAGCCAATTTAATCAACAATGGAGGCTAACTGGAAATCAGTCGGGACAGAGTCGCAGTCGAAATCAAGGGCGATTCGACCAAAACAACAACTCTTACGGGTGAAATTTCAATCGCGAAAGAGGTCAATCGAACGAGCGAGTCAGTCAGGATTATCGAAACAATCCTCCACGGAATGCGAGACAGTAAATTCATCTCAGAGTAATTGTAAATATTCCCCACATGCACTTTCATATATTCCAATTAGAATAGACGATGTTACCACTTATGATTTAGTAGACACAGGAGCGTCTGTGAGCGCGATGTCAAAATATTTTTTTTGATAGGTTACGAGAACATGTAAAAATAAACGTAGTAACTATTAGTGATAAGTTGCACAGCATTTGCGGATCTAGTATGGATATTGCGGGATACAATAATGAATAGTTCGGATACAATAACCCAATGATTTTACATTGTCCAAGCGTTAACTGAAACATGTATACTTGGTATAGATCTCATCGAACGAATGCGATGCGATGGTTATCGACCGCGAAAGCCGTCGGGTAACTTGCACCATTAATGATAAGCATTTTTCATTTGTGGGAGAAACAAATTCAGCTGCCTGCAACTGTTCAGCTATTATTCAGAAGCTTAATGCTGTCGTGGCGGCAAATAATGACGATAGGGTAAATAGTGAGCAGTTATTAAATTTCCCAAACATTCGTGCGAAAATCGAAAACGCTGATTCTGAGAAATATCGAAGTATGATTAATGAACTAGTTGAGAGAAAAATAAGGATGTGACAGCGAATAAATTGTGTGAGTTAGGAAAAGCCCATGGAATTAAACATAGAATTAATACTGCTGGAAAAGTTGTATATAAGAGACCGCGTAGGCAAGCGAGAGCCAATTTACTAACAATTGATGAAGAAGTCGATGAGATGCTAAAATATGAGATGTTCAGACGGAGTTCAAGCCCATATAGTTCGCCCCCTCATTTAACGGATAAAAAGATGGCGGAAAACGTTATTGTATTGATTTTTGCGATCTAAATACCGAAACTATTAAAGATAAATTCCCAATCCCAAATATTGATGAAACAAAAGACTGCCTATTAGGCGCTAGATATTTTTCTACACTCGACCTGATCAGCGGGTATTGGCAAATAGATTTCGCCGAAGAGCATAAACACAAAGCAGCTTTTACAACCAGAAAGGGCCTCTACGAATTTTATAGAATGCCATTCGGTTTAACGAACGCTCCCGCCACTTTTCAACGTGTAATGAATAATTTACTGCAACCAGTAATTTATAAATGTGCACTCGTGTACCTAGACGATGTAATCATTTATTCGCGGACAATTGAAGAACACAAATTAAGCGGAAGGGGATAATAGTTTAGTAGATATAGCTAGTTAAATGAAGATGGTTTCCCCGTAAGCGCCGTGTTAACCACGGAACTCGGAAAAAAGGGCAGTAAACTTCGTATTTTTGGTTTATTTTAATCGTTTTATAATAAATTTTGATAAAAATAAGTTTGAATATAGATTAAGTGTAAAGAAACAAAGCTCATCTTTTAAAATTGCAATTTTTTAAATATTAATACCTTTTTAAATACATGAAAAACTACGGAAAAATTAAAATTAAGTTTTAATAAGGAGAGGGTTTTAACAGTAGCTTCTCCAAACAATTCTACATATTATTTTAAAAAAAAGTCAGTTTACCAGGAGTTCACGAAAAAAGCCCAATTTTTCCCTATCTTTCTGCCACTATTAGAACTAATCTTTAAGTCGGAGATGCTTCTTTTCAAGATGAATTAAAGTGGCATTGACCAGTCTTCAAAAACTTGAATTAAAATGGGTTTATGTTCTATATGGGACGACGGTGATAAAATAATTGAATTTTTAAAATGGATTACTCTTCACGGCCCGATATTTGTGCCAGAAGCTTTGAAAGCTAAGATATTAATGAGATTTCATGACAGTCCATTTGCGGGACATTTAGTAATTAAGAAAACGCTAGGATACATACAAAAGCAAGGATAAAGCGTCGATTTAAATGGCCAAAGATGGTAAAAGAGATAAAAGAATACATTAGGAAATGCGAATTATGTGCGAAGAGAAAAGCGATTGGATCGAGTAAAGCTCCTTTGAACCCAATCCCACCTCCGGTACATGTCTGGAAAATAATGGCTATGGATCTAATGGGCCCACTAACACCCTCTGGTCCTGATAACCATGTTTATATTTTAGTTATGGGCGAATATTTAACAAGATATGTGACAGCCGTGTCACTGCCTAATCAAACAGCAGAGTCAGTTGCACAGGCTTTTATTAAGAATATTATAACTCGTCATGGTGTACCAGAAAAAGTTTTGACTGATCAAGGTACAAATGTTATGTCTAATTTAATGGCTAGTTTATATAAACAATGTGGTGTTACAGGAATAAGAATGTTGGCATATCGTCCACAATGCGACGGAATGGTTGAGCGTGTAAATAGAACTCTAGCCGATATGATTGCGTCGTATGGTCATGTACGGAATGTCGACGTCGTGTCGAGAGTTGGTTTTTCCCTAGCTAAAGGCCTGTCGCCAGAATTGCCAACGTTGACGATCGCTTGTGGTTCCTAGAACCCGTCATACTTGTTTGTCTCTTTTGTTTCTCCGTATCCGACTTGTGTTGGCCCTGGACAGGCAAACACTTCAATCACCTGTTCTCGGTATAACCTTGCGTATCAACGTTGCCTGAGTGTTTCTCCTCTTTATGTTGCTTTATATGAATTCAGAATATTCGGGAGAGTTCAGCCCTGTTCCAGATCTCGTTTCTTGCAGAACCCCAAAAACTCTTTCCCACTTTGTCTTTTGCACTGTCGTTCTCATCGATCTACTGGCTCGTGTCTTGTGCCAGTAGTGGCATGTACATTCCTCGACTGAGCTCTTTTCGGCCAGCTTTGAACTGTGTTTCGCCACTATTGCGCATATTTTCGCCTTGGTTGAATTTCCTTTCGCAGGGTTGAATTTGATTCGCACTCTGGCTTGACATTTTACTCTCCTTTGTGTCGTTCGAAACGTCGGCTTCTTTTCGGGCGGTCGGACGACCCTGTTCCAGCAACATCGCGACGTCGTGGCTTCTGGCAGACTTGCGCTGAGGTTGTTTAAATATTATTTTCGGCCATTATGTATTTTGTGGCCGGCTGGAATTTGTGGAGCTCGATCTGCTGTTCTGCCATGGCTAATCATGACGAGCGACCTGCTAGATGTGCCGGTGGATATGCTGAGCCCACGCCCGGGAATCGCGGCCCAGTGGAGGGAGTCCGAGGCGTTCGGAAAGAGCGGGACCCGCCTGTTTTTCGAGGAGAATCGCACGAAGATGCTGTCGATTGGCTCTACCGTTATGAAGACGTGCCACGGTATAACGGTTGGAGCGAAGATGAGAAGACACATGCTTTAAGCATTCATCTTGAAGGTGTCGCGAGACGGTGGTACCTGAGTTTGACTCCAGCACCTGCGACATTTGCTGATCTTCGGGCCACATTTTTGCTCGCGTTCAAGCCGCCTAACTACGACTTGGACATGGAGTCTATAAGCAGCGCAATCGAACGCAAGAAGAGAACGAACCAGTCATGACTTATTGCCATGATGTAATCTACCTCTGTCTCGGGTGGACAGAAACATGAGTGAAGCGGCCAAGGCACAGCACCTGTTACGTGGTTTGAAGCGTTCGTTGATTGAGAGAGTT